>CM042476.1:103006083-103498583 GCA_023621385.1 Quercus gilva | reverse complement strand
TTGAAGGTTCCCTACAAGCTCAGTCAAAGGAATTTGATCAATGTCCTTTGCTTCTTCAATGGCAGTGATCTTGGCATGGAATCTTTCAGGTAAGGACCTAAGGATTTTCCTAACAATTTTGGATTCTGCTATAAATTCTCCAAGGTTGAAAGCAGAATTCACAATATTCTTGAGTTTAGCATAAAACTCATTAAAGGTCTCATCCTCCTCCATCCTTATTTATTCAAAACTACTAGTGAGTCTTTGAAACTTCACAGTCTTTACTGCCTTGGTACCTTCATAGGTGGTCTCAAGAATGGTCCATGCTTCCTTGGCAACTTTTGTGGATGATATTTTCTTGAATTCCTCATTGGTCACCCCACAGAACAAAGCATTCAAGGCCCTACTGTTGAAATTTGCCGCAATGGTTGTTACATCATCCCAATCCACTGGCGATTCCTTCGGCTTAATCCAGCCAACTTCAACGGCTTGCCATACCTGTTCACCTAAAGCCTGCAAAAAAACTTTCATATGAACTTTCCAGTATGCATAATTAGTTCCATCAAATAAAGGAGGAATCAAAAGAAATTGTCCACGATCCATGACAACAGGGGTCAAGGATCACACTCTAGAAATTAATCTAATTAGAGTGAACTCGCTCTGATACCACTTGTTGGGAAATATAGACCCCGGTTGATAGAATTAACAAGTTTTAAACCCAAGTTGTTAATTAAATTTATTATGAATCAAACTTGTTAAAACAAACAAACATCAATATCATGTCAAAATCATGCAGCGGAAAAATAAAAAAGACAAGATATGATGACTTAAGAAAACCAATGAAACAAACTAGTTTCACAGTAAAAAACCTAGGGGGAAACCTTCCCGAAAAGCAATCCACTATAGTAAAGAGAAGTTTCAGATCTAGTACAAAACCTTTGTCCTTAGACTCTACAATCCCCGTAGATGAACTCACAGCAGAAACCTTCAACCGCTTCAAAACTTCTGAACTCTTCAATATATGAACGCCACTCTTTGATGATGCACAAATCTCAGTATGTGACTAACCAATTGCGCGGATCTCAGTACGCGACTTAATCACCAACTAGAAAAGAAGATGTTGGCTGCAAAGTTCTTCACTTCATCAACAATGAAGATCAAGAAGCACTTGGTTACAAAACCCTAAGGCGCAAAGACGTAGTAACTTCTTCAGAGAGAATAAGGTATCGGTCACCTTTTGCATATGTTCTCATATTTTCTTGTGTGACGGCCTCCAAAATTAGCTTTATATAGGTTCAGGGTTGTGAGAAAAGAAACCCTACACAAATACATAAGCCTGGCCCAAAAATCAGATTTGAAAATTCTGATTTTCATAACCTCGATAGATAGCAGGTGTCGAGCAGGTGTCAAGGTTTAATGAGGCTTGACAGATACAGCTATCGGGGAGGTGTTGAAAGGATATAAACTTTCTTGATCGATCCACCAAGTGTCCAACTATCTGTCCAGCTTTATTAAACACCTTTTCTTCACTTGTTTTTTGGTCAAATCTTCATGGCTTTAATACTAGATTTGAACAACATGTTTCTTGAAGTATTAAACACATCTTAGATTAACCCAAATACAAGTAAAGTGCGTTTTGTCAAAGGATTAGCCAACTGCATAAAATATGTCCTTAACAAAAGAGAATCTCTACAACTCTAGAGTGCCAAAGCTGGGGAATTATGCGTACCTTTTTTGTGAGAGCCTTTGGGGTTTTTATAGTTGTGGAGAGCTGACCATTATTCCTTGGTGAGGAAGGTCTTTCCTTATAGAGAAGATTTTCATTAATGCCCATATTTTGTGGGATCCTTTCCTTATAGGAAATTTCGGATTTACAACTATACGTATGATGCAAGGTCTCTCCATATTGGGGTTCTTGGAAACCACGCGTGCTACGTAGGTGCCACGTGGCTCTAGCTGGGCTCGTTCGTCTACCCTGGGTCCGTCCATATGATAATTCTGTCCAAGAGGTAAGCCCGTCTATGTAATGAGCTTGTTTATTTACTTTGCGGTCAGTATATCAACTAGTTTGTCACCTTTGTTTGACTCCGTCAACTTTGGATTTTATCCTTATCACACGAGTAGCTTGTGACTTGGCCAACTCTAATTTACTCCCCTTCCCTCCCCTTCAATCCAAACAAATTAATAGTCTATTATTGGGGGTTGTTCGGCCAAAAGAGTCATTTGTACTAAGTAATGCTACTTTAAAACACACTTTAAAACCCCGTTCTATCTACTTAGTTTTGGCTCATAGATGCTACTTTTTTGTTTTAAATGAAAACAAGAATCACATGACATGAGCACAAAGGTCGTGACCCTATTTACAAGACCATAAAAGCACTTATTTTAAGTACATAAGAGTATTCACATCAGCTCATGTAAAATTTCTGTCTATTTTATACGAAAAAACCTACTTTTTCTATTTTACACGTTCACTCTTACAATACACCCACATCAGTTCATCTATTCTATCACCTCTTTTATTTAAATAATCAATTTTTTCAATTAGTTTATTATTTCTCAACTAGCCCCCTTTTTATACGCGCTCTATCTCTCTCTCTCTTTCCATTTTTTCTGATTCTCTATACCCATCTCTCTCCCTCTCGGTCTCCCTCTCAGTCTATCTCTCTATACCCATCTCTCTCCCTCTCGGTCTAATCCACACTAGCTCCAATCACAAGTTCCGATCCACAGCTCCGATCACAAGCACCGATCCACAGCTCCGATCTCCCTAGCTCCGATCCACAAGCACCGATCTCCCTAACTCCGATCAGGCAAGACCCATACCCATAAGCTTCGATCAAGCAAGACCCACGAGCTCCAATCGTTCCAGTCAAGCACCGATCGTTCCGATAAGCACCGATCTGTCTCTTTGTTGTTTGTCTGTTTGGGTTTGTTTGTGTGTGGGTGTGTTTTTTTTTTTTTTTTTTTTTTTTTTTTTTTTTTTTTTTTTTTTTTTTTCTAAGCAAGTGTATCTCTGTGTTAATTTGTCTGTATGGATGTGTTTGTGTGTGGGTGTGTTTGTGTTTGTGTGCATCTGAGGAAAAGAAGATGAGGAGGAGCTGAGGTTGTTGTGCACGGAGAAGAGAGAGAAAAATTGGTGCGAACGGATAATATTATTTTAATATATACACGTGCTACAGTACCCGTGTATATTTACACGGGTACTGTAGCTCATGGAAAAATATGACCGGTTTTACACATTTTTACACCCACTGATGTGGGTGTTTTTTTGCTCAAAATGTGTAAAATTTGCACTGTAGATGTATTTTAGAAGACTATAGCTGATTTGATGTGAATGCTCTAAGAAACAAAGCAAGTACTAATAGTACATTTAAAACAATACCATCCAAACAGCCAAGAAAAAAAGAGCTTACCAGTGAAGCGTTCAAACTTGGAGTGGGAGGAGACGAGAATCAGGGGAACAAAGAGAGGCTTGATAAAGAAGTCCTCATTTTCTTCGTTGGATTGCAATCAGAGTCATCATTTACAAAATCATGGGACAAATGAAGCCCACCACTAAGAGTTGAGCCTAATGCTGAATCTGGCTGGCCCGGCCCAAGCTGAATAAGACCCATTTGTTGTATCGGGGACCAGATGAGGCTCACGTTCTCTAGCATCTGAGTCAAATCATATCCATCATCATGAAAGCCCTTCAATGCCTCCAAATTTCTTACAGTGTTGACTTGAAAGCCTGATGACCCATATTTTAGCCATAAAGCAATTGAGAGTAATTTTGATAATTTGAGACTTGGAAGAAATGACCAACAGTTGAAGGTGATGGATAGTTAGAGCAGGAGAAGAGTGAAGACCATCCGGGGATGTTTAGGATGGTAACTTAGAGTCAAACACAGTAGGCCTGAGCATAAGTTCGAATGGTGTGAGTGCTACGGTGCTCCCAGGGAGCTCGGGGATTGATTCCCAATCACCAAGGAAGAAGGCAATGGCTCCGATGGGCTCCTTGGGCTCGAGTTCTCCCATTTTGGCATCGAAATTTACTGTTGGGAGTGGGTCTAGAGTCCAGGTGAGCTCGAGCTGCCTTACCCAGTCACTCAACATGCCAATATTGACAGCGGAAGTGGTCCAGGCTGTGGGTGAGCTAGGTTCATCATCTTTAGCTCCGATATGTCCTTTGCAGGAGCTGGCAGAGATGAAAGTGATGTCTTCAGGGGACCCGATAGAAAAAATGGATGAGAAGTCGTCATCTCCGACGGCGACGAAGGAAGAGGATGATGAATTGTTGGGTCCAAAGGTAAGGGCGACGGTGCATGAGATTTCTAATTGTACGGTGGAATCTAATTCTTCTCTCACTATTAGGGAATTGGTAAGTGACTTGGACAAATCATGGGGTAATTCCATAGAGTGGATGCTACAATTGCAGGATGGTCGTCAAATAGTGCTTCCGCTATCTCTTTATCAATCTCCAGAGAGTATGTCGGATTGCTCAGTCACTGATGTCGAGACTGAAATAGGTAATGACTCTTTTATCAATGACGGTCAGATGGTTAGCTGGGCAGAGGATTGTGATGGGTTTGTTGATTCTTTGTCTATTGTTGATGAGGCAGAGGAGGAGATGTGGGATGTTGATGAGAGGTCGATGTCTTGGGAGTGTAGTGGCAAGCCTTTAGTTGTGGTACCCTTGGCCACAGAAGTTCCATTGGAGTTGGAGTGTAATTCCGAGCTGGGGGTTGGGTGTAAGGAGTCGGTTGACGGTAATAATTTATCACAATGGGTAACAAATCGGATTAAGGCTTTTAGAAAATCAGTGGGCACTTCTTTAGAAGGTTTTGAGGAGCAGATTACGGGTTTGCTGATAGCTATAGAGGCCAAGAAAAAGAATAAAGAGCTTAAGGCAGTAGATGATCAAATGAAGCACAGAAAGTCGGGGTAGAAAGGGCAGCGGGAGTTAAAAAATTTATTGTCCTCTATGAATGTCGAGGTTGGTTCAACGAAAACAAGGAATGTAAGTAAGGAGCGGGCTGTGGTGGTTCATCAATGAATTTGAAGATTATTTCTTGGAATGTTAGAGGGCTGAATGATAGGGACAAAAGGCTTCGGGTTCGTAATATGGTCAGGAGATGGGGGCCATGTGTTATTTGTCTTCAAGAAACTAAAATGGAGTTGATAACTAGAGCTGTGATTCACAGTTTGTGGAGGGGTCAACATGTTGATTGGTCTTATCTAGGCTCTTGTGGAGCTTCTGGAGGGGTGTTTCTAATATGAGATACACGGGTTGTGAATAAAGTGGAGGAAGCTGTGGGGCGATTTTTGGTTTCTTGTAGATTTACAAGTGTGTCAGATCAGTTTATCTGGGCATTTACTGACGTTTGTGGTCCTAATTCTGGGAGAGACAGACGATTCTTATGGGAGGAATTATTTGGTTTGAACAGTTGGTGAAATGTTCCATGGTGTGTGGGTGGTGATTTTAATGTGGTAAGGTTTCCTTCCGAGCGTTCTGGTGCTACCTCTTTTACTGCTGCTATGCGAGAGTTTTCCAATTTTATTTCTGAGCAAGGCCTCGTTGATATTCCGCTTCAAGGGGGATCTTTCACTTGGTCTAATACTCGTGAAGTTGCTTCGAAGGCTAGGCTGGACAGATTTTTATTTTTTGCAGATTGGGAGGATAAGTTTTCATCTGTCTCTCAACAACGCTTGCCTAGGCTGTTATCTGATCACTTCCCGATTGTGCTAGAGGGTGGTTCCTTTCAGAGAGGTAGGAGGCCGTTCAGATTTGAGAATATGTGGCTTAAAGATGAGGGTTTCGTGGAGAGGTGCAATTTTGGTGGGGATCTTATAATGTCTTAGGAGCTCCAAGCTTTGTTTTGGCCAATAAATTGAAGCTCTTGAAAAATGATTTGAAGAAATGGAATGTGGAGATTTTTGGTAATGTTGAAGATCATGTGAGAAACTGGTGGCAAGAACTTAGTGATTTAGAGATGATTGAGGAAAGTCGAGCTTTATTGGAGGAGGAAAGGCTGGAGTTGGAGAGAGTTCGAGGTGAATTAGAAAAATTTACTTTGATGGAGGAGATCTCTTGGAGGGAGAAGTCTAGAGTCCTTTGCATTAGAGAAGGAGACAGGAATACCATATTCTTTCATCGTATAGCTAACTCTCACAGAAGATTTAATTCCATTGATAGGCTTATGGTGGATGGAGAATTGTCTTCCGATCCGGAGGCTATAGCAAGTTGTATTTCCCATTTTTATAGGCAGCTATATGCTAAAACTGTGACCCATAGACCTTTATTAGATGATGTGGAGTTCTCTTGTATCTCGGAGGAAGATGCACTTTGGCTAGATAGGCCATTTGATGAGGATGAGGTGTTTGGGGTGATTAGTGATTTCAACGGTGATAAGGCTCCTGGCCCGGATGGATTTTCTATGGCGTTCTTTCAGGCTTGCTGGTGTATCTTGAAGGCTGAAATAATGGCAGTGTTTCACAATTTTCATACTCAGGCTGTATTTGAGAAGAGTCTTAATGCTTCTTTCCTTGCTCTTATTCCCAAAAAGGTGGATGTTGTGGAGATCAAGGATTTTCGGCCTATTAGCTTAGTTGGTGGCATTTATAAGATTATTTCAAAGGTGTTGGCCAATTGTCTTAGAAGGGTGGCACGTGGACTTATTTCAAATTCTCAGAATGCATTTGTGAAAGGTCGACAGATATTGGACTCTCTTTTAATTGCTTCAGAATGTATTGATAGTAGACTAAAGTCAGGTGTTCCAGGAGTGTTGTGTAAGTTGGATGTGGAGAAGGCATATGACCATGTGAGTTGAGGTTTTTTAATGTATATGCTTCAGCGCTATGGGTTTTCAGAGAAATGGAGAAAGTGGATAATGTGCTGCATTTCTACTGTTAAATTCTCCATTCTGATCAATGGTAGTCCTTCTGATTTTTTTGGTAGTTCTAGGGGGATTCAGCAAGGGGACCCCTTGTCTCCGTTGCTATTTGATATTGTTATAGAGGGTTTGAGTCGTATGTTGGATGTGGCTGCTGCTACTAGTCAGTTCTCAGGCTTCTCTGTAGGTAATACGGCTGGTAATTCGGTGATGGTGTCTCATCTTTTATTTGTTGACGATACTCTTATTTTTTGTGATACTGTTCCTATGCAAATAGCTAGTTTAAGAGCAATTTTGGCTAGATTTGAGAAGGTCTCAGGTTTAAGGATTAACTTGGGGAAATCTGAGTTGGTTCCTATAGGGGTGGTGCATAATATGGATGTTCTGGTGGGGATGTTGGGTTGTAGGCAAGCCTCTCTTCCATTTAGATATTTGGGGCTATCGTTACGAGCTAAATTTAAGGAGTTGTCAGTTTGGAATCCTATTTTGGAGAAGATGGAAAGGAGATTAGCAGGGTGGAAGAGGTTGTATCTATCTAAGGGGGGTAAGGTAACTTTTATTAAAAGTACTCTTTCCTCCTTACCTACATACTTCCTTTCCCTTCGGCCTTTACCTGGGAAGGTGGCAAATCGTATGGAGAAGTTACAACGAGATTTTCTGTGGAGTGGTATTAATGGTGATCCTAATTTACACTTAGTCAATTGGGCTCAGGTTTGTAAGCCGCTGCAGGTTGGAGGGTTGGGTATTAGACGATTGAAGAGTTTTAATTCTGCCTTGTTAGGAAAATGGTTATGGAGGTATGGCATGGAGACCGATGCTCTATGGAGGAGGATTATTGAGGTAAAATATGGGAACGATTGGGGTGATTGGTGCACGAAAAAGGTGACCAGTGCTTATGGTGTTAGTTTGTGGAGACATATTAGGAGTGGTTGGGTGAATTTTTCTAAACTACTTCTGTATGATGTAGGGGATGGTACTAGAGTGAATTTTTGGAAGCATGTGTGGTGTGGAGATCATACTCTACAAGAGGCTTTTCCAGAACTTTATTGTATTAGTAGAACAAAAGATTCTTCAGTAGCGGAGGTTTTGTGTTGGTTTGGTGGGAGGATTCATTGGGATGCTAAATTTCGTCGTCCTCCACAAGATTGGGAACAAGAATCCTTTGATCTATTTATGGATATGGTCTACTCTTCGACGGTTCGGGGATTGGGTCCGAATCGGGTGTGTTGGAAGCCAGCAAGGGGTAGAGGTTTTGAGATTAGAGGATTCTATCTTTCTTTCTACCCTCCTACCATCTTATCCTTCCCTTGGAAGATGATTTGGAAATCGAAGGTTCCTCCAAGGGTAGCTTTCTTTTCAAGGTTTGCTTCCTTAGGTAAGATTTTAACAACAGATAACCTTCGCAAACGACGTGTGCTAGTTCTTGATTGGTGCTATATGTGTAAGAAGTGTGGGGAGTCAGTGGATCATCTTCTTCTTCATTGCCCCATTGCTTGTGAGTTGTGGTCGTTGGTGTTTTGTTTGTTTGGAATTCATTGGGTTATGCCTTAGAAGGTTATTGAGTTGTTTAAGTCTTGGAAGGGTAAGTTTGGTCGACATAGAAATTTTGAGTTGTGGAGAATTGTGCCTCATTGCTTGTTATGGTGTATTTGGCGCGAAAGGAATGCTAGAAGTTTTGAGGGATGTGAACGCTCTATGTTAGAGATTAAGTCTTTCTTTTTAAACACTCTCCTCGATCGGAGCGTGGTCTTTTGTCATTTTTCTTGTTCTTCCCTTTCTATTTTACTTGATCGTTGTAATCTTGGTTTTTGATTTCTGCCCCCATAGTACATTCCCAATGTACTCGGGTTGGCTGTTTTTCATTTTTTAATAAAATTTTCGTTACTTATCAAAAAAAAAATATTATGATATATTTTACATAAAATTTTTAATATAAAGTCTATATATATATTTGCAATTTGGGCCTCCATTAGTTATTATTTTAAAAAAAAAATGGGCCTCTTGTTAGTTTGTACATTAGTGGGGGCTCTAGCCCTTTCATTTTATTTTAAAACATTAGGCTCGTTTGGGCTTTTATTTTATATATATATATATATATATATATATTGTGATCAGATCAGATCAAATTCGGCCTCTTCATTCTATGATTCTTTCTATTTAAACATTATTATTTAAAAATTAAAACCCATTAGTTTTTTTTTTTTTTTTTTTTTTGGTGCTAGGTAAGTGCAGGGGATAGAACCCCTGAGCAACAGGTTACAAAGGAACCCGAGTGCCACTTGGCTAAAACCCATTAGATTAACTACTTACGATTAAACTAAGTAAATTTCTATTAAACTAAAACTAATTAAACTATAAAAATAAAAAGTTAGAAAACCCTGCCCTACATACCCCACACAGCCACACTTTTCACTCTCACTCTCACTCTCCCTCTCACAGACGGCTGCATAATCCACTCTCTAGTCCCTCTCTCTCATGGTCTCTGCCTTTGTCGCTACCTCCCCACACTGGCCTCCCTACAATCCCTCTTGTTTGGATGGTTAGAAAATTTTTCCAAAAAAAACATATAGACTGTCACGCTGCTTCAGTGCTTCTTCTCCGTTCTCTTCTTTTTTCTTTTTTTTTTTTTTTTGGTGTTTGCTACTTGCTTGGTGCTTGGTTTTTGGGTGGTGAGAAAACGTGGGAAAGCAAAGGAAATATATATATATATATATTTATATATATATTTTCTTATTTTGGTATGTTTTCTGATTATATACATGATTTTGAGTTTTTATTTTTTGCTTGGTGTTTAGGTGTTGAGAAAATGTGGGAAAGCAAAGAGAAATAGGTTTCTTCTTTTTTTGTCTTTGATCTGTTTGGTTCTAAGAAATTGGAAGCAACTAAAAATCAACCGAACTGAATTGATTGAAATCCAGATAGTTTGGTGTCGGTGTTCCTCCCTTTTGGTTCGGTGTCAGTACCAAATTTGGTAAAACCAAAAATTTCGGTTCAGTGGAAAAATCGCACTTGAAACAGACCGAACCGAACTGATTACACCCCTCAAATGATCCAACTGCAAATATTTGTAATGAACTTTTGTAATTCACCACAATTGAGTTAGCATTCAATTGAAGTAAGCCTTGTTTACAAGGGTGATCTCTTATCCTTGAAAAAGATACAAGAAACCATGCTTTCTCCTGGCTAGTTATATGTATCGGATACATGATATATCAGCTTTATTTTTGCAACCTTTTGTATCCTCTGGGATGGGAACATGTTTTCTACTCCTTGTGGGTGTGATAAATTTGTTAATTTGTTACATCCCAACAGGTGGGATTGCAATTTAATCTGTTACGTCTTAGCACATTGCAGGCTTGCAAGTGTAATCGAAAAATAAGGTTTATGGCAACAAAAAAAAAATTTCTTGCTACATATGGCAATGAAACACCTTTTGCCGGCTAATGTTGTCATTTTTGTCACATAAGATATATATAAGCAATAAAACAATTTTGTCACATTATATTTTTCTCACCTAAAGTTGTATTTAGTTTGAAAAATTCTACTTAAAGGCAGCAATTGATCATCTTTGCCTAAAAATGAGTGCCATAAAAGACCATTACCTCTAATATTTGTATTTATTGTGATTTACCTATTATTGTTTGTCTTTAATGCAACACAACATGGACCTTCCCTCTAGTTACAACATTGGAAAAAGTGCCCTAAGATCATGTCCCTTTAACCAAACCTTGGAGGATGACATAATGTTAGGACTCTTTCCTAACAATCAGGAGAAATGTTTACTAATAGGGAATATTTTCACCATCCCAAAATTTGGCTAACACCCTCGGGTTTTCAAGTACAAAGGCATTGTCAGAAAATAAACAATCATTAGGTCCCATGAGCATCATCAAGCCTCATGCGTACCTTCAGGTGTCCTCAAGGTTCGTCAAGCACCCTAGAGATCGTCAGGCCCCCTGAGTGCTCACCAACATCTGTGACAATAATAAAATTTACTCGTTTGATACAAAATATGGCAGACGAAGCAATGTATGATTGACGACCCTTCATACTTAACTTCACACCGTTTACATGTTATCCACTCTAGTATCTCCATATGGAAAGAAACACCCAAAAATCCTTCTACACATTCTTATCCTCCAAACATGGAAAGTTAGGCACAAGGATCTCAGAGCATTAACTTCATACTCTTCCTATAAGGAAAGAACCTACATACACAGGATCTTGGTTAGCTCTATACCATTTTATAAGCATCATCTCCCTCCTTTCCAAGGTACGTAGAATTTCCTAACTGTTATACATTTGGAGTTATTAGAGATTATTCAATCCCATAGGGTCTAATTAGTATCTTGTTTCCCTTTGCAAGTCCTCAAATTGACAACCCCTTGGAGGTTTGAACTGTGTTCTAGCTAGACTGCTTGTGGTTCTCTTTCCAACTTACTTTCTTACTAATACTTTCATTTTTTTTTTATAAGACTTATACTTTCATATTTTTTTATAAGACTTATACTTTCACAATTATAATAATAATAAATAAATAAATAAAAGAATGCAACTTTGTTTTGGTTAAGTGATTAAACTTTTAGTAAAACTAGCTAAATTCCCGCATGATATGCGGTGCAACTTAATATTAGTTTTCTCTAATATTTCAATAAGTTTGCCAAGAATATTGTAGGTTAATTGGTTGGCACCTCAATTTCCAATAGAGATATTCATGATTCATATCCCCAAACTATTGATGTATAAAAAAAAATTTGAATAAATTTTCTTGTAAAAAATTGTAATCTTTAATTATTTTATAGACAAAATAGAAATCATACTGTGTGTGTGTGTGTGTGTGTGTGTGTGTGTATTTTCACAAATTGAAAATTGCATAATATAGTGGTTAATATAGATAAGCATGTTTCATGCCTACTATAAAAATGCATATATCCTTCAATTATTGTTTCTCCTATAAATGTAGAAAAATTATATTTAAAAAAATAAATTAAAAAAAAAACCCCACACACACACACACATATATATGGATGATATTGTCTATAATGATAGTCAAACGAAAGACTTTCTCAAGACTTTTATTGATCTGCCTGAGATTTTGAAAATGAGTTGGTTGAACTTGAAAATTAACTCATTGAAATTGAATAAATAAACAATTGAATTGGATTTGATTGGATTGGATGGTACCAACGAAATCTAGTGCAGTGCGAAACCCTATTTATTATGGAATTATTATTGAATTAACCGTTCAACTTGCTTTTCTATCGAACATTTTTTTTTTCAATAATTTTCGCAAAAAGAGTTTTGACATATTATATTTTATTATGAGAATAAATCCTACTACTTTTGATTTTGGGGTTTCCGCACTTGAAAAAAAAAAAAAAAAAAAAAAAAAAAAAAAAAAAGCTTGGGACGTATAGCTTAAATCATCGGTCCAATACTGGATGTAACTCCCCCCGCCACCCCACACCCCCCACACAGCGAGAAATGCCTAACATTTACAACGCTCTGGTAGTTAGGGTCGAGATACCGCCAATCAACAAATTAATGTGACTTGTGATATTATATATACATATATATATATATATATATATATATATATATATATATGTGTGTGTGTGTGTGTGTATATATATATATGTATATATATATATATTACATGTGATTGAAATGAGTTAGGAAATTTAAAGGACTAAGATTTATTTTAGTGAATTCACAAATATTTTATTTTTTTTATGGCTCTTGTGTCAATTGTTGTCAAAGCAACTAAACATTAGTAAAAATGTCTGTGGGGTACAGGAATTCCAAAAAGGTAGTGTGCCACACGTCATACCTGTGGCCGAGAAGGGCCATTATCACATCGAGGAGGCCACACCCATGCACAGTAAGGCCATGTCAATGGCACGTCACGACAAGAGGCCATACTGAGGAGGAAGAATTTAAGGGAGAGAGTTGGCACTGACATGACTGAAGGGATGGTGGCTGCCATCACATTTAATGCATCCCATTAAACCTCCTGACTACATTTATGTGGAGAAGACTCCTAAACAGTGCTGTCTTGGCTGCCGCAACTCACAAAGGGATCTGGGAAGGCGTCTAATGGGACAAGCACTCGAGTGGTAGCCAGGATGACTAACAAATAAAGGGCCAAGATCATCTGGAGGGATCTATATAATGTAAGAGATCTTCCAGGGACAGGGGACCGAAAATCTGTAGAGCAAACACTGTAGCATTAAGAACAGCAATTGTAATCAAGTCTAAGAAAAATATATTCAAGAACTCTTCTCCTCGAACATAGTTGAGGAAGAATTTTTATGCAAAACATCTGTCTACTCATTGCTTTCCCTCACTCTTTACCACTCTTAGCCCGTAGGAGGCATTGTCTACTTCACTAAAGCCTAGCTTTTTAGTCTACTCTCTACAAATTTATTGTATTGGGCTTTTTGAGCCTTGAACCATTCATCTATTGGGCTTGAGAATCGAAGCCCGCCCTTACAATGTCATATTCTAAATTTATTATTATTATTATCATTCCAACTAAAAATTATCTCTTAGATAGAATTTATAAAACAAAATTATACAAATTCATTTTGATAGGCCAAAAACGAATTGACCCATTGTGATAAATTAACCAATTAATTTAGCCAAGTGAATTAACATGCAAACGCGTGGTAGCACAAACAAATTACTAATAAACTAATTATGCAGCGGAAAAGAAATAACACGGTGATTTGTTTACAAATGGGGAAAACTTGAAGGCAAAAACCCCACCGGGTGATTTTCAGGTCGTCACTCCCGAAGTTCCACTATTATCACAACAAGCGGTTACAAGTAAAGGAATCTTAGTACCTTATACCAATCTACAGTTGAACCCTTACCTCAATACCCAATTGGACTTGTTCTGTAGTGACAATTTCCCCTTTTGATGCATGGCTCCCAAGTACGTGACTAACCAATGCGCGGATCCCAGTACGCAACTTCAATCACCAACTAGAAAGATTTATTGGCTGCAAAGTTCTTCCGTTCATCCATGATGAAGATCAAGAAGATGCTTGGTTACAAAACCCAAAGGTGCACATACAAAGCAACTTCTTCAGAAGAGATGAACTAGGGCAAAATTTTGTCTCCAGTCACAAATTGCTTGAACAGAACTTGCTCAATGCTTGGGCAACTTGTATATTCTTTGAAGGCCCTTAAAACAATCTTTTTATATGTCTAGGGTTAGGAAAAAATAAGGCCCAAAGACACATTCACGGATTCCAAGAAAATCATATCAAAATTATGAAATTCATAAACCTCGACAGATAAGAGGTGTCGAGCAACTGTCAAGCTTTAATGAACTTGCACTTCTTCAGCCTATTTCTTGGACAGACTTAATGACTTCAAGACTTGATCTTGAAACACAATTTCTTGAAGTATTAAAAACACCTAGAACTACCCAATTACAAGTAAAGTGCGTTTTGTCAAAGGATTAGCCAATTACATAAAAGAATGACATATGTTCTTAACAAGTGAACCACATATGTCCTAACAATCTCCCCCTTTGGCAATCTGTGACAAAACCACAACAAACAAATGAATATATGAGAGAAGTCATAAATCACTTAACTCATATTCACTTGTTGAATACAATAAAATCTATCCTAACACAAATTCTTGAAAAACTTTGCAAGAAGAGAGTTTATAGCAAGTAGATTTTGACAACTTGTATTTCTAAAGTACTTTAAACAAAACTCATCAAGGCATCTTTGTGTGAGATAGAAATAATAGATTGCATACAAATATAAGAAGCATGTGTATAAAGAGAGAAAAGAAACAACACATGTAAGGTAGGTGAAAGAAACATACATCTACATATAAAGAATATAAGTACAATGTATGTGTAAAAATGGTCACAAGACCCCATGTACAAGATCAATGTATCTATAAAAGAAAGAAAAGAAAATATACATCATATCTTCACTACATCTCTCATATCAACACTCCCCCTAACAAAAATGTCCTATACTAACTCTCCCCCTAAGAATGACTACTCTCATATCCCAAAACTACTCTTTTTTTTTGTCACGAGTGACAAAGGGTAAGAGTGTTTGATGGAAACAGACATGTACGCAGCTGAAAAATTAAATTGACGGATCTACTTCATTTACAATTGTCAACATGTGCCATATAAGTTTCAGAATTAGAGAGTAAGATTGTGTACCTTGAAGCAGTGAAATTCAAAACCGAAAATTTAGAAGTTCTTGAGAAGACTTTCAATCTTCACTCCAATTCCACTAACTCCCAAGATGTGTGGTCTCTCAATCAGATATATGAGTTTGTTCTAGAGAGAATTGAAGAGTGTCCAACACTCACATTCATACCAATTCTTCTTATTATATATTCTTTTTCAAAATCTGTATGTTTCTCTCTATATATCTGATTATTTAATTGGGCTAGCCTTTTGGGTCTTCCCAATTGGGTTTTAGAATATGGCTTGGAGTGGGACCAAAAGGAACGAATAAGACTCTAGCTCCAATGGGCCTTGGGCTTTTCTGTCAACTCTTGACAAGTCCAAAATTACCATTAATTATATTTAATACCACTATATAAATATAATTGCATTCTAGGCCTTATTAATAAATTATATCCCAAGACTTTATTGTACATTCAACCCTTCATAAAATATTTGTAGTAACACAAAGTCATGAATGAAGACTGCCACTTTATGAATTACTACATCTTAATCCTTCAATACCTGGTTTAATCCTTGTAAGTTATTCATCATATATTTATGAAATCCAATTTCATAAATATATACTTTAGTCTTACTAAAGTGGTTAGGTCTAACTCTCTGAATAACAAAACCATTAAACTTATCTCAAGGGAATATTTTGTATCTCCGTTAAGAGACTATGAATTCCATCTTGAGAATATATGTTCCATCAACACTAAATGTGGCTGCCCAATATATTGAGGTTTTGACCGTTACTTTAGATCTCACTCCTGATATATCAAAGCAACCTACACTTCATGATCAGGTACATTATTCTCTCATGATTAAGAATTCATGCAAATGAAAGTCGTGAGATTTATTATTCAATTGATAGTTATTAGGAGAATAATAAATCTCACAGCGGTCCTGTTCAATATGTTTTAATTCTTAAAACATATCAACATGTCAACTAGAAGTCACCACTTCCATGACTAAGACAAATCATCTTAATTGATATGTTATAGTCTTCGCAGATAAAATGCCCAATTTCATCACCGACTATGAACCAAATTCTGAGTTTACAAAGAACTTGTGACTTATATCTTCTGTGACTAAATCACATAAATCACATACTATGCATCTCATAGACTATATGATAATGTCCAAACATTCATGTTACCATTATTTCAGATAATAATAAAACAACTTTATTAATTGCAATATTAAGTTATACATCATGTCGTACATAATGTAATACATAGCATTATACAATAGGATTCTAGGGCATAAATCCCAACAATCTCCCACTTGCCCTAAAGACTATTGTGCGTTAATCTAACTCTCATTCCCTCCAAATGCGACTCGAAGGCCCTTTGAGGTAAGGCTTTGGTAAAGGGATCTGCTAGATTATTTGCACTTTCAATCTTTACTACCACCACATCTCCACGAGCAATAATGTCTCTAATGATGTGATACTTTCTCTCGATGTGCTTTCCTTTCTTGTGATACCTAGGATCTTTTGATTGTGCAATTGCACCACTATTGTCGCAAAACAATGTGA
The DNA here is from genome assembly GCA_023621385.1 of Quercus gilva. Classification (NCBI taxonomy): domain Eukaryota; kingdom Viridiplantae; phylum Streptophyta; class Magnoliopsida; order Fagales; family Fagaceae; genus Quercus; species Quercus gilva. The sequence goes on along the minus strand of CM042476.1, from coordinate 103,481,977 downwards.
TGGGAACTTGTTCCATTCTCATTATACCAAGGTCAAAAAGGAATTTATTAAGCCATACAGCTTCCTTTGCTGCTTCACAAGCAGCAAAATATTTTGCTTCCATGGTGGAGTCTGCAATACAAGATTGCTTGACACTCCACCAAGTTATGGTTCCACCTCCCAAGGTGAAAACACATCCTGATGTAGATTTTCTGAAATCTAGATCCGATTGAAAATCTGAATCTGTATAGCCAATAGGAATCAAATCCTCACAATGGTAAACAAGCATATAATCTCTCGTTCTCCGTAGATACTTGAGAATATGCTTTACAGCTTGCCAATGTTTTAGTCCTGGATTTGATTGATATCGGCTAACCATGCCTACTGAATAACAAATATCTGATCTAGTACAAAGAATGGCATACATGAGACTTCCTACTGCAGAAGCATAAGGAACTTGTCTCATCATATCTACTTCCTCTTGAGTCTTAGGCCTTTGGTCATCAGACAGAGGAACTCCATGTCTGAAAGGAAGTAATCCTTTCTTGGAGTTTTGTATACTAAACCGTTCTAGAACATTATCTATATATCCAACTTGTGATAAGCCTAACATCTTATTCTTGCAATCTCGCCAAATCTTGATCCCTAGAATAAAGTTAGCCTCACCTAAGTCCTTCATATCAAATTGGCTTGACAACCAAACCTTTACAGATGACATTACCCCTACATCATTTCCAATGAGTAGAATATTATCAACATAAAGCACTAGGAACATTACTACTTTATCTTGATGTCTTTTGTACACACATGGTTCATCAAGATTTTGTTCAAAACCAAATGATTTGATTGCTTGATCAAATCTGATGTTCCATGACCTAGATGCTTGCTTAAGTCCATAAATGGACCTTTTCAACTTGCATACCATATGCTCTTGGTTCTTTGCTATGAAACCTTCTGGTTGCATCATAGAGATTTCCTCTTCAAGATTGCCATTAAGAAATGCAGTCTTGACATCCATTTGCCAAATCTCATAATCATAATAAGCAGCAATGGATTAGAGAATTCTGATAGATTTAAGCATTGCTACTGGTGAAAAGGTTTCTTTATAATCAATTCCTTCTTTTTGAGTATACCCTTCTGCTACTAGCCTTGCTTTAAAGGTTTCAACCTTTCTATCTATCCCTCTCTTCCTCTTGTAAACCAATTTGCAACCAACAAGTTTAATGTCGTTAGGTACCTTTACAAGATCCCAAACATGATTGGAATACATGGAATCTAACTCAGATTTCATAGCTTTAACCTAATGATGTTCATCTATATCACTCATTGCCTCTTCATAAGTGTAGGGATCCGATTCAGCCTCTTCTGAGATAGCTTCATAAGTTTCTTCCAAACCTATGAATCTTATAGGAGGTCGAACAATTCTCCCACTACGACGAGGCACCTGTGTACTAGACATCTCATAAGTAGTATCTTATGGTGTATCTAATACAGCCACATCATCCTTAGTTTCATTCATTGGTTGTTCTTTTACAGGTTCATTCATTTCAGCCAAAACAACTCTACTTCTAGGAGTATAACTATTCATATAGTCATTTTCCAAGAATTTGGCATTTGTGCTAACAAACACTTTATTATCTTTATGACTATAGAATAATCCTCCAACTGTTCCTTTTGGATACCATACAAAGAAAACCGCTTTTGTTTTAGACTGTAACTTGTCAGACTTTCCTTTCAACACATGTGCTAGACAACCCCAAATATAGAGATGTCTCATACTAGGCTTACGCCCATTCCACAACTTAACAGGTGTTTTAGGAACAGACTTCGAAGGTACTAAATTCAGAAGATAAATTGCAGTATTTAAGCCATATCCTCAAAATGAAATTGGCAGAGTTGAATAACTCATCATGGACCTAACCATATCTAAAAGAGTCCTATTCCTTCTTTTTGCTACACCATTTTGTTGTGGAGTTTCAGGTGCAGTCATTTGGGATACAATCCCATTTTCAGTTAAGTAATCCTTAAAATCCCTGATAAGGTATTCGCCACCACTATCAGATCGAATGGCCTTTATGCGTTTGCCTAATTGATTCTCAACTTCAGCCCTAAACTCTTTGAACTTTTCAAAGGTTTCAGACGTCCGTTTCATTAGGTACACATAACCAAATCTAGAGTAATCATCAGTAAAAGTGATGAAATACTCATAACCTCCTCTTGCCTGGATTGACATAGGACCACATACATCTGAATGTACTAGTTCTAGCAAATCTTGAGCTCTTCTACCTTTTGCATTAAAAGGTCGTTTGGTCATTTTACCTTCCAAACAAGATTCATAAACTAGAATTTCATCAAATTCCATGGGCTCTAAGAGTCCATCTTTGATCAATCTTTGAATCCTATTTGAATTAATATGACCTAAACGCAAGTGCCAAAGATATGCATCACTAGTAGAAGGAAATTTTCTCTTTAATGATTTTATGTGAGAGTCATAATCTAATTCAGAATTGTATAATTCATGCTTATCAGGAGTTAAAATATATAGACCATCTATAATATTGCCAGAACAGATAAACACTTTACCCTTCTTTATTACAACATTGTCTTTAAGGATAACACAATATCCATGTTTACCTAAATAAGTTGCAAAAATTAAATTCCTATGAACATTAGGTACATACAGACAGTCTTCCAATATTAAAACTCTAGACACAAAACATAAATTATAAACACCAACAGCTACAACCGGAATCCTGCTCCCATCAGCCAAAGTAAGAAACAAATCCCCTTCTTTAAGCTTTCTGGTCTCTTGGAACCCCTGCAAAGAATTGCAGATATGATTAGTACAACATGAATCCACACACCAGGAATTTGTGGGATTCTGCACTAAACATATTTCAAGGAGAAATGAACTTTCCATACCTTTATTCTTGGCGGCTTTGAAAATTGGACAATTCCTCTTTTAATGTCCTTTCTCACCACAATGGAAATATTTTCCTTTGAGCTTCTTTCCTTTGTCAGCAACCCCTAAGGCAATTTGTTTACCCTCTTGCTTAGTGAAGTCCTTCTTCTTCTTCTTCTTCTTCTTCTTACCCTTGCCTTTCGACTTCGGTTGAGAAGTAGAAGCATCACCTACATTGGCTTCAACATTAGAAGTACCAAGGATGCCTTCCGCTACTACCAATTCATTCATTAATTCAGAAAAAGAATAAATCTTTTTGTTCATATTATAATTAAGTCTGAATTCCTTGAATGAATCTGGTAGTGACTGGAGTATCATATCCACTTGGGATTCTCCATCAATGTCAGCACCTAAAACCTCTAATGTATTCAGATTAAAGATCATTGTGAGACAATGCTCCCTAACTGAACCGCCTTCAGCCATTTTGGTATTATAAATTTGACTCATGGTTTTTTGCCTTGCAAAACGACCTTGCTCACCAAACATCTCCTTCAGACTTAGCATTATGTCCGAAGCTAGTTCTACATCTTGCATTTGATGCTGTAGAACATTTGAGATAGATGCTAGGATGTAGCACTTGGCCATTTCATTAGATTTCTGCCAACGATCGTATCGTTGTTTTTCCTCAAGAGGAGCATCTAATGAAGGAAAGCTAGGACATGGTTTAATAAGCACATATTTGTGCTCTTCAGCTGTGAGAACTATGTCCAAATTTCTTTTCCAGTCAACATTGTTGGATCTAGTCAATTTGTTTTGATTAAGAATAGTAACAAGTGAGCTAAAAGATGCCATGTTCAAATCTAAAATTAATAAACACGAATATAATAAGTAAATTGGGCATTATCAATTTAGCATATAAACATATACTATGGAACCTTAATAAAACCATAATATAACATATGCAACGACAACCCAATCCCATATTCAATATCCCTCAGCATAGAGTGAATATAAAATACTATGATTGATTGAGAACTATTCTCATTATTAATGCTGTCATGATAACTCTTATCAAACACTAATAATATGTCGTTTTTCATTTGGCCTCTAAATAGTTATTGTAAGAACTCAGCATAGAGGATACAATAATATTTAGTCTAGTGTATACCATTGTCTAGAATCATGTGTAGCCACATTTCATCCCCTTAACAGGCTTATTGTGTAGTACCATGACACAACACCCTCTGCATGGAATGCAAAGCTCAAGGCTAAGACAAGGTGTTAGATCAAACCACTATAAACCAAGAAATTCAATCCTGTAGTACCATGAAATAAATACTCTCCGCATGGAATGCTAAGCTCGAAGCAAAGACAAAGTATATATTTCACACCACTATGAACCGACAATGGAGGCCGTGAGATTCAACCCTTGTATCTCTCTCCCACTAGATGTTTTAAATTAAAGGTTTTTATTTTGTAAACATGTTTAAACTAATCACACACAGCCTTGCACTTTATACATTTGAAAACACTTAGAAAAAATTAAAAATTCCCTTCAGTTGCATTTTCGCGAGTGTAGAGAGGGAAAATTCCTGACCTATCACAAGCTGACATGTCACACTACAAAGTCCACAAAATACAGCCAATCACAAAGCGCCACATACTGCTGCTAGGTTTTACTATTGCTATTCAGAAGCCAACAGAAATTTGCCAAGTGTCAGGTAAGAACCAATCATGCATCGGCTCGTGTAAGCGATGACCCAAGCAACCTCGCACGTGTAAGCGATGACAAAAGCAGACCAATCAGATTGTGACATGTGTCACCAGTCAGACTCCGCCACGTGTCGCTCATCCACCCCAAAACTCCTATAAATAGAAGCCTTCCTGAGACATTTAGGAGGACACCAAGCCATCTGAAGCACAAGCAGCATCAGAGAAGATTCAGAAGCATCAAAAGTATAGAAACTCTGCCGGAACCAAGCTCTAAAGCCTCCAAGAACTTCAAGAACTTCAACCTTCGAATAAGAAGAACATTCGAAGAGAAATCATCAAAATCATCCACCTAGATCCAAAAGTCCGCGGGAATCAAGCCTAAAGTGTCCAAAAACATCAACAAACCACAAATCAGTGAAGCTCTACGGATTCAAGCCTCTAAAGCCCCGAAGAACTTCCACCACAAATCCAAGAACACGAAGAACGGGAAGAACAAAGGATTTCTAACAAGCTCATAGCCAGAGATTCATTGTAATTCCGTTTTAGCAATCTTCGATCCATCCCTCAACCAAATTGAAGGATATTTTGTGTTCAAGTTACAATCACATTACCACAAATCCAAATCAATAAGTCTTGTAAGGAGATCGAATCAGAGGATCACTCTTTCGTAAACACAGAGAATTATACCACAATCATCAATACAAATTCGCATTTGTGCAACTATTTTACTTGTTTGATTTATTTCGAACTAAGAAATTTAGTCGTCTACAACGAGTATCTCGTGACTAAGCTCTTCTCGCAAAAATGAAATAGTGAAAACACAAGATTCAGAGAGAAACTTTCGCTACTGTCTCGCTACTATCTTGCGACTAAGCTCTTCTCGCGAAATTGAGTTTAGGCAAAATAGTGAAAACTCAAAAAATCAGACAAAAACTTTCGCTACTGTCTAACGACTATTTCGCAAGTAAAGCTTACCCGCGAAAAATTTTGTGCTTCAGAAACATTTCTCGCGAGTAACTTCGCGGGAAGCTAACCCATGAAAAACCCGTGTTTTCAGTTTTTGAAGGAAAAAATCTGAACAGTTTTCTACGGTTTTCTTTGATCAAACAATCACCATATGAACATGATAGACAAAATTTGATGTTAAAACTGAATTTCATTGATGCTGTAGCCTTAAAGTTCAATTTAACTTACTTAAATTCAAATTTAAACAACATCATAACATCAATTTCAATTTTCATCAAATTATAGTTTCAACAACCATGCAGAAAATTAAATACACATATAATCTTCTAACATCATGAAAATATTATCTCTAATTCCAAAACTCACAAAACATGTTAAACAGATTGGAAATTGAAGACCGCTCTAATACCATTTGATGGAAACAGACATGTACGCAGCGGAAAAATTAAATTGACGGATCTACTTCATTCACAATTGTCAACATGTGCCATATAAGTTTTAGAATTAGAGAGTAAGATTGTGTACCTTGAAGCAGTGAAATTCAAAACCAAAAATTCAGAAGTTCTTGAGAAGACTTTCAATCTTCACTCCAATTCCACTAACTCCCAAGATGTGTGGTCTCTCAATCAGATATATGAGTTTGTTCTAGAGAGAATTGAAGAGTGTCCAACACTCACATTCATACCAATTCTTCTTATTATATATTCTCTTTCAAAATTTGTATGTTTTTCTCTATATATCTAATTATCTAATGGGCTAGTCTTTTGGGTCTTCCCAATTGGGTTTTAGTATGTGGCTTGGAGTGTTACCAAAAGGGAACGAATAAGACTCTAGCTCCAATGGGCCTTAGGCTTTTCTGTCAACTCTTGACATGTCCAAACTCAACTCCATAGCATTATCATTCTCACTTCATCATTAGCTTCCCGGATAGTTTTATGCAAACAAGTAAATAAGTACAGATCTCTAAAAACTCCATAAGCTTGCTTTTTAAATCACTCTCCACTAATATAAAACAAAATATTACCCAGGATCAATAGGTCTTTATTAGGCTTGTGATGTATGGCTATGGTGAGGGCTATAAAGAAAAGATAAAGTTCAAGCAAATAGAGCACTCTCACTTCTAAAATATAAATTTTTCTCAGTCCTTTGAATATCTCAAAATACCTCTCTTCATCAAATTTTTCTTTTCTTTTCTTTTCTTACTTCAAGTCATCACTTATCTTTTGACGTGAATGCAGGCATTTGTGATGGATGCACCCAGTTACTCAACAAGTCACAAACTTGAAGTGCTTTTACATACTCATATTTCAAGTTACGGTTTGACGTAAAAGTAAACATTGGTAATGAATACCCCTAGTTACTAAGCAACTCAAAACATTGGAGTAAATGGAACTTTGTACAATTTTCTTCTTCTTCTTCTTCTTCTTCTTCTTCTTCTTCTTCTTCTTTTTTTCTCTTTTTTTTTTTTTAACACTCATATATCGTTCTCTTTTCTTCAACCCAGTTTAAGAATAGATCAATTGGGCAACTAGGGATAAAGATAATAAAGAGGTAAGCTTGAAAGGCTCAATCGATTCAAAGAAGGCCTAAATCACTTCCCAAGTAATATTCTGTATAAGGTTTCTCCATGAGAGTAATTCAACAAGTTCTAGAATAAGTAGAGATCGTCCAAATTTACAAAATTCACATAAAATTTCTCTAGGTATGCACAATGATTAATGATCATATCAAATTAAACAAGATCAAGTAAAGAATTAACAACTGGACTTAAGCAATGAGAATGATTCCTAAAAATTATAAGAATTTTCAACCATATTCTTATCATAGGCCAAAAAAAAATTTTAAATAAATAAAATAAATTCCCTTCCCCCAAACTTAAATTTCACATTGTCCTCAATGGGAAAAAAGGAAGAAAAACTAAATAAAAGAATGAGAAAGGAGAAGAGATGCTCCCCTGATTTTTAATTGAATATTTTTCCTTAAGGTGCAGCCGTGTACCCATTGAAGATTTCTTTGGTCTCTTTATTCCTATAAAATGAAAGAAAAACAATAAGATAAAGAAAAAAAATAGATAAATAAATAAACAAATAAAAATATAAACATAAAATTAAAAAACTTAGGTTGCCACCCAAAAGCGCTTTATTTAACGTCTGTAGCTAGACGTTATCCTCTCATCCTTTTTTACTGATGAGATTGATGGAGCATTTTTCTGAGTTAAAGTCTCCATCCATGTAGGGTTTTAATCTCTGCTCATTTACTTTAAATTTCCCTTTTTGTTCATGATGGACTTCAACCGCCCCATAGGGAAAAACTTGGGTTACCACAAACGATCCAGACCACTGAGAGCGCAACTTTCCTAGAAAGAGTCGAAGTCTGGAGTTAAATAATATAAATTTTTGCCCGACTTCAAATTCCCTACTTAGAATATGCTTTTCATGCCATCTCTTAGTTTTATCTTTGTAAATTCGAGCATTCTCATAAGCATCATTGCGGAACTCATCCATCTCATTGATTTGCAATTTTCTCTTCTCGCCAACTGCTTGTAGATCAAAGTTCACTATCCTTGTCGCCCAATAGGCTCTGTGTTCTAGCTCCACCGGTAGATGGCATGCTTTTCCACAAACAAGCCAGTATGGTGACATCCCGATCGGGGTTTTGAATGCTGTTCTATAGGCCCATAAAGCATCATCTAACTTTCTCACCCAGTCTGTATGAGAGATATTCACGGTCTTTTCTGAAAGTTCAAAATGTGTGTAAAAAACCCTTGAACGTTTAGACTCCAAATTATAAAATATCAATTCACACTTATAATCAAACAATTAATGTGCGGAACATGAACAGAAGCCAATTCACAGAATTGATAACTAATCTAAGCCAAATATAAACACATCCACAGCAGTAAATATAAGGCAAAGATAAAGGAAGGAAGATGCAAACACACGGACAACACATGATGTGTTATCGAAGAGGAAACCGAAGTCCTTGGCGTAAAACCTCTCCGCCGCCCTCCAAGCGGTAAATAATCCACTAAAGAATGTAGTTGGGATACATGAACAGCAGAAGACCCTCCAAGCCTAATCTACCCAAGTACCTAAACCCTCTAAGCTTCTTGCTCCAATGAGGTTACGCCGAACCTATTTCTTCTTTAGCTTCCTGGATTCCGCTACTATACCATAGTATCAACCAATGTATATTGGTTCCTTCCAAACTGCTTCCCTTGGCACCAAATGAACCTTCTCACAGACGTGGGTGTGGTGAGATAAGGATTTGGTCAATGGCCTCTCAAGGATGTAACAATGGAGAGGAAGAGAGTAAAGGAATTTGTAGATTCTCTAAGGTAAAGATTGGGGATGAGGCAATCTTGTTTTTCTCTAGGGTTTCTCTCACAAAGTTCTCTCTGGAAGCTCTCTCAATTTAGTGGGTATAAGGGTCTATATATAGTGGTGTGTGTTTGGAATACGAAGAGTCAGTTTTTGCCAAACAGGGCTGATTGGCGGCTTGACCTCGCGGCTTGTCCAAGTCGCGAGTTCTAGTCGCAACGTAACGACCTGGCCAGCCTGGGACTTTTGTCCTGTAGTGCGACAGCTGGCGTGACCCTTCAGCTCCCCTGTGTGCATCTCACGTGCCAGCATTTGGCGGCTTGCTAGTTGCGAGTTAGCCGCGAGTCCTAACCGCGAAACTCTGCCTTCTTGCACAAACTTAAGCGTTTCTTCACATCTTCTCACACACTACCCTTACAATGATCCCACCTAAATACAAGGTTACTAAGTGCTTAAATTACAAGCAAATTGGCATGGAATAAAGCCAACAAGATGGTTGATAAATTTCAACCTTACATTTTCCAATATACACTTCAACTCTCGATTAGATACCTCGACTTGTCCGCTTATTTGAGGATGGTATGGTGTCGCCACGTGATGTGTAACTCCATACTTAGTAGTGCTTCAAATTGGCAATTGCAAAAATGCTTTTCGCCATCATTGATTATTGCCTTTAGAGTGCCGAATCTGGAGAAGATATTCTTTCGTAGAAAATTCACTACGACTCTCGCATCATTAGTCGGCAAGGCGACTACTTCCACCCATTTGGAGACATAGTCTACAGCCACCAAAATAAATTTGTTAGAATACGAGGATGGAAAAGGACCCATAAAATCTATACCCCAAACATCAAATAATTCAATAACTAAAATATTGTTTAAAGGCATCTCATGTTTCCTAGAAATATTTCCAACTCTTTGGCAATAATCACACAAATTAACAAATTTAAATGCATCTTTAAAAATAGATGGCCAATAAAACCCGGATTGGAGATATTTTGCCGCTGTTTTTGCACCACCAAAGTGGCCGCCAACTTCCAATGAATGACAATGTCTGAGTATGTTCTCCATCTCCTCCTCGGGCACACATCTTCTGATTATCTAGTCTACACAGTGCCGGTATAAAAAAGGTTCTTCCCAAAAATAATATTTCAAGTTGGAGAAGAACTTCTTCTTTTGTTGATATGTCATCCTGGGAGGTAGAATTCGCGACACCTAGTAGTTGACTATGTCGGCGTACCATGGAACAACTTGTATAGCCATCAAATGCTCATCTGGGAATGCTTCTTTTATTTGAACTTGCTGCTCATCATCCGTACCTTGAAGCTCCATCCGAGACAAGTGATCTGCCAAAAAATTTTCAATACCCTTCTTGTCCTTAATCTCCATATCGAATTCTTGTAGAAGCAAAATCCATCAAAGCAATCTTGGTTTAGCATCCTTCTTTGCAAGCAAGTACTTTAGAGCAGAATGATTGGTGTAGACAATCACCTTCGAACTTGCATAATAAATAACATGAAAATTTTTATCTTTTCTCTGCCCTAAAACAGCCCCTATAGCATAATCACTGGCATCACACATTAATTCAAATGGTAATTTCCAATCTGGCGACACAATTATAGGTGCTGAAATTAATTTCTTTTTCAGTGTTTCAAAAGCATGCAAGCATTCATCAGAAAATTCAAATCGAGTGTCTTTAATCAACAAATTGCAAAGAGGTTTAGTAATTTGGGAAAAATCCTTAATAAACCGTCAGTAGAATCCAGCGTGTCCCAAGAAACTTCTCACGCCCTTCACATTGGCCGGTGGTGGGAGTTTTTCGATCACTTCTATTTTTGCTCTGTCAACTTTAATTCCCTTAGAGGAAATTCGGTGGCCTAGCACTATCCCCTCCTCTACCATGAAGTGGCATTTTTCCCAGTTCAATACTAAATTTGTCTTTTCGCATCTCTGCAAAATTGAAGATAAGTTAGACAAAAAATTATCAAAAGAATATCCAAAGATAGAGAAGTCATCCATGAAGACTTCTTAAAAGTTTTCCACCATGTCCGAGAAGATGGACATCATGCATCTTTGAAATGTGGCTGGCGCATTGCAAAGGCCAAAAGGCATCCGCCTATATGCAAATGTTCCATATGGACAAGTAAAAGTGGTCTTCTCTTGATCTTCAGGCGCGATGGCTATTTGATTATAACCAGAGTATCCATCCAGAAAACAGTAGTAAGCATGCCCTGCAAGTCTTTCTAGCATTTGATCAATAAAAGGTAAAGGAAAATGATCTTTCCGAGTTGCATCATTAAGTCTTTTGTAATCTATGCATATTCGCCATCCCGTGACTGTCCTTGTTGGTATAAGTTCATTATTATCATTTTTTATCACGGTTATTCCACCTTTCTTTGGGACTACTTGTACTAGATTTACCCATGCGCTGTCCGAGATAGGATAAATAATTCCGGCATCTAATAGCTTCAGCACTTCTTTATGCACCACTTCTTTCATTGATGGATTCAATCTTCTCTGGGGTTGGACAATCGGCTTATATTTATCCTCCAATAAAATCTTGTGTGTGCAAATTGAAGGACTAATTCCTTTGATGTTAGAGATGGTCCAACCCAAAGCCATTTTGTGTTCTCGCAAGATTCTCAGCAACTTTTCCTCCTCTACATCACTCAAAGAACTATTAATAATAACTGAAAAAGTAGAGTCTTGGCCTACCTTAAATTTGATGGAAGCGGTTTGAGCTCAAGTTTTGGTGGTTCTTCTGGTGGAGATGTTGGCTGACATGATTTTTAAGTCTTCTACTTTTGGTTGCATTGAAGGAGGAAAGAGTGGTGCAGCCTCCAAATATCTTTCACACTCTTTAACCTCTTCATCATTGAATTTAACAGGTGTAGAGCGAGTAAGACATACCTCAAGTGGTAACTTTAGAAAATCAGTTGCACAAGTCTCATCAGCCATGATCACATCTCGGTCACTTATTTGAAAACAAGAATGTGTCTCAGTAGGAAATTTCATAGACTCAAATAAATCAAAAGTGACCTCATCCTCTCCGACCCTCAAAACAAGTTTTCCTTGCTGGACATCAATTAAGGTTCTCCCCGCCGCAAGGAAAGGTCGACCCAATATCAAAGGGATCTCCTCGTCCTCATCCATATCAAGGACAATGAAGTCAACCGGGAAGATGAACTTGTCAACTTTTACTAATACGTCCTCAATGACTCCTCTTGGATATTTAATAGATCTATCCACCAATTGTAAAGAGATAGTGGTCGGCTTTACTTCTCCAAGAGCCAATTTCCTGAAAGCAGAGAGAGGCATTAGATTAATACTTGCCCCTAAATCACATAAAGCTCTATCAAAATAAGATTTTCCTACAGTGCAAGGGATAGTGAAACTCCCCGAATCTTTCAACTTAGGCAGCAGCTTCTTTTGTAAGATTGCACTACTTTCCTCTGTCAGCATTACTGTTTCATGCTCCTCCAATTTCCGCTTCTTTGATATAATATCCTTCAAAAATTTAGCATTTTTAGACATTTGTTCCAAAGCTTCAATAAGAGGAATATTAATATGCAATTGCTTAAATATACTTAGAAATTTAGAAAACTGATCATCCACATTATTTTTTCTTAATCTTTGTGGAAAAGGAATTGGTGGATCATAAATTGAAGGAGAATAAGTCTCAAAAGTAACTTCCCTGGATTTTTTGAATTTTGAAGCTCTTTCATTCTCCTTAGTTTTCTCAGCTTGCTCCACTTCTTTCATCTCTGACTCGGCTTCCTTCATCTTTGACTCCTCATTATCCACAGCTTCATCTTGTTTGACATTTGTTACTTTTGGCTCCTCATATGTTCGTCCACTTCTCAATGATATTGCCTTTACATGTTCTTTCAGATTGGTGACAGTGTTGCTTGGCAAAGTTCCTGTAGTCCTCTCTGTAAGCATGCTTGAGAGCTAACCGATCTGCACCTTAAGATTACAGATTGAAGCTAAGTTGTTTTGGATCGCCACATCTGTCTTCTGCATGAACATGTCCTCAAGTGTCGGCTTCTTCTCTTGCTGTGGAAATTACTGAGGTGGTTTAGCCTGCCCTTGGTTATTGCTCCATGAGAAGTTGGGGTGATTCCTCCATCCAGGATTGTACGTGTTCGAGTATGGATTATTTTGACGTTGAAGATTTGACACGTAATTTTCTTGTCCATAACTCAATTGGGCAAAAGGATTTCCCACTTGGCAGTCGACACTTGAATGATTTCCTGCACAATGATCACAAACAACATTAGTTTGAATAGCATTAACATTCATTTTACCTAGTTGTTGAGACAAAGTTGCCATTTGTGCTGCCAATGAGGTAATAGAATCAAGTTCTAAAACTCCAGTTGTCTTTCTTGGCATTGCTCTTTCTGTAGGCCATTGATAGTTGTTGGATGCCAATTATTCCAAAAGTTCATAGGCTGCCTCATGAGTTTTACTCATTAAAGCTCCACCAGCTGCTGCATCAACCATAGACCTCTTTGTAGCTCCTAGACCATTGTAGAATGTTTGCACTTGAAGCCATGCTGGAAGGTCATGATGAGGACACCTTCGCAATAAATCTTTGTACCTCTCCCATGCTTCATATAATGATTCACCCTCAAATTGGATGAACGTGGTCATATCATTCCTTAGCTTTGCTGTCTTTGCGGGAGGGAAATATTTTGCTAAGAATTTTTGTGCCAACTCCTCCCATGTAGTAATGATGCCATGTGGCAAAGAATTCAACCAAACTTTTTCTTTATCCCTAAGTGAGAAGAGAAAAAGCCTTAGTCGAATCACATCATCTGTCACTCCGTTATGTTTAAAAGTATCACAAATTTCCAAGAAATTTGCAATATGGACATTAGGATCCTCTTGTGACAGCTCCCCAAACTGGACAATCTGCTGTATCATCTGAATGATGGCCGGCTTGATCTCAAAATTATTGGCTTGTATGGTTGGCCTTCTTATGCTCGATGTAGCTCCATTTACCGAGAGCGTAGCATAATCTCTTAACGCCTTTTGCACTTGATCGGCCATATTAGATAGAGATGTGTTGGCCTCTTTCTTCTTTTCTTTCTTGAGTTGACGTAAGGTTCTTTCAATTTCAAGATCAAAGAGTGTATGCTCTAACAGTTTAGATCGGGTCATGCACTTCTAATTCCTGAAAAGAAAGAAAACAAACTCAGATGCACCTAATTAATTTTTTTTTAAAATAAATAAAATAAAGTCCAAAGTAGTAAATATCTAGCTAGTATCAATATCAATAACAAATAGTTAATCCCCGGCAACGGCGCCAAAAACTTGTTCGTGTAAAATAATTTGCAAGCACACAGAATCGTAACAAGTAGTAAAGTGTTTTTTTTTGGAAAACGAATATCGAACCCACAAGGATTAACTATGTTATTGAATACCGAAATTCACTAAATTAATTACTATTTGAAAAATCAAAAATAAATGGAACGTTCTACTATCTGAATTAAATTAAACTATTTAATAAAAATAAATCTACGAATAAAAAAAATTAACAAAGCGTAAAAATCTAAAAGTGTAAAAATATGATAAGAATGGATCTAGAGCGGTTGATTTCACCTAACAAATCCCACACAATTTATTCTTCCTAATTATTAAATTCTAATAATCTCCTGTTGATGATTGAAAATTCCTTAAGTATTCAATATCTTCTCTCGAATAATATCAAAAATATCTTCAACTAACAATTTCATATCTCTATGTGAATTTAATTAATTGAAAACTCATTACATACTTTGAATTTTCTGAAAAATCACACTAATCACGGTAAAGCATCTCTACTTTCACTCAACTAATGGTGTTTAATTCTAGAACTAAAATAACAAATCACCTCTCGGTCTCATTGTAATTCAATTGATCAAACAATAATTCGTAAGAAAAATAGTAAGCATTAAGAATAAGAATTAAACACTCAATCATGGAAATATTAAAAATAAAATAACTCAAAATATAAATTGTGTGTTCATTGCTAGACTACATCAACGATCTAGAAAATAAAATTTAGTTCATAATAATATTGAAAAGAAAACAAATAAAACTTATATTTTTCATCTAAATTGGTTGATCAACATGAAGCTCTTAATTTTGTCCTCAGATCCTCCTCCTCAGAAAGACTCCCAAAAAATATTCTTCAATGCGGCCCCCTTGAATTTGCCCTAAAGAGCCTTTAAATATGTCAAGGAATCCTATTACAAGTTGAATTCTCGTTTGGAGAAAATCCCAGATTTTTAGGCTTCACTTAACTGACGACTTTTGCCCACTTAACGTCAGAATTTGGGCTCTTGGTAAACTACAAAGTTGTAGCCTTTTAAGTTAACTTTCCAGCCCAACTTGAATCATCTCGATTGGACATCTGATCCGAAATTTATGCCAAAAATACTAACTGATGTGCGGGCTGGAATCCTAATCCGAATTGGACTTAAATTTAATTGGGTTTTCAAGTCAACCGATTTACATCCACAAGATGTGGGTTAATCTGAAATCTTCTCAATCCTTCAAAGCACAAATAAATAGATAAATATAAATAAAAAATCAAATCAAATCAAAAGAAATAAAGGAAAACTAACAATTTTAATAAATAAGAGGATAATAAAAATCATGTAAAAATTACACTTATCAAAATGCATGAAGAATGAGAGAATAGAAGCTTACCAAGTGAAGAAAACCTTGAAAAAGCTTGAAGAAACCTTGAGGAACAAGATTGGAGTGAGATGATATTGTTTGGGAGAGAAAAGAGTTCCAGATCGCACGAGGAGCTTAAATAGAATCCTCAGTAAATCTCGACAGATGAAGGTGTCGAGAGGTGTTGGGACATCTGTTGAGGGAGGTGTTGAGGAAAATGGTCATCGACAGATGCAAGTGTCAAGAAAGTGTCAAGGAACAAACCACCAAAACCAAGAACAGAAGCTCAATCAATCGACCAGGTATCGAGAAGCTATCGAGAAGGCAGAAACTTTTTCGATCAATCCACCAGGTGTCGAGAAGGTGTCGAGATTGCGATAAGAAAAAGCTTAAGAAGCTCAACAGATAGCTAGGTATCGAGGAGGCGTTGAGCTAGCATTTAAAAACAGTTTTTTGAGAAGTGAAAAACACAGACATGAATGCAATCCAACATGCAACTCAACCAATGATCCAATCAACATATTAAGCTCTCAAAATCATCTCTCAACAAGAATTTTAAGCACATGGATCTCAAAAACACACACACACTAAACTAGTCTAACCAATTTTATATTTCAAAAACAAGTCAAGACAGATTATTGAGCATACATTAGCACATGTAAAACCTTGTGATGGCCAAATCACATTGTACCTACACATGTGTCAAGAGTAGCAAAGAATATTGTGTGTTGTATATGAAAAACATCGCAAGATTGCATAAGCGTATACATGTTATGATGATTTGAGATATGAGAAAATCACTTTAACTCATACACAATCATAACTGTTTGATAGGGACTATCACCTTCGAGGTACATCCAATAACTCCCACATCTCCTAATATACACACTTGCAATCATATTTAAAAGCATTTTTGATCTTTTTGCTTTTTATTTTCTTTGCATATTTTTCTTTTTAAGCATATCATGCATAGGTATATAAGAGAGAGAAAAGAAATACCCAATGATATTTGACATTCCAATTTTGCTATGCCGAAGCATACAAATGTCATTGACACTGTACTTTTGCTACACCGAAGCATACAGGTGTCATATTATGATTGGCGGGCAACAGTGGTGAGATGGTTATTTATGCCTTTCTCTTATGATTTTTTAGTCATTCTTGTCAAAAAGAGTGATACGAATATTAAGTACAAGAGATGACTTAATCTTACTCATCACAAACAAGAGCCACAAAGTTCACTTGCTTAGTTGTGCATAGAGATGCTTATCTAAGCTACAAAAGATACAAAGTTTAGAAAACTTTGTTTCAATGGCTATCCAAGGTACACAAGTACCAATGTACCCAAAAACACATTGTTTTTGTATTTTTTTTATTTTTCAATTTTTATTTTTATTTTTATATGAAAACAAAAATAAGCAAAACAGAAAACAAACAAACAAAAACATGTTAAACAAAGTAAAGCATAAAACTAGACTGACTCAAAATAAAAGCAAAACACACAAGTAATGCAACAAACAAAAACAAGAAGATAGAAGAAAGTGATATAATCACTTAGAGTCCTTTTTCTTCCACACCTTAGAAGAACCTTTCCTTTGATTAAACCCTTAAACCGACGGTAAGGAGGAAGAATTGAAACCGTTTAAGTTCGAAAGGAACATGAGGGCTTTGAGAAGATCTCCAAGAGGAGCAAGAGAGGATTGAAGCTGATTCTGGCTTCCGGATACTATCATGTCATTGCTCTGTTAAGTGACTAACCACTTATAGCAATTTGGTCGAGTATGACCGGAAGCTCCACAATGATGATAGAGATACTGCTTATTCTTACCATTGCAATATCTCTCTTCAACGACATGAAGAAGTCAGGCTGCCTAATACGCCTGAGGCCCTCCATGTCCCTCGAGAGGAGGAGGGGCTACTCTAGGGCCTCGGCCAGGATGCCAGCATACCCCCTTTGAGATTCCTAGATGGTAGCGTCCTAAGAGATCGAAGCGCCCTCCACCTCTAGCCGGGGGGCCCAAGAGCGCTGCCCTCGGCGTACTTCAGCATCCTCCCAGCTCTCCACAGACTAGGCCTTCTTGTCTCAAGTGTCCTTGGCCTTTTTTTGCTACTTGGCACCCTTTTTCTATGCCACCTCCCTTTCCTCCAAGACCTTTGCTGGCCTTTTCTTCTTTAGGTTTTCGTTAGCCTTCAGTCCGAGATCTATTGGGAACTGAGGAAGAGAAGGAGGAGGGAGATTAGAAGTGACCTGGGTCTTTGGGGCTTTTTTTGAAGTAGACCCCCCTTTGTTCCTATTGGCCATTAACCCCTTCAAACCGGGCCTCTACCTCAAGTCCATGACTTCGTGCTCCTCAAAACTAGTGTCTAGCCAAGAAACTATTAGCCTTGGCTGGTAAATGGCAGAAAACCTTTCAGACTCAGTCTTGGAGTCCAACAGCTCCAAGGGCCTTTCCTGCGCCCCTTCCCCTTCGTCAAAGTGGAACTGGTCAATCTCAACGTCTAAGGAGTGGCGGGACGAGGCTGACTCCTGTCTCAGAGCAACTACCGATTAAGGAGCAGGTTGGGGTGGCAGCACGACGGGGGGAAGGTCCCTCCAAGCAAAAATCCTGGCTTGGAAACGTCTATCCTAACCAACTGAAGGCTCCCAGCCCTTATTGCCTGGCTCGCGTCTTGGAATATATGGGATAAGGGCTCATAGTCCAAGATCAGAAGAGCAGCCCAGAGCTGTCTATCCTCGCTCACGAATATTTCTGACCTTAGGAGGTAGTTGAGAGCCTGAACGTTGGTCAGGTTGAGCCTCAGAGCGACGTGGTTCTTATCTGCAAAAACATCCAAAAGGAAAATCGTGGTCAAAATAGCAAAAATTATCATCAAACAAGGATTAAGTGTCAAAAATGAGTAAGACACGAGGGGTTGAACCCCTCGCCTATAGAAACTAATCCTAGGGAACCCCACCTGGCTCTCCCTCCCGAGTTGGGCACTGAAGTCCGTCGTGCCACTCCCTAGAGGCGACCAGATAATCATTCTTCAAGCCTTTGTTGGACTTAGGAAGGCAGTATATCAACCTAACCACGTTGGACTAGGACTTGAGGTAATATCCTACGGTAGCAAGGGAATGGCACTCGTACATATGAATGACGTCGTGCCATGTCAGCCCCAAGTTCATTTGGACATTCAGAGCATCTACACACCCTAAGACTCTAAACGTGTTGGGAGTGCACTGATGGGGGCATATCCTATGGTTGAGCAGATAATCCCTGATTATCCTACCTATGGGAAGCGTCATCCCTCCCTCTATAAAAGCAATCATTGGAATGGCAACTTCACCCACCTCTCTATCAGTAAGTATCCAGTCCGAGAGATAGTACTGTAAGCCCACTCCCTATGGGATATGGTACTTGGCCTCAAAAACCCTCCATACCGGCCGAAGAGTCCACTAAGTGTTTAAATCTACCCATCTACATGAATGTGGATGACGAGAAGAAAGTTTTCTAAAAAGAAGAAGGCCGAGCAGCCTGGCCGAGGAGAAATAGAAAGTGTGGAGAGATAAATACTTACAAGAATGGGTGTACCGAACCCTGAACCTACAGGAAGAATCCTTAGGAGATTTCTTAGGTAAAGAATTCAAGGAGGTTTAGTAAATGAGAAAACTTTGTGATTTTGAGCGCTTGGGATCTCTGGAGAACTTGAAGACTTGTAAAATGGGTGAAAGGAGTTCTCTGGGCGGTTTATGTAGGGGGCGGGATTGAGTGGAAGTTGTGCCACTTAAAATCCAAGAAAGAATGTCAGCCATTGGATTCGTGCCTCGTCGTTGGATGCGGGGAACATAAAGCCGCCTAGAGCAATTAATGATACCTCGCAAGACGCGAAGCGTCAGTAGCAATTATGAGGCATGTAAAAACGGCACTCCCACATGTGTAAACTAGAAAGATAAGTGGTTTTGTCTTCTAAAAATCAAAACCCCACTTTTTCTCCTCGGATAAAAGGAAAAAACCGGAGTTTTGAGGGGCTATTATGGAGACATGGGCCCAGAATCATATATTGGGTCTTGGACCTTATCCAATGACAATATCATGTTCGAGGAGGAACCAATGGTTAAGGGTGATTCCAATTTAAAGCCTCATAAGTAAGAAAGAAGAAGAAGGTGGACCAAGAAGAAATTCCTCCTCAGACATAACATACACAGCCCAGACACACACCCCAATGATGAAAATAACTTCCCTGGAAGTCCCAATGTTAGAGATGTGCCTCAAGAATACACAAGAAGGAAGAGAGCCCAAAAATATCTAAGGAAAGGCTACTACCTCCACATTGAATGCATTGCAGCTACTTTTCTGGCTGCATTTCTTTGGAAAAGACCCCTAAACAGTGCTGCCTTGGCTACCACAACTCACAGAGAGCTAAAAGAGGCATCTGATGGGATAGGCACTCAAGTGAGGGCTCAGATGACCGACAAGTGTAGGATCAAGATGGTCCGAAGGGAGCTATAAAATGTGACAGACCCCTCATGAGAAGGGGGATCGGAAAAATAGAGAAAGAATACTATAGCAACCAAAACTACACTTGTAATCAGTTTCATTGGTCTATACGAACATTTGCCTCCTCGGCAATACGTTCACCCAAATTTATGTACTTTGTTCTTGCATGATTGTCTTTCAAACCCGTCCTATCCGTTGTTAGATTCACTAGGGCCTAGTTCCTTGACACACTCTACAAATTTATTGCTTTGGGCTATTTGGGCTTAGGTCCATACTCCTTTTGGGCCAAGGGTCCAAATTGGGTCCATACACTAAAAGTTAAGACCTAACAATAAATTTGCATAAATAACTGAAAATAGCTTCATTAGCATTGAGATGTGATGAAAATTAAAAAGTAATAGTTTTGCGAGGTCCTGCATATCCCTCTTAGGCTTGTTTTGTGAACAACAATCAATATTATGAGTAAATGATGCATTTGGAATATAGATTATAACTTCAAGAAGTTTAAAACTTCAATGGATCATGCCATATCTTGACCAATATCCCATTTTTTAGCAATTATTTTCTTATTTTATTCCAGTGTATATTTCAATTGATTTAAACTTGCTAGGCCAACTACATTTTTATCCCTCTTGAGAATTTTTGTTGCGATCATATCCCAATAGATTATGGTTGATGAAGATCTAATTAATTATATTCTGACAATTCAAGCTTATAGTAACTAAGCTTTTCAAAGTTTCCTTCAAACTCTATAGCTTCAAAGAATCCAATATAGTTACTTGTAGTATAAAAAATATGAAGTATTTTATGAACATAATGAAACAAAAGGGAATAAAAGAATAAAGGATGGAGTTAAATAACCTTGGAGAGGAAAATAGAACTTGCAGCTTTCATTGTAGGCATCCTTAAAGTATCCACACAATCTGGCCTGGTATAATACACTCTGATGCTTCCATTATAACTTCCATTGCTAACCCATTTCCTATCGAATAAGGCTGCTGATACACCTAGAAACTTAAAAATCAATAAACCAATTATAGAACAAAACCATCTAACTAAAAAAATACACTAAAAAAAAAAACTAAGAATACAAAAAATATAACCTTCATGATAGAGAGAGCATAGTCTAAATGAAAAGTTAGAGGGAGGCGGGGCAAAAATATTTATAATTTAATTTTTTTTTTCCAATTGATTTTATTCCCTATGATCTAATCTCAAGTTTTAGCTATACTTGGAGGTAAGCAAAAATTGAAGCAATTTTTTTAGATAAACACAAAATCTTAATCGTTCTTATCAACTTTTCCTCTACTAATCTTTGGATAAATACAAAATTTTAATTTTTCTTATCAACTTTCCTCTATTTATCTTTGGATAGACACAAAAGCTTAATGTTGATATTAACATTTTCTTTTCCTTCACTTTATGAATAATTGTAACACTGGGAAAGTTTATTAATTATTAAGAGTTTGGGTTTGAGACAAAGAGTTTAATTAGAATTAATTTTACTTCTTTGATGGCAAGACATCTAAAGTCAAAGGTTTAGATTTTCTTTTTCTTTTTTTTTTTTTTGGATTGACCCAAGAGAACAATTATTTATTTATTTATTTTTATATAGATAAAGAGAATAGTTGTACATTAAATGATGGCAGGACATCTGGACATGTACTTAGTACTCACTCCCTAAGAGATTTTATTTTGGATAGACCCAAGGGAGCATTTTTTTTTTTTTTAAGATAAAAAGAATAGTTGTACATTAAAAGAAACAAAATTTATTCAAAATTACACTCTTATATTATATTAAAGATAATTTACTTGAAAATAAACTTTATTAGCTATACGTTGTTGTTTTATTTTTACATGTAGTAATTAAAAAATAAGGATTAGATTCTACCAAAAAAAAAAAAAAAAAGGGATTACATGACCAAAACATATACTTTTAAGATAAGGATTAGATGAAGAGTTTGGATTGTAATCAAATTAATATTTGTATCAATTTAGAAATGATAGGAAAAGAAAAATTATATAATTTTTTAAAAATCTAACAAAAAATGTATGCAATTTGGTGAAGCCACTTGGTGTAACCACGGCTTCTAAGCCCAAATTTTATTATATAGTATATGATATTGATGATTGATGGTTAATTTATCATGGCACTGACTATTCACTCAATCATAGCTTTATTATCACTAGAATATTAGAGTTATTGCTCAATGTAACATGAACTACTAATCAAGAATATATATATATATATTGATTAGATGGACATTTTTTATGTTGGATTAGATGAAGAGTTTGGATTGTAATCAAATTAATATTTGTATCAATTTAGAAATTATAGGAAAAGAAAAATTATATAATTTTTTTAAAATCTAAAAAAATGTATGCAATTTGGTGAAGCCACTTGGCGTAACCACGGCCTCTAAGCCCAACTTTTATTATATAGTATATGATATTAATGATTGATGGTTAATTTATCATGGCACTAAATATTTACTCAATCGCCTTTCAAAAAAAAAAATATATATATATATATATATTTACTCAATCGTAGCTTTATTATCACTAGAATATTAGAGTTATTGCTCAATGTAGCATGAACTACTAAACAAGAGCAGTAGGAGAGAGAGGGGGTTGGGGGTTGAGATTTTCCAATTTCTTCCCCACCCCTTAATTTATTAGTAATATAACTTAAACTAGGTATAAATCTTTTACAAGTCTGCATTCTTATTTTAATTTTTTTTTATAGACATTCATTTAATGTATTAATGTCTCTTTTTCTTTTTAATATTCACATTTTTCCACATATTACTCGTTAACTTTAGGAACGTTCAAAGTATATTTTCATAAAAATATATAAATAAATCTATTTAGTAAAGACTAATTTTCTTTCTGAGAATTTTTTTTTTTTTTTTTTTTTTTTTTTTTTTTTTTTTTGCATTTAGAGAATTAAAATATACAAATGCTAGAATTTTTTGTTCTCATTAAATTAAAAGATGCTATGATAGTCATAAATTAACACTTTGGGACAAATCAATCAGTTGGTTTTAATTTCCAAGAGAGGAATAGACAAAAAAGAAAGAAATAAAATAGAAGAAGGGCCATATTAACAGTGGGTAATGTGGAAACATCAGCCAATTGTGTTATTGGGCAGATGCCGCAGATGAGGGGTTTAGAATCCAAAAGCGTATCGTGAACTGAACAGACTAAAATAGACCGAAATGGGCCCAACAGGCCAAACTGCCGAAGTGAACTGAATTGATTTAAATGGACCAAAATTGTCTAAAATATACCGAGGTTGACCAAAATATAATCCGGCTTAACATAAGTCTAACAATAACAACTACTATACTTCAGCTTTTAAACGCTTCAGCTTTGATACTACAGCGCATAAATATTATGTATTAAGATCCCTTCATCTTGTTTTTTGCATTTAGGCAGTAGCAGCCAGGCCAAAATGGCAAAATACTATCAATTTTCGAAATTTTTAGCAAAAAAATACTATTTTGGAAATAAATGGTGGTGTACCACTTTTTTAAGTACTCGAGTTGGGTGAACTCGAGTACTCTCTTTTATAGTTCCACCGTGGCATGGCTGACATGGCATTTGAATTTAAATATTCCGCTTAGTACTCGAGCTTCATGAGCTTGAGTACTATTCTAGCCAATTAAACCCGAGTATGGGCCCTGTTACCCACTCTTAAACCAAGATCTGTTACCCACACTCAGTTTACTCTCTCATCACTCACTTTCTCAATCTCCCTCTCAATCTCGCTATCATCTCCCACACGCTCTCAATCTCCCTCTCAATCTCGCTCTCGCTCTCATTCTCAGTCTCCCTCTTGCTCTCGGTCTCGCTCTGTACTCTCCCCCTTGCTCACGCTCTCTACTCTCACTATCGGTCTGCATCTTCAATTTGGAATCACATTGTATGTCTCCTTATCTCAATATTTGTTTGAGCATTGGGTATTTGTGGGTATTTGTGAAGGAGATGCTCTAAATGATATTATCTAGTTACAGAACCATTCTTTGGAGCCAGATTGGAGCATTGGGTATTTGTGAGTATTTGTGGATAATGCATTTGTGGGGTATCATTTTATTTAGCTTTCTTTATATGTGATAAAAGTTTCCAACAATCATGCCTCTTTGATAAGTTTTCATATATAAAGTCCTGATTGCATTATCCAGGTTACAAATTTTTATTTCACAATTAGAATCCACTTTCTATTGCTAATCTTTGAAGTAATAAAAATATTAGGGTGAAAAAATAAACACTTAGCCGCATTATTATATATGCTTTTGACTCAATGGTGGGTATTTTCTTTTGGCAAAAATAGCAAGATTGAAGTACTAATTAATCTACAATTGGATACCAATACACTTTTAAAGAGAACCACACATTATGCTAAATAGGCTTAATTTGTCCAGTTGTTCAATGCACTAGTATTTAACGAAGAGAATATATCTTATATAGTAGCATTCCCAATTAGTGCAATGTGTCAAAATAGACATATAATGTGTTAGGTCACCTTTAAAAAGCATATTTTTCTTGTCTTTAATTTTCATTTGGCTTTCTGTTTTCTTGAATTGATCTGGTTGTGAATCAAGTTATGAGAAAATTTCCACCAGATAATTGGATAAACCCTATAATCCTACTTTTTTTCTCAACCTGGCCAGATGCTCCAAGATCTACTTAGTAACTCTTTGATTTTTCTTTTTCTTTTTTCCTTTAGTTTTTTTTTTTTTTTTTTTTTTTGTGGATAAGTTGTTTTCATATTTTAGTTATAACGTGAAAATGAGTTTGAAAGAATTTTGTTGTTTAACTCACATATAAATTATTAATATTTCTTGTAATTCAGCTGGTATGGCTTAGAGAGAGTCATGCATGAGCATTCCATTAATCTTCTAACACCTCCCTCTTTGTCTCCGTTGTATGATATATTTAAAACTCTATATTAATCACTTAATTCGAAACTTAAAAAGGGATAATCGACATTAAGGAATGTACTCCCCCACCATTATGCATGTCAGCGATAACATTTTGCATGTCAATATTATGATATATGCAACTTGTTATTCTGTGAAATTCCCAGAATGACAACACTAACTTAATGTAGTCAAGATGATGGTTAATTAGGTACATTTACATATGCTACAGTACAACTTATGGTTAATTTTCAAAATCAAAATTAATATGATGTGGGTATTTTGTGGTGTATTTTTTTTTTTTTTTTAATGAACGTTTTCATGTGTTATTAGAGCAATCAGCCATTGTAGGACACAGTAAGCGTTCTCATTGAGGCCATAATGAGTAGGATGCTTGGACTATTAAAGTGAGGGTTGATTTTAATAATGTAGAGAGACTTTCATGAAATCAGTGAAG
The DNA here is from genome assembly GCA_023621385.1 of Quercus gilva. Lineage (NCBI taxonomy): Eukaryota > Viridiplantae > Streptophyta > Magnoliopsida > Fagales > Fagaceae > Quercus > Quercus gilva. Next base: position 103,456,575 of record CM042476.1, on the reverse strand, counting down.
GCTGAATGTGCTGTAATCTATTAGCTGAATACACTGTAATCTACTTAACATTCTAAAGTTTAATTCATTTTTTTTTTAATGAAATCAGTGAAGGCTGCATTAGATATATATTGTTGCCATTTTTAGTCAAATATGTTTATAATTAAAAATAAATAAATAAGAAGAAGAAGAAGAAAAAGAAGAAGAAGAAGAAGAAGAAAATTTATGTATTTGAAGTGAATTTTCCCCTGATTGTTGTTGTCACCAAATGCCAGATATGGACCCACATGAAGTGGGACCTTTACACAGACTATCTTGAGGAGGCAGGCTTTGCATCGTTCAAGTTTGCTTTGGGATGCTCCTTTGGAAGGCGAGGTATGCACTTGTCCAAAATCGTAGTCAATATATGTAGTAGAAAGATTTTTGGCATTTAAGTTTGAAGCGTAATTATCACGTGCTTAGTGAATGCTATTATTAATACTAAACTGCTTTGTTTGCAGGAAGTGCCAGGTGTACTGACTTGTCGTTATCAAGATAAAGGTCTGTTTAAAGATGGTGCAGTTTTAAATCCATGGATTGTAGCTTATATCACAGATGCAAGGTTAGATGGGCTACTTTGGGTCCCACATATGGACCTTGACCATGCATTGATCACGGTGTTGGTGGAGAGATGGCGGTCGGAGACACACTCATTCCACTTGCCCCACGGTGAGATGACCATCACGCTACAAGATATGGAGGTTATAATGGGGGTACCTGTAGATGGCTTGCCGATGACGAGATATACTAATATGGGTGATTGGAGTGACCTCTGCTACGACATGCTAGGGCATAGGCCGCCGGGAAGAGACGTTGGTGGTAATAAGAACACTGGAGTGATAGAAGGGCCAAGGGTAAAAGCCAAATGGCTTGAGGATCGGTTTAGCAACCCTTTCCCGGCTGACACCACAGAGGAGCTTGTACAGCAATATGCTTGGTTTTACATACTGGGGATGTTAGGTGGTATGCTATTTATAGATAAGTTTGGCGAATGGGTCTCAGTTATGTATTTGCAATTTTTCAATGAAATCAACAACGGAAAGAAGTATAGTTGGGGTAGTGCAGCATTAAGTTGGCTATATAGACACCTATGTAATGCATCAAAGAAGACAACCAAGCAGATTGGTAGTGCACTGCTATTGGTGTAGTTGTAGCCGTGGGTGAGGTTTCCACACATATGTCCTGTGATGAGGCATCCACACCAGGCACTGCCCCGAGGTCCACTTGCTATCAGGTATGTAGGATCTTAGATAGTTACTATTTTACATTTCCGCATTAAGTTTTTTCGCATGGGAATTATGTAAGTAACTAATATAGCGTTTATGTCTGTGTTGTTCACTAGATGGAAAGGGCCTAAAATAACAACTAAACATGGAATGCATGTCCTACGCGCCTATCGTGTGTCGCTTGCTTCACTATGGCCAAATCAAGTATCGTGCCTTACAAGTGGGAACCGTTTTGGCATGTAGTTGTTGTACTTACAATTTGCTTTGGAATGAATAAACATTTTTTTTTATTTTAGAGCAGAGTTACATGTATTGTTCACATTCATTATACATTTTTTCTAATTATATTTTTAATATGGTTGTTTGCATCGGTTGGATCATTGCAGATTGTGTGGGAGCCATACAGAAATTATTTGGGTTTCCTGTTCACATATTTTACGGCTGGCCAACACATATGGAGGTCTATCGTGCCACTCATACATTTTTGGGTGGTTGAAGGCCATCACCCTGAACGTGTTCTACGACAGTTTGGGATGAAGCAAGGCATACCACTTGATGTCAATATATCTGTTGACCTTCACAAGATAACTCTCCAGGGCAAGCAGCAAAAAAATTGGGCCCAAGAACATACCACGCATATTACTAAATGGGTTGCGCACGCCACAATTGTTGATGCACCACCCTTTCATGGGGAAATGAGCTACAATGACGAGTGTATGGTGTGGTTTCGTCCTCGTACTGTTCGCCATATTACAAAAGAGACCTCATACTGGGACACTTTGGTAAGTTTAGAAAGACTGTTTTATTATAAATGTACCTTGCTTCGCATAGTTTAGTTCAACCTACTAACACTACTTATGTATATTTGAGACAGGTTGAATCACAGTTGAGGATTATGGCGAAGTGCGAACCAGGGTCTGAGATCTACATCGATTGTATTAATGCCTTGTGATTTATTGAAGAGATTGGTCGATTGTCCTTGGACGATGCACACAATGCGGCCAACACAAGTGAATCGATTGTAGGGCGTGGTCGGCAAGCAAGTGGACATCAAAGGCGTGGAGGCCGTCAATCTAGTCAGCATCCCACACCCATGCCCATATCTAGTTGGCATCCCACAGCTGGTTAGTGTCACACACCTGTGCCCATATCTAGTCGGCGTCCCACATCTAGTTAGCGTCCCACATCTAGTCGACGTCACACACCTGTGCCCACATCTAGTCGGCGCCACACACCCGTGCATGACCACACCATGGAGGAAGCAAGTCAGACAGCAGATGAGATGTGTTTGGACACTGGTTATGACATGGGCTCCATGGCACACGATGATGCGGGTCCATCCCATACGTTTGCCCATGGGGACACATCTCGGTCCCCATCTATGAGGACCGATGGTACCTACCCACCCACATCCCCTACTACATCCCCGTTGCCCACCACCCATACGTCTCCCCCACTGACTACCGACACTGCCCCCGCAGATGTACATGGTAGAGATGAGATGAGATTCATAACCACTCCTGGGCGACCCACCCCTTGTGTTGTCCCCCCTGAGTTTGTGCATACCGAGTTCATCCAGACACAGATACCTACCCCCCCACCAGAGGCTTCACACATTGAGGATTGGCCGCGAAGGCCGCAACGAACACGGACACATCCTCTTGACTGTGGGACTGGACATGGTACTATAGTTTGATTCAATACCGATTACATATACATCTCTTTATAGTTAAATGATTTGCTTATTAGTATTTGCTTGTGTTCTTTTTAGGCAAGGTGAGACCAGTCAAGGAACCAGTGAGGAGAAGAAAACGGGGATGATTCAAGAATGGTCAAGAATCAGTGCTGCTTTGGGTTTGCAATAGTATAGGATATTTTTGTCCTTGCCAGCTTAGATTATCCCATGCCTAATTATAAAGTTACTTTCTTTTGCTGCATATTAACCACCCAAAAAAAAAATTTTTGATAAATTTCACAACTTTCTTAATAATTTGTTGAGATGGTAAATTATGATTTCTCATCACTTAGTATGGAATCAACTATAAATTACTAATTTATTGTGTAAGTAGACTTGTTCTAAGTTCTAACATCAGTGTTTTGAAACAAGGTTCACACCTATCTGCATAAATTATCAGAAACTAAACAGAATGCTAAGAAAATTCTTGCATTTAAATATTTTTTTTTATATTTTAAGGATATTCATTTATTTTGAGTTCATCTATTCTTTTTGTGTTTAAAATGTCTTTATTATATGCTTTATTTGATAAATACAACTCTGATGTGTAGAAAACTGCCAGAGCAGTACCGACAGTAGTAAGAGTGATGGTGATGTGGATGAATCTAGTGAGGAAGGAGGTTCTGCTATTATGCTTGATGAGATCCTTGTATGAACTTTTGGATATATTAGATTGATTCCCAATCTTATTGCTATTAATCCTTGTCTTTTGTAGTGGTTGTATGTGCCTCCTTTGTTGCACATATGAGGGATTGAAATATGTGAGAAGCTTAGTTTTTTTGTGTATGGTGTTCTAATTTTCTTTATTTTTAATTCACTGTGAAAGTTCAAAATGGTTATGAAACACCTTTGAACGTTTAGACCTCAAATTATAAATTATCAATTCAAGCTTATAATCAAACAATTAATGTGCGGAACATAAACGTAAGCTAATCACAGAATTGATACCTAATCTAAGCCAAATATAAACACATCAACAGCAGTAAATAAAAGGCAAAGATAAAGGGAAGGAAGATGCAAACACATGGACAACACACGATGTGTTATCGAAGAAGAAACCAAAGTACTTGGTGTAAAACCTCTCCGCCGCCCTCTAAGCGGTGAAATAATCCACTAAAGAATGTAGTTGGGATACATGAATAGCAAAAGACCCTCCAAGCCTAATCTACCCAAGTACCTAAGCCCTCCAAGCTTCTTGCTCCAACGAGGTTACACCGAACCTATTTCTTCTTTAGCTTCCCGAATTTCGCTACTAGACCATAGCATCAACCAATGTATATTGGTTCCTTCCTAACTGCTTCCCTTAGCACCAAATGAACCTTTTCACAAACGTGGGTGTGGTGAGAAAAGGATTTGGTCAATGACCTCTCAAAGATGTAACAATGGAGAGGAAGAGAGTAGAGGAATTTGTAGAGTCTCTTAGATGAAGATTGGGGATGAGGCAATCTTGTTTTGCTCTAGGGTTTCTCTCACACAATTCTCTCTGGAAGCTCTCTCAATTTAGTGGGTATAAGGGTCTATATATAGTGATGTGTGTTTGGAATACGAAGAGACAGTTTTTGCCAAACAGGGCTAGTTGGTGGCTTGGCCTTGCGGCTTGTCCAAGTCGCGAGTTCAAGTCGCGAAGTAACGGCCTGGCCAGCCTAAGACTTTTGTCTTGTAGTGCGACAGCTGGTGCGACCCTTCAGCTTTCCTGTGTGCTTCTCACGTGCCTGCAGTTGGCTGCTTGCTAGTCGCGAGTCAGCCGCAAGTCCTAGCCGCGAAACTCTGCTTCTTTACACAAACTTGAGCTTTTCTTCACACTCTCTTCATACACTACCCTTACATGAATTCCACCTAAATACAGAGTTACTAAGTGCTAAATTACAAGCAAATTGGCACAGAATAAAGCCAACAAGATGGTTGATAAATTTCAACCTTACACACTGTTTTAGGTAAATATTTTGACTCATATTGCGGAAGAGAGACTTAGAAAGTGGCACCTTGAAAGCATAGAAAAAATGAAAAAGAAGCACTTTGAGCAAGACCAAAGGGAATTATTCCTAAATTTTCAAGTTGTGGAAGAAATATCTGGAAATAACAGTGGTGGGAGTGATGCTACAATTTCTGGAAATAATTTGGACTGGTTAGAAGCTTCTGGGGATGGTGCCATCTGGGACATTTTCCGGAGACAAGATGGTCCGAAGCTGCAGGAATGGAATAAGAAGCACTTCAAGGAATTTAGGCACCTCCATTGTTGTCCATTGCAGTAGGTAGTTTTGTCTATGAATTTCAAGTTGATACAATATTTAATTTTTATTGCTTAGCTATATCATTATACCTTTTGTTTATATTGGTGGTGACAAAATTATTTGATGGTACTGTTTTCGTTTGGTCAATCAATGTGACACTGCTGGGGCACCAGTCCTTTTACTGATTCAAACAACCTTATGGAATGGACTTTTTAAAGTCTCTGGAAAAGTTGTTTTAGTAATTAAGAAGTGATGGTTAAGATTTAAACCTACGCATGTGTGTGTTTTTTTACTTCTATATATATATATATATATATATGCATGTGTGTGTTTTTTAACTTATGTTAATATTTCGCTATCATATAGGAATTGAACCCTGGACATTTGTCCAAAATCTTGGAGACGCTGTCTTCATTCTTGCTGGCTGTCCTCATCAAGTAAGAAACCTAAAGGTAAAGTAAATTTCTTTTATATTTTTTTCCCTCTGCCCCCATTTTTTAGTTTATGGATGTATGGGATACGAGTTTAAAGTACATATTGCACCAGTGATTTGTTATACACCTTTCATGAATTCCAAGCTGGCACCTACCTTATTGTTGTTCACTAGTGCCCAATAAATATAAATTCTAATAGAATTGCAGCATTCCCATATGGGTACATATGTCGATAGATATTAATTTAGATGGCCATTAAAATTAAATTTAATCTTGATGTGTGCTCAATGTAGCATGGTTGGCTGAAAGTGTACAATGGTAGGACTTTGTGGTATGCACTTCCTCATAATTAGATAATGTGTGAAATATAATGATTTCTATAAAAAGACTCAAGAGAATCATATCTCACTGGCATTTATATTATCTGGATGACTATCTTGCTAGGGAAAAGATAGTACTATTATATCTTTTTTTTTGCCTTCTGTAAGTGTGACTGCAGGATCAAAGCTGGTACCCCCAACCAGTTATATCATTTTTTTGCCTTCTCTTTGCTGATTTATTCCTCAAATATTTTTTATTTGAATGGCATTAGCCCATGAAGGACTGGAAGGTGCAGCTGCAAAGAAGGGTGCTGCAGAGTAGCCTGTATGTGTTCCTTTTCGAGAGAATTGACCAATTAATGTTGTAAGTAACAGTAATCGTAGTGGAAAATCATTGAAAGTGGATGTTAAATTGCAATCTGTTGCATTTACTCTTTCCTTATCTTATCAGTCTATAAAGAAAATCATTGAAATCAATCCTTACATGTGCAGGAGCTGCTGACTGTCAGTTTTGGCACAAAAATCTGGTTCACCCTATGCTTATGGTGTCCTGGACAATGGAAGTAGGTAGTGTTACTTTCCTTGAAATATCAGATATAACAGCAAACAATTAAAACATATATTACTAAGGGAAAAAATATATAAAATAAAGGACTGGGAAAATCCTTTCCTTTTGGACTTGAATTTTGCTTTTGGGCACCCATACTTGCTCCTCCCAACTCCTCCTCCCTGCTTTTTGCCCAGGTGTATGGATGTATGGGAGGACTGAATTGAGGGCTAAGCATTGAAATTTGAAAGAGTTCCTACAATTATTTATATGCAGGCAAGAATTTAGGTGCTTTGTTTTAAAATATTCTGCACTCCATCAATTTATATAGCATACAATGTACAGGATGCATGAGAATTGTGGTGTTAGTTTGTCAGGCCAGCCTCACTCATCTTGTGTATGCAAGTTTGTGAATTTGTACTTGTATGACTTCCATGAGCATAGGAGCATGATGCCTTATCCTGCCTTATCCTATTTTTCCATAGTCCATGTGCTTTGAGTCAAATTGAGCCCTGCTTTTTTCTCACCACCCCCCCCCCCCCCCCCACCCCCTTTCCCCGCCCCCTTTCTTTTTCCATTAGCTTGCAGTTTGTGCCAGATTTATTTCTGAGTCAAATGTTCTTATTTGTATTTTCTGTTTTCTATGGGGCTCTGCTGCTTACACCAACTACCGGTGTGATATGTCAATTGAAGAAGCTGCAGAATTGGCTAGAAGGTCTATTTATCATGCAACATCCCGTGATGGTGCCAGTGGTGGAGTTGGTAGCGGTACTCTCTCTTTCTCTCTCTCTCTCTCTCTGAACACCACACATCCATGATCACAGTATAATTTGAACTTGTTCTTTTTATCAGTTTGTTATGTGGGACCTGATGGATGGAAAAAGCTCGATGGAGAAAGCTCTCTGGACCAGTGGAACAGGAAATGATTGAAGTAGCTGGGGCATAAGGCTCATGCTAAAGTTGGACACTTTGCTATAGATGTTCTCTCCTTTAAGAGATGGATTCCAAGACATGCTTGCAAGGCCTAAAATCCTTTAAGCACATGCATTTCCAGTTGGTCTTTGAAACTATTTATAGATAGACTTGTCTGTAAGGTTATCACTTACCAAAGCCCATATAATTCATGGCTGTGTATCACAACATTAAAATTTCAAGATTGGACAAATTGAGTGCTGACACACATTATTGTAGTAGTGATATTATATTACATTTTCACATCAGAACTATTCATTCCAATTATTGTTTGTATACCTTTTAACTGACACAATGTGTCAGCAACATGAAATTGGAATCTGCTTGGACTTTGGTTGAAACTATATGCCTGCTGACTGGGATTGATTAATTCCCCTGTTGTTTTTAGGTTCAGATTCAATACTTTGGGGAGGGAGAAATTGTGGAGGTGTCAGGTAGCTTCAACGGTTGGCATCAGCAGATTAAAATTGTCACGCCCCGAACCCAAGTAAGAGCTAGGCACGTGACAACAGCCATACACTTATAAAGTTTACACCCTACAAGTGTGTAAGGCTCTCTTAACAAATAAGTATTATCCTCAAGAAAATTTCATCAATAAATTTAAAAATATCCTCAATAAAGCAATTCTTAAAAGATCTCCAAATAATAATCTTCCAACATCAAATAAAAATAAATCTAAATCCTTTAAATCCAAAGGACAACACAAATGGTCATCTTAAGCATAAAAGTTCAAATCTTATTCCATTGATTTCCTAGGCTTCACTCATGCGCACATCCCAGCGGAAGCCCAAACATATGCTACTCCTCTTGATCAAAATCTGAAAGGTGAAAGAGGGGGGTGAGTTGACAACTCAATAAGTAACCAAATCCAAATAAGTTCTATCCAGCAATAGATCTGTAAGGTAATAAGATGTAATATGAATATTCAAAGGTTATAATATGCTATGGGTTTTCAAAAATAGCTTAAGAACTTTCATAATCTTAAAATAATACTTGCAAATAGATCACATACTTTAATCTTACAATTATCTCATAGATGGTTTAGAACGTAGTTAGTTTTTCTTTTTTTTTCTTTTTTTCTTTTTTTTTCTATATATTAAAAACTATAATTTACAATAGGTTCCAAAAAACATATAAGCAGTTTTAATGACTCAAAATAGTTAAATATTCAAATGTAATTCTTATTCTTAATAATCTTATGACTATGGTCACGCTATGTCCCCGTGACTAGGCATCAGAATACCAATGAATAACCCCCATTGGCTGGGTATCAGAGTACCAATGAATAAACCCCATTGGTTTGGGTATCAGAGTACCAATGAATAACCACCATTGGCTGGGTATCAGAGTACCAATGAATAACCCCCATTGGCTGGGTATCAAAATACCAATGAATAACCTCCATTGGTTTGGGTATCAGAATCAAATCATAGTCAAATTGTTCAGAATCATATATATGTCATGGTTTCTAATAAAAATCTATCTTATTCAATTACATATATATAATCATGTATTCTATGTTCAAATATATTTGTGATATTTCTAAATTCCTCACTTTAATTCAATATTGCTAAAAACACAATTAAATAAAAATAAATCTTATATTCAATGCTCATATTCATTGGTGGAAATTCTTCATTCGTAACTCTTTACTTTGAATAAGTATAGCTAAAAACAATTAAATAAAGTACATCATATATTCAGTAATCAGATATATTTGTGATAATTCTTCACTAGAAATCAGAAATACAATAGAAGTAAATTGTAACAACTGTAAACAAATTTTTAGTAGTTAAAATACGCAAAATAAAACTAATTAGGATAAAGTTACTTACCTTAGCTAGCTCACCACAAGAACTTCTCCCTAACACTTACTTTAAAATCCTTAGATCTCACCTAAAAATTTTATGAGCACAATTTACTCAATAATCAAATAATTGAAAAATACTTATAATTGTACCCAACCAAAAAGACTATTAAAAATATTCGTAATTGTCTGCTCATTTCACCCCCAAAATTCAACCTAATCATAATATTATATATATATATATATATATATATTTTCTGCCACCACTTTTGCCTTACAAGATGAGGCTAGCACCTAGGGGTACTATGTCACTCTAAGAATGACAAGGACGTGTACTTACTTACTTTACAGCTTCCTTCTTCTTAATTTTTTTTTTTTTTTTTTCTCACTTCCATCAATTCGGCACAGTCTCTTAGACAACCAAACTGTGCAAACTATGCAGAAAGTTAACCCATCACGCCAAAAATTTTACAACTTCAGGGCTTATCACAAAGCGTGTATATATATATATATATACATATATATATATATATAAGATGCTAAGCACAAAAAAATCTGTAAGCAGTAGCGTCCAATTGACCGAAATATAATTCTAACTTTTCTTCGTTTGCATCATTAAAACTCTTGAATAAATAAATAATTTCACTACTAGTCAAAATAATCCGTATAAATAGAATACTCTAATTCTAAATAAAGTTTAGATTTGACAAGCAATGATTTTTAGGCTCTTACCTCAGTTATGTAGTCAAATCTTCTCTACTTCAGTATTTTGGGTAGTCTCCTCTCTCAAAGCATCTGTCAGTATATGCTGACTTAAAATTAGACTATATAAACTAGGGTTTCAACCTTATTTTCTAAAAAGTCCCTTAGTAATATTAATTACAAAATTGACCTCATAACAAATTTACTTAAATAACCTTCCTTTTAATCCTTTTTTTTTTTTTTTTTTCCAGGTATTACAAAAATGGATCCACAGCCATCATCAAGTATCACAGACCCCAATGCCTCAAGGTCCTTAATCTATCATTTGTGCTATGCTATTCAGAGTTTTGAATTGTTTCGTTGTAACTGCTTTTCCTATTATATTATTTATTACTTATTATCATTTGAGTGAAACATATCAGCATACTCACTTTTATTTCTTGATAATGACATTATGATAGATTATTAATTTTGATTATCGCAAACTGATAAAAGCAATGAGACATGGCATTATGTTAAAGGTCCAAGAAGACCTATAGTTGCATAGCACTTGATTCTCTTGTGGTTTGATATTTTGTATTTTACCATTGTGATTCTCCATGGAGCCCCAACTCTAGCTGAGAAGCACCCTCCATCCGCTCCCCTTCTCTGTGATGATGGTATGAGTTGGGTTTGCTGAATAGCTGTGCAGTCTTTTTGATTATGGACATTTACTACCCAAAGACAAAGTGCATTGAACCTTTTTCAACATCTAATAAAGTATATAATATGATAAAATTTTAGCGGTTTGTTTGGAGAATCCCAATGGCAGTAGTTCTTTCAAAATGTTTCAATTTGACGATTTCATAGATGCTAATGTCTGGTAGGGTTTATCTACAATTTATTACACCCACCTTTTTTTCTTTTGAAGTGTAATCACAGTATATGCTCTTTCCTTTAAGGTGATTTTTTCTAAAGATTTGATGGTAAAACCATGAAATGGCTGATTTAAGGGATAACGAATGTGCCATTTTAAGTAATTTAATGAAATTGATAAAACTGTAAGTTTTGTTTGGTTAGTAATAATTTCTGTGTGTAAAATTCTAAGGCTGAATATAGGCCCGGCTGAGGATAATAAAGTGGTTTATCAATTGTCATTGTCAAAAGGATAATGGCTAGATGTACTCTATAATACCATTACTTCATTTACGTCCATGCATTAAGAGTTATTATTTTTTACTAGATTATGCTTCGAGCTGGATTCTAAATGAATGAGCTGGGTGATTGAGCATTGCATTTTCTTTCATTGGTGTCACTGATTTTTACTGGATGAGTAATTGATATGTAGACTTACTTCAATTGATATTACATATATTAGAGTTCAGACCTGGTTTTTATGTGATATTTGCAAATATGGGCATGGATGAAGTCTTCCTATTTAAGTTGGCTTCATGCCTTCGGAAGATATAAATTTCATGATACGTCACTTACAGATCAGCACACTAGGATTTATCACTTTAATTTGGCAATTTTTTCCCCTATCCAGTATAACAGATCTGTAGGGAAATGATTCTGTGTCTAAAAACAAAGCAAATTTAAGAAGAGAATGATAAATGAGAATTTGAATTTATAGAGTGTTCAATTATTTGGTGCAAGGACCAAGCTCAAGAAGATAAATAGGATTTTCTAGTAATTCTAGTGAATAAGGAGATTGTGTACAATAAAGTTGTATGTTTGCTTCTCTCTGTTCTGTTGGAAGTTCCTAGTGTAATGATGAGGAAATAAAATCAGTTTGGATTGGGAGACTTTGGCAGAGACAAATGGGCTACTAATATATATCTATATATGTGGATGACATTGAGAGTCACATTTTGATATGGAGATCATATAGTGATGTTTTATTTGAGTGAGGAATCAATGTTAAACTCATGGCAAGGTATTCAAATATGGAATTAATGGACATGCCCCAAACTTGCAGAAGCATGGGCTATCTATTTGAATACTCTCCTTTGATTAAATTCATCCCTCCTCTTGGAGCAGATTGTTCTAATTTTATTTTTGGTAAATCCAGATTCCAGACTGTATGCTAGGGAAGCTGATAAGATCATAAGATGCCTTGATGTGGCAGTGCTACTGGGTCACCTAAAAACACTAAGGGCATTTCACCTGGCGTTGCTTAATTGTATGTCAAACTGATGATGCTCCAATGTGGTGGTGCATGGCATTAGAGGTAACGTGTGGGATAGTGATTGTGACTCTTGACAAATATACCATGTACCAGGGTAAGAATAGAAAGTTCCCTGTATATCAAATAGGGTAAATTTAAGATGTTCAACAGTGCTATACTGTCCTAGTTTCTTTGCTTGGCAAATAGGGGGAGATGCTGGTGGGGTTCGAATCCCAGTTCCCTGGCTCTGCAAGAGGTGTTGATACCACTGGGGTATTTGCTCAAAACCCATGCTATACTGTCCCAGTTTGGTATCACTCAAACCTCATGCCATACTGTCCTAGTTTGTACTAACATCTTTTCTCTCCTGTCTATAAAGCTTTTGTAATTTTATTCAAGAGGCCTTAGATAAACTTATGATTCATGGAAGCTAACTTAGTTTTAATTGGAAATTTGGAGTTTGGACAAATTTCAATCTGCCAGATTCATGGAAGGTAGTTTCTTCCCGTATGGCTACTTCTTCTTTCCAACAGAATTTAGATTTATATAGAATGTTTCATTTTGACAGCTTTGGTTTAAATTAGCCAGATTCACCAAATGCAGCGTCTTCCCTCTTTCCATAGCCAGTTTTAAGAAGCTGATAATAGCACAGGAAGTTATCAAAAAAGGGTCGCCCAATGTGTGCCATTCATTCATAAATTCATAAAAAGGCTTACTAGCCTCTCTTTTTTTGTTTGTTTACATTTCATTGTGAAATAGTATATCAATTCCTCGCTCAGCCTTATCCTATATTTTAGTTTACCCACATGGACTTATCACAGGATTTCACCCTGATGCTTTTGAAATTGGGGAAGAAAATGAGTAAATTTGTTGACCTAGAACTAAATTTTGATGATGAATAAACCATAAGGCTTGAGGGTGTGTTATGATTTTAAAAGTCTAGACAGAGAAGAAGGCATGTAGTTCCCTCTACCTTGGGGTGGCAATGCAGACACTGGGGTACTATCCTATCTTCCCCTAATCTAATGGACTTGTGGGGTTCTTATCTGCATTAGGAGTGCATGCTAAAATTCATAAGCATGTTTTGAATGGCTTATTGAGCTCGTGGTTGGGACTTGGGAAGGTCAAAAGACTAGTGACCTGAATGGAATGGCTGGATGTGGGAATCATTTTGATATATGCAATGATTTTTTTTTTTTTTGGAACATGCTATTGTCATTATTGCTGATATCGTTTTCACCTTTTGAAATTCAAGAATTTCAAGTTGTTTGTTTTGAACAATCTGAACTTACTAGGTTCATTTCATTACATTGGGATGACGGCTTGATCTTTCAAATATTGCTTCTTAACTTGTTTTTTTCTGCTTCTTGTTTAAGATGAGACTTGAAACAATTCTGTAAGAGACTTATGGTGGCATTTTATGGTCCTAGTTGCCAGGAATCTAATTGCCTACTTTAGAATTTGTAGCTCCACAATTTTAATTTTCCATTCAGTTTGCTGCATCCTCTGTGCTGATTCATATGCTTTGCTGTTAGGTATTTGATGCGATAATCTGTGATCCTCCTTATGGAGTTCGTGCTGGGGGGTGTAAATCTGGCGGATGTAAGTTGCTGAAGGGGACTGTGGACCCTTATACCGTTCCTGATGACAAGAGGACAGACCACATACCATCCACTGGAGCTTACAGCTTAGTCGAGTGTGTCCATGATTTGCTTGACCTTGCTGCTAGGATGCTTATAATGGGGGGCAGGCTTGTTTTCTTTTACCCTGTATTAAGAGAAGATGATAATGTAGAAAACCATTTCCCAGAGCATCCGTGTTTCAAACTGATTGCTACTTCCGAGCAGATATTGAGCTCACGTTATAGCCGTGTATTACTGACCATGGTCAAGATAAGTCCTTACACTGAGGAAATTGCAGAGGCAGCTCGGATAAAACATATAGATTTCAGGGAAAACCATCTGAAGTGGTTAGAAGACAGTAATCTTCATTCTGCGGTTTTCAGTCCAGATCCTCAGTTTTATGTGAATAATACTTCAACAGTAAATAAATTTTGATTAAATTATACTTTGTTAATCCTTCTTAGGATTTCCTCATGTATTACCACACTAGCTTAGTTTGAAACCAATTAAATCTCAAAATCAATGCCTTTTGTATTAAACTAAAACAACCTAGAGCTATAGAACTTCTGATTAAATCAAGTTTGATTTTCTCGAAATAAATTCTATTAAATAGATCATAAAGTAAATCAAGTTTGATGCCTTACCATACTTTTTTTTTTAAAATACCCCGAGCCATACCCGAGTTCAGTGAACTCGGGTACTTCATATAGTAATCGAGTTACTGAAACTCGGGTACTAATCTACCCTACCATAATTTTTTCAAAAAAATGCCTCGAGCCATACCGAGTTCAGTGGACTCGGGTACTTCATATAGTACTCGAGTTATTGAAACTCAGGTACTAATCTGCCTTACTATGCTTTTTTGGAAAAAATACCCCGAGCCATACCCAAGTTCACTGGACTCGGGTACTTCACATAGTACTCGAGTCCTTGTAACTCGAGTACTAAGCCCCATACTTATTACAAACCTACTTTACTGGTGCCAACTATCGTATTGAATGCACAATGAATTGTACTCGAGTTTTCTGAACTCGAGTACTGCTTAACAAAAATACCCTCGCCAGCTTTCAGCTATTTTCAGTATCTGGGAGGACCTGTTTTCTGTCTTGCACTTTCCAAGTCCATGTGACGAGTCAGAATGCCCGAGTGAAAGCAAAAGCTGTACTGTTGGGTCACCATCTGCAAGTCTCAGTGTCAGTGTCTCCATCCAAGACAAACCATTAACCTTTGGGTCCCGCCTGTTAGTAAATAGAGGTAATATAGTTAAGAATGCTTTGCTAGATTGTGTTTACATATGTGGTTATATGAGATTGTGTTTACATGAGGTGGAATGTGTAATGAGTTTTTTGCAATTTTACAGTCCGTGTACAACAGCTGATATATATATATATATATATATAAATATGGAAAATATATATACATTTTATATATATAAATATGGAAAAAAAAAATATATATATATATATATATACACATATAACTTTGTTGTCAAAACAAATGGAGCACAAATATAAAGAATCAAGCTTGACCATGATAGCAAGTAGAGAGCATGCATAAGATTATTTTGTAAGTTACACACATACACGTAGTGGGGTAAACACAATAAAATTAAGTATATCCTTTGAAAATATGCAATCCAACAATACCTTCAAAATAAGCAAGTGGAAAGTTTATCATACGTTTGTTGAATTCTTAATTACTGACAAGTATAGTTGACACAGTATATGTATAAAACTCATGGGTTGATAGATAGAGGTAATATGATATTTTGTTGACCTTTACAGTAATAAGAGTGTTCATAATAATATGAATCTATATATTACTAAAAGCTGAAACGTAGCATTTATTGTTGCTACGCTCCAGTTGAGCCACATAAGCGTCCACCTCATTATCATTTTCTTTCCAATTTTCTTATAATTGTTTTTAACATTTACTTTTTATTTTATTTTAATATTTACACTTTTTCCAACCTTTCTCCATTCTTATCTTTTCATCTCCCCACTACCCTCTACATAAATATTATTCTTCTTCTTTTCATCTCTCCACTACCCTCTACATAACTATTATTCTTCTTCTTTCTCTTCATCTTCCTTTATTTTGTCTCTTCTTATTCACATTGTCTTACTATAAATTGGTAACTATCTATTCCATTCTATGCATGGTTTTCTCTCAGAAAAAAGGTTCTCTCTCTCTCTCTCTCTCTCTCTCTCTCTCTATGAATTTTTTATATTCTTCTATTTATGCCAAATTACTAATCTTTGGGAATCCTTTCTTTTCTTTTTTTTCTTCTTTGTTTTTCTACACTAGAATCATCATGCTCATTTCTCACTTAATTTAATCGGGTAGTTTGCAGGAATTCAAAAAAGGTTCTCTCTCTCTTTCTCTCTCAATTTTCGATGAATTTTTTATACATTCTTCTATTTATGCCAAATTACTAATCTTTGGGAATTATTATTATTTTTTCTCTACGCTAGCATCATTATGCTCATTTTCTCACTTAATTTAATCGGGTAGTTTGTAGGAATTCAAGTAAAGCTAGACAATAAGGAATTTTACAGCATTGGAGAATGCCTAAATATATACCAGCCAAAAGTTGAAAGTTAGCAAATTAGTGGAGCTATGATTAAGCTTCAAACAGGATTGATGGTATTGCCAATGTTCTTTAATTAGCATCCTTATTTCTATTTCTCTATATATGTTTCCTAGAATTAGTATTCGTCTCATTTTTATTTTCTCTATTATATTCTAGGTAAACCAAGAGTTCTTTAAAACTCCACATTGGTTAATGCCATTTAGATTTGTTTTTTAAATTGTTTTTTTTTTCTCTTTAATTGTTAAATGTTACCCTTTTTTTGCTCTTTCTTATAACTCTAATTAATTTTGATGGTTCTTTTTTTTTTTTTTTTTGGTTAGTTAAGGTTGATGGTTTATATATATATGTAATCTTCATACACAATTACATTTAAAAATCTAATAAACAATGTTACATCTCATTTAACACCTCTGTTATGAAAATTATTAGCCAGTAAATATATGATAATAGTAAAAAACGTTATAAATGAAATTATGAAAAAAAAGTGATAAAACTAATTAGCTACTATCATTATGAAGTAATAGTTTATGATTTTATGCATCTAAAGAAGTGGAATATATAGAGTTTACTTAAGGTATATGTAAAGATTCACATTAAAAAAAAGATATGTAAAGGTTAAAAAAAAGTATATTCTATAAATAAATAAAAAGGTATATGTAAGGTTTTTATTAACTTAAAAGAAAATGAAAAATCAATTATTAACAACAACAACAACAACAACAACAACAACAACAACAACAATAATAATAAAATATTCACATTAAAAAAAAGATATGTAAAGGTTAAAAAAGAGTATATTCTATAAATAAATAAAAAGGTATATGTAAGGTTTTTATTAACTTAAAAGAAAATGAAAAATCACTTATTAACAACAACAACAATAATAATAATAATAATAATTGTAGGGTATGAAATTTGATGGGCCAAGCACAAACCCTGCAGGCCGGTAGCCCAATGAACCTCGAACAATAAATTTGTAGAGAATGGGTTAAACAACTAGGCTGGATATGAATTTAGCAACGATACAAATAGACAACAAAGGATAAGATGATGTTCAGACTCGTATTCCATGAGAATCCTCTTGAATCCGAAGAGAAAATAATGTTTACAAGCCCGAAAGACCCCCCTTTTCGTCAGAGGCCTATTCCATTTATATATGCTCTTTCCTCCTCATCTTCACCGTACACTTGTTGTTCATCTAAGCATCCACTCGAGTACTTGTCACATCAGATGCTTGCTTTAGTCTGCCGTGAGTGGTAGTAGTTGAGGCTGCACTGTTCAGGTGTCTTCTCCACATAAATGCGGCCAGGAAAGTTGCTGCAGTGCATTAAATGCGGTGGTGGCAGCTTTTCCCTCTAAGATATTTTGTGTTATTCTTGTCCTTAGGCGTGCCCAGAGTTCGTTCTTTGCCGTGGAAATAGTTGGGAAAGTCGTTCAGGTCTTCAGTACATTTGCTTGGTCAAGTTCTCTAGTGATCCGATGAAGGGAACCTCTTCAGACCAACAGTAATGTCTTCGGACATATCCATCATTCCTTTTCAATGGCAATTCCACAAAATGGGCTGACCTGATCCCTCTTACCTCTTCGGTCAAATAGTGACATTCAAATTGGGCCCCAAACCCAATTCGTAGCGTTGGGCTTTCACACCCACAATAATAATTTTGTTAAATTAATATTAAAATATTGTGTACTAAACTGCCTGTGCTTAAGGTATAGGTTCCAAAATTATCCTTAATTTTAAAATTAAATTCTCTTATTTTAAAATTTTAAATTAAGGTGTATTTCAAAATATTAAGTAATGTCTTTTGCTTTTTCTTTTTTTTCCCTTTTCTTTTCCCAATGAGTTATGGAGAGATTTGTCATTTCTAATCTTTTGGTATTTCATAAATTTGTATTTTAATTCTAAAGTTATGAGTAATGTCTTTACTAACCATGGTTAAACATTTATAAACAGATTCTTAAATAAATTTAAAATATTTTGTTATTAATATAAACAAAATGGGAGAGTGTTATTACTTATTACCCCAAATATATTTAATTAGATTGCCCTAAAAAAAAATTATCTTGCGCAATGCGCGGGTCTACGACTAGCTCATAATAATAAGGATGTTCATAATAATATGAATTCATCACTCAACAAAGGAATTGGCTTAATAAAGTTGAAATGGTTGACCTTTTATTATTTTATGTGTATAAAATATATATATATATATATATATATATATATATAGTTAAGTACACATTATGTCTATGTGCCTATAAATTTTTTGAATGATCGAGATTCAATTATTTATATGTCTATACACAAAGTTGAGGAGGTTGAGTTTGAATATAAATTGTTTTGATCATACGCCAAATTTATGTAAGTGGTTATAGATTATGACAAATTTTATATTGTTAATAACAAGTCGGTGATGGATTTTCACTTTTTCTATGTGTACTATGATGGAGAGATGTATTATCATGAGTTGCATGGGTTGTCATGCCAAGGCTCAAACCAAAAGCAAAAATATGTTAAGGTGAAGCGTGGGATAGGCCTTATGAACTTGAAATGAAAAATATTGAAGGCAATGGGATTAGACTAGTGTAGGCATAACATTTCCATCGTGTATTGAGCACCTCAACTGGTTGTAGGCACCCAGGTTGTCTACAATTCATTACAGTTATCGGGTGGCACCGAAGTGAAGATGATGTGGGAAGTTGTTGAACAAATGGTGGTGAAAGGATTCGTTGCTTCGGAGCTCTATGTCACTGTTGAGCCCTCCATAGTAGAGGGTGGAGAGGGTTCACAACATACTGTTTTGGATGGAACTGTAGATGAGCACATCGACTCAATACCATTACAATCTTATCAAGGGTGTGCAGAGAACACAAAAGATGGGTATGGCAGTGAACCGTGGCAGACATTTCCCAGTGTGAACTCAACTGGGGAGGAGGAAGGGACCCAAGAATTGCATGAAGGAAAGCATTTATCTCATGATGAGTTGCATGGGGGCACATCCGAAAATGAAGATCATGACGGACTTGGTGATGATGCAACCCATATTGATGTTACTAGGGATGACTTCGAAGAGTTCCTAGATACCATGGGTGAACATGAGGATGTTGATCATATTGAAGATGTGGTTGTAGAAGAGAATAGAGACACATGCCCCGGTCCCGATCCTACGCTGAAATGGTTCACCAAAAACACTTGGGATAATATGTTTGATCCATCACCGGTTATGCAAGCGGAAGTATCAAGTTGGATGCTTGGGGAGCAGCCACTAAAAGGGATGGTATTCGTGACTAAATTGGCAGTGCAACATGCGTTGACCTGGTACACAGTGCGAGAGAATTTTAGCTTCAAAACTGAGCATTCAGACTCAGAGAGGCTTATGGTGAGTTGTGAGGATGATTCCTGTCCATGGTCAATCCACGTGATTTGTTGCAAGGGAGACAATGTCTGGAAGATCGCAAAATGCAAGGGCCCCCACACGTGCAACAAAATTCAGAATGCTCATGATGGTCAGATGATTGATTCGGCGTTCCTAGCATACGTACTTGAGCGCTATATACGAGAAGACCCTACATATAAGATAAAGAACTTACGCCACATTGTTTTGGCAGACTTAAACACAAAGTATTTCACTACAAGATATTCTTTAACTTGCATTCTTTTTTCAATACAATGTAGACACATCAATCTTCTGTGAAGTATAAGCATGATATTTTTTCCCAAAACGCATGAATACTTTATATTATGAAAATTGAAATTGAAAAAGAAAAAGAAAAAAATGAATAAAGAGAAAGAAATATTATCTTCATCTTATAGCCTTGCAAGTCTTGATTTGTTTTCTTCAACTATAATTATTTAACTTGTATTCATTTCTAATGTAATCATCATAATTCACATACAAGGTATGGGATGCCAAACAAAAGGCCATTGCAGCTATATACGGGGATTTTAAGGAGTCTTATGCAGAGTTGCCGCGTTTTTTGGCAGGACTTACTGATGCAAGTCCGAGTACACAGTATAAGTTACTAGTGGACAATAATTATGAACGGGGAACCTGTACATTCAAGTTCGTATTTTAGGCGTTTCGTCCATGTATTGTTGGGTTCAAGAAGTGTAGGCCTGTGATTAGCATTGATGCAACCCACCTCTATGGAAAATATAAAGGGAAATTGATGATTGCAATGATGACAGATGCTAATAATAATATTTATCCACTAGCCTTCACCGTTGTCGAGAGCGAGAGCACAGAGACTTAGGGTTAGTTCTTGGCTTGTATAAGAACGTAAGTTACCGATCGGAGACACCTGTGTGTCAAATCTGACAAACACCCTGGGATATAAGCTATCTTCAGAGACACTAATCGAGACGTCTCCCTGCAGCCTCCCATGATAGAACATCATTACTGCCTTCGTCATCTATGCAGTAACGTCAACACTAGATGGAAAAATGAAACTTTAAAGAATCTAGTATGGAGGGCAGCAAGTGCTACCCAGGAGCGAAAGTTCAATGCCACTTTCAATTCAATTGAGAATGTCAACCGGGATGCGCACTGATATCTAAAGGATGTGCCTAAAGAGAAATGGGCTCTAACTTTTGACAACGGTTACCGTTATGGGGCGATGACTACTAACGTGTCCGAGTGCTTCAATGGTGTTCTAAAGGGTGCTTGTAGCCTGCCCATTACGGCAATGGTGAAATACACATGGTTCAAACTAAATGCTTACTTTGATGATCGCCGCAATAAGAGCATAGCGCAATTGAATTCGGGTAAAAAATGGATTAAATATGCCTTGGATATCTTCATGAGAAATAAGGCGAAGGCAGAGTATCACAGGGTGACAAGATTGAGCACGCAACAACAATCATATCAAGTAGATACACCGCATAATCCAGGGACTGCTGGACATGGGGATCACACACATGGAGTTAATCTGCTGCAAAGAACTTGCACATGTCAGAAATGGAAACTGTATAAGATACCATATTCACATGTCATTGCAGTTTGTATTAGGTATCGACATAATGTAGAGCAGTACATTGACCCATGCTATAGCGTGGACGCACTGTTCTGGAGCTATGCTCTCGTTTTCCCTGTGTTGAAAGATAGATTATCATGGCTGGAGCCTACAGAAACTCGAAAGGTCCTCCCTAACCCTCGATTAATCCGAGAAAAAGGTTGCCCTGTCTCAACATGAATTAGGAATGAGATGGACGAGGGCAGGAGACGGCCGAGAACCACACCATGGAAGGAGGGGGGAAGGAAGGTGCAATGCGGGTTATGTGACCAAGAGGGGCATAACCGAAGAACATGCCCTAAGCGGAACGAAGTACCGACGAGTGGTGGTCTCGCAGACTAGGTACGCTAAGTTTGAACCGTGGCATCCTTTTAAATGTAAAAATTTTCCATTTTTTTAATGCTGCTCATAGAAGTTCTAACTTCTGACTTATTCTAAACATTGCTACGAATCAAAGGAATTGCCTAAAGAATCACAATTGAACGCTTTAGTTCCTTCTAAATGTCGTTGATTGCACTAGTTCAAAACTTCAAATTATAATGCTTATGATGATGATGACTTTCTCTTTATATTTAAATTATTGAACTTGTGTATGGTTTGTGGCAGTTTTATACATTTTGATTGACCTATCTTAGCTGTGTTAATTCCTTCTTTTATCTTTTGTAAGTAATATGAAAATTGTTTTAGAAAGATGAGAACCTAATTATATAAGAGCATCTTTATCAGCTGTGCCATATGTGCCAAATGCTAAATATTTGGCACATTTGGCACACCAAACACCATTTGACCCCATTTATCAGATATGTCATATCTCATTTTTTTTGCAACATGCTACAGTACTATCATAAATTTGCCACAGTACGGAACCGGTGTGGCAAATGAATTTATTCTTTTTTATTCCTCTTTCTCTCTCATATCTCTTTCATCTTCTCCTTCAGCTCTCACCGCCTCCATCTCCACTCTCTCTTCAGTTTATGCTTTTCTCTTCTCTCTCACCTCTGTTCTCTCTCACCAGTTCCCTTCACTGATTCCCTCTCTCTTATAAATTGTTGATCTTGATCCGTCATCGCCGATCATCATCGTCGATCCATCATCGCCGATCTCTCACCGGTTGAAGACTCCATCGCCGTCGATCTGAAGACGCCATCGTTCTACGTCTCTGTCTAGCATTCTCATCGCCCTCTGGCCAGGCCGATCTCGGGTTTGTGGGTTTGTGCCGATGGACGTGGGTTTGTGCCGGTGGTGGGTTTGGGATGTGGGTTTGTGCTGATCTCTTTGGTTATGTGTGTGTGTGTGTGTGTGTGTGTGTGTGTTTTTTTTTTTTTTTTTTTTTTGAGGTGGCGTTGGTGGATGTGGGTTTGTACCGATGGTGGGTTTGGGATATGGGTTTGTGCCGATCTCTCTGTTTGTGTGTGTGTGTGTGTGTGTGTGTGTGTGTGTGTGTGTGTGTTTTTTTTTTTTTTTTTTTTTTTTTTTATGTGGCATTGGTGGATATCGAGTTGTGTCAGTGGTGGCTGTCGGTGTTGTTGCAGCAGTGATTGTTGGTGGCCATTGTTGCGGCAGTGGTAGTTGTGCCGTTGTTGTTGTTGTTGACGATGAGGATAAGGATGATAGGGAGTAATTAATATATTATTTTAATGTGTAGTAAATATTATTTTAATGTATAGAATTGAAGTATAGAACATCTGATAAATGGTATGTTGTAAAATAATATGGTAAAATAATAAAGTAGGGTTTTGATGTGGCAAAATGGCATAATTTTTGCCGCGGCTGCTACGGATGCTCTAATAGATTCAAAGGAATTGCCTAAAGAATCACAATTGAACGCTTTAGTTCCTCCTAAATGTCTTTGATTGCACTAGTTCAAAACTTCAAATTATAATGCTTATGATGATGATGACTTTCTCTTTATATTTAAATTATTGAACTTGTGTATGGTTTGTGGTAGTTCTATACATTTTGATTGACCTATCTTAGCTACATTAATTCCTTCTTTTATTTTTTGTAAGTAATATGAAAATTGTTTTAGAAAGAGGAGAACCTAATTATATAATAGATTCAAGGGAATTGCCTAAAGAATCACAATTGAACGCTTTAGTTCCTTCTAAATGTCTTTGATGATCTGTGGTTGGAGTGAAGCATGCTTGAATTGAATTGTACACAGTGAGGTAAATGAATGCTAACTCTTTAATCAAACCTTTGATGGTTGGTTGGATTTGATCCATCTGTTTTGAATTATTATTGCACATTGATAATATAAGCATGAATAGAGTCAATAATTGGGTTAGTGATCTGTTCTATTTTATCTAAGCATATTTTGGTACTTCATTGCAGGTTATCTGTACAATTATCAAACAAAGGAGTTTTATAATCTTAGTTATGCACAATTACCCCCAGAAGGTCCTGCAAGATTTGGAGGTTTGTTGAGCTACTATGCCTTCTATATGCATTGATGGAATATTTTTATACTTATACACTAAGGTTGCAATATCTGATTGCAAATGTCATTATGCATTTCAGTTTGGGTAATTAATAATGAGTGAAAATACTAATGAAGGTTTCCTTTTTTGTATGGATTGTGTCTTTTGGGAAAATTCTAACAGTAAATAATCCAATAAAATGAGTGATAATAATTGTGGACTAGTGCTACTTATCAAAAAAAAAAAAAAAAAAAAGATAACTGTGGAGTAGTGTTGTATGTGACTGTGTAAATGTAGTGGTGAGAATGCAGGATCATTTGCCACCACATTGCACAATAGCTAAGTAGTTGTGGACTTTTGTTTTTGTGTTGGTTGGAGTTAAATGGGTAATGATGACTACTGGGTTCAGAAGTTGCTTCAACATTGGAGGAGGAGACCTAAGTCTTTTAGACAGAGTATGGAATGTAGTATTAGAGTCTCATGTGGACGTGTGGAGAATATGGAAGGAAAGTCTTTGTGCTTTTTATATGCATGAATTACTTAGAGGAGAGAGTTGAGCATATAACCTGTATACATGAAGTTTTTCCTTGATTATTAAAATAAAGATTAGGCTGGTCAATAAAGTAACCCATTGAATCCTTCATTACCTTCACTAACTATAGATTAATTGAATCTCAACTCTAAGATTGAAAGGCAAGGTACTGACACCTAAAGCACTGAGTCAGATATCACTGAAGGATGAGTTGCTTCAAGATTTGTAAACATTTAGAGTTGCTTATTCTGGCATATTTGTAAACATTTAGAGTTGCTTATTCTGGCATATTTGTAAACATTTGTAAACATCAAAATATCAACTGTCATCGTTTTATCTTCGGAAGCAGAGGAATTCGCTGAAATTTTATCCAAGCCTATTAATCTCTTCCATATGATACACGTGGACAGACCTTCGTGACGTTTGAGAAGCCAGAGGGAGTCCCAACTATGGGCAAATTTTCAAATATGTTAAAATTCATTGTTAAAGAGGTATAAGTACTTTGATTGCTCATGAAGATGCTTGGCGTCTCTCTCTCCTCTCTTGGTGCTTTAAAAAATATTATTGCTGCCTCTAAAATTAAGTCTAATATTTATTATCTAGTTATACTGGTTTTATTTTTTTTCCTTGTAGAATTTATGGGCTTTATGTACTAATTTCATTTAGGCAAAAACATAGAAAACGATCTCATAAATTTTGCTTTGTGCAGACTCAAGAAGCGTATTTTCTAGTGGTTGTTGATAGCTGTAGATCTTTTAGTCTCCATATCCTACTTTGTTTGGTTAAAACAACAACTTGTGCAATATCTGAGGTTGTTTCCATGCATAGATTCTTTAAGTTATCATGATCAAAATGAAGGATGGGATATGGAAAATTTATGTCAATCATGAACATATCATAGTTGTTTTTTTAACTAATGCATTTGGCGATACTATTAGGTTGATCCAACCACTGGTGAAACAGAGGATGATGGTGTTGAAGATGAATACCAGCTAGAGGACCTAGAGGTTGTAGCAGCTGATTACATGTTAAAAGTGGGGGTCTCTAATTTCAGAAATGCATGGGAATGCATGGGTGATGACTGCTTCCCATGCATTATACTATTACTGGCAGGGGAGATTTTCTCTCTTTTATTTTTTTTGGTGGATGGGGGTGAATCTTAGTATGTAAAGAGCAACAACTTGCAAATTGCAATGAACTATGCATTACTGGATAGTTTAACAAGTTCATAAAATTTTCTGTTTGGCTTGGAGGGATGTTAAGTTCTAAAACAAATAGAATTGTTTTGAAAAAAATAATTATACAGATTAACACTGGGATTACGTAAAAATGCCCAAATAACACCACCTCTGAGTTCTCAAGGTTACCATATAAGTTGGGTGCTGAATGAGTTATGATGCTGGTGATTTTATAAACAGCCTTTCCATATACCACCCATTTGATCACATGTAAGTATTAAAAAACCTTAGGCATGTCATAATATAATATAATATAATATAATAATGAAGGGAGGGGGTGTGGGGGGAAGAAAATCAACCAATTGGGAAAAAAAAAAAATATATATATATATATATATATATTAAATATTGTGAATTTCTTCAAAATGCAAAAAGAAGAAGATGAAACCAACTGATTAAAGAAACCATTGGGGCCATTGTATTCTGTTTCTAATGATTTGAGTTAGATGGCTAACCAAAACCAAAGAAAAAAACATATATGGGGACTTTTCTTTCTTTGTTTTCTTATTGAGAGAGAGAGAGAGAGAGAGAGAGAGAGAGAGAGAGAGAGAGAGAGCATGAGCTTCTAGCCAAGTGGACCTTCCAGTGAATTTAGTTAGATGGGCAGCCACAACCCCAGAACTAGATGGACGTAAAGATTTGTGCATTCTCCAGAAATTGGCATACAGATTGATACCCGAGTTTGGTGGACTCGAGTACTAAACACAGTACTCGAGCTTCCTGTGCTCGAGTATCAATCTGTATTGGCCGAGTTGCACGATTGTTGAAGCAATTGGCCAATACAAATTGATACCTGAGTTTGGTGGACTCAAGTACTAAACACAGTACTCGAGTTTCCCGTGCTCGAGTATCAATTTGTATTGGCCGAGTTGCACGATTGTTGAAGCAATTGGCCAATACAGATTGATACCCGAGTTTAGTGGACTCGGGTATCACACTATACAGTACTGTGTAGCATTTTTAAATTCCAAATGCCATATTAGCCATGCCACGGTAGAACTATAAAATACAGTACTCGAGTTCACCAAACTCGAGTACTTAAAAAGGTACTAGATCACCGTGTATTTTTGAAACAGTGTTTTTTTGCTTAAAATTTTGAAAATTGATGGTATTTCGCCACTTTGCCCGTAGCAGCCGTGTATAACAGTAGTTCTGGATTGGGCTTTTGGGCTGGGAATGTTCAAGGATAACAAACTCCACTACCGTGTCTTGTACTTTGTTGAGTGACTGTATCTCGAGTCGACATCCTAATAACAAATCAATGTCAGGATATGTATTGGGTTTGAGGGGTTTTCAGCCTCTTCACCCAATCATCAATATCAGCCTCAGCCAAGGAAAGGGAAATGGGTCAAGCTTCTCTTTACTCACCAACTCCAACTATGTCTTTTCCAATTCCATTTCGAAACAACTAGTATTATCATTATGGAGCTCTACAACTATAACTACATCATCATCATCATGTACTCCAAAACTAAAGACCCAAGCAACGAAGTCCCAGGCTAGTTCTTCTTCATGGCCCCAACAACAAAGTCAAAAACAAGAAGAAGAAGAAGAAGAAGAAGAAGAAGAAGAAGAAGAAGAAGAGTTTCAAGTAGTTACAGCAATAAGAAGCCAATTCAACGACATTTTAATTCTCGATACTCCAAATTCCAGGATGCTGCTTCTCGACGCTACTTGTAAACTCTCTCATAATAAAAGTCTAGTTATTAAAACAACTTCACTCACCCCTACTCTTTGAGTTCACTTCTGTCCCAGTTGTCTTTCTGTGTTTTCTTTATGTTGATGCATGCAGATAATGTTCATAGCATTCTTTACAAGGACCAGAAATGGACTGGTTCCTATTGGATATGTCAAGCTTTTCTCTTTCTTTATTGTTTCCTTTATTTGCTTGAATATGATAATTGAAACCAGATAATTGCTGCCAATTAAACATATTAATTTAATGAATTATGCAAATTATTAGATTGTCTTACTTTTGGTTTTATTGATGACAAAACTATTCATGATATTCCTTTTTCTGGGCTCGGTATTGAAGTGGTACTCGGTGGTCATAACTCATAAGCCTCTTACATATGGTAGGCAGTGTGAGAGTACTAATGTCAATAAGTTGGATATGCATATTTTTGCTTTCAATCAATGTCCTATGTACTCTTGGCATCTTAAGCAATTAGTATAATTGTTGTTTAGTAGTATGCTGATGAGGTTACTGTTTATCCTTTTTTTTTTTCCTCATTTTGTAATAAAATATCTTCACCTTTTGTCTTTCAAATTTGATATATGGGTTTCATCAATTGTTTCCCCAATGTCGTATCATAATCTCACAATTGAACAAAATTCTAATTTGAATAGTAGAGGGGAAAGTAGTTCTTAGTACCATCTGGTGAAGAGCACAATTGAAAAATTATAATTCTCTTGCACTAGAGTACCTTTTGTGGTAGATTTTGTCTTTTGTCTTATCTCTCATAACCTGCCTGGTCTCAATACTTTTATTTGAAATATATTTGTCTCAAGAGTGATGAGCTGGATCCTAAGGCTTTCACTGGATTTTCTTGACACTTCAGCAAGAGAGAGAGGATGAATAGGATTGAAATCTGCTTTAAGATAACTTTTGGCTCCATTGATGTAATTTTTCTTGAGCATGTCTACTACTAATTAGATCTCATGTCTCTTCTAGGCTTCTAGCAAATTGGTACTTGAGAAGGTGGAAGGGAATGGACAATGTACTTGTTTTTGTTGTTTTTTGACTTTCCAATTAGAAATTCACCTAATTTTTTGCCAATAATGCTATTAAGCATGTTGGCATATTCACAAGTGAGTGATATGGTTGTTTAAGTAGTAAAGTCCCATATTAGATAATAATGACAAAAGTGAGTAGTTAATAACATAATTGGGTCCATTGGCTATAGCTTTTGGGTCTAGTGGTGCCCCGATATATTATATTAACTCCTCAATTGGAATCTTCCCAAGGTGTTATCTGCCCAACAAAGTAGATAGGAGTGTACACTAAATAATAACCAGAAACTAGTCAACTACTGTCACAGGCAACCATGCTTAGTTGTCTGCACAAAGATAGATCCCCTTTCGGTTGATACAATATCTCATGAAGGTCATGAAGAGTGGGTGAAAAGAGAATTGTGTAAATTTCATCCTTCAAACTTACTAAAAAATAAAAAGGGGGAAAAGAGTATAGGATGTGAGAGAGAGAATCCATAATGACTAATTAATTATCTTAAGTTATAGAGTTCCTACTACTTATGTTTCCTCTTGACACCACATGCTCTGAGTCCTGCTTTCCATGTCCTGAAGTTTTCCTGTTATTGTATGATGTGGCAGAGTCTTTAACTTTGCCATGTAGACAATAAGTGACTGGTTCATTTACATGGTTTTCTTCCTTAACTAATGTGTTTTCCTTGGGAAGTTGAGGAAAAAAAAAAAAAAAAAAAAAAGCTTTTTTCTGGTGTTTGATGCCACTTCATGCATCCTTTGGAGTAGCCTCAAAATTTCAAGAAGAATATTGTATTTTATGATCTTTGGGATCTATTCATCTGATAAGACACTAAGAATTCTCATAACAAAAAAATGTATGATAACTTTTTACAACTTTTTAGAGGGCAATGGATTTTTTTTTTTAATGACATGGAACCTCACCAAGGTAGGGCCCCTTGGACCCATCCCTATGAGTAATTCACAAATACTCGACTCCACCCACCAGAAAAAAAAAATTATATTATACTACCAATCTCAGCTGTCCATTCAATGTTAAAAATCATTCAAATGTTTAATTTTATGTTAAGGTTATCACTACCTGATTATTTTTCTCAAATTCTTTGTACTTGGAGAAATAAAGAATACAGCCACGAGGAAGTTACATCCTGCTCATTTACCCTCACTCTCTGTGCAAACATTTATGTGTGCTTTTGTGTGTGTGTGCATGTCTTTTAATTGAAAAATAAAATTCCTTTCCATTGATGGGTTCTTTGAATGTGTTGCGCTATACAAGATGAGTTTGCTAGCTTGCCGGCTATTGTCCCAAAAGGTCCCATTGCTATCTTTGGTTTGGTAACTCTTTGGAATAATGTGGATATCTTCTTTGAGATTATTGTGATATATATATATATATATATATATCTTTCTGAACCAAACTTGTTATTTCATGAATGAAATATTATTCTAATTGTGTCAGGGTGGCGGAACTACTGCTCGTCTAATGCTTGACTTGTGGCCATCATTGCAACTTGAAGGCTGGGAGATTGATGAAATTGTAGGGTACACTAAGTATCTTGTCCAATAGATTTATACAAATATATATTTTTTAAAATTATGGTTTCCATCATAATTTGCTTTCTTCCTAGTAAATTATTTTTTTGTCTTTGATTGTGCTGTGGTGGTTATTGTTTTTGTAGTTATTTTCTGTAGGATGTAGAGATGTTGGATTTTTTAATTAACAAAGAAATATGGACACTGTTGGTTTTGCAATTACTAACTATCGGTAATGCACTTCAAAATTTTGAGATCCCAAAGACCAGTCAACTTAATAATTTAAATTTCTTAAGGCTATATATATTATAAAGATCTAGGACCAACTTCAAGCTCGAAGATCCCAGAAATTACGTTGATCAACTAATCTTTTAAAGGAATCCCACAAAAAACCTCTCACAATGTGCTAGTTATACCACCCAGAAATTCTGATTTGAGAAGCATTGGCCTGGATTCTCTTAAAATGTCAATATCTTAATAAAGTGCATCCACTGACATACACCATATATCTATGAACCTCTAAAACTTATTGGTCTCTTGATCTATTGTCATATGAAAAGCTCGAGAAGGTATTAGTACTAAGAGGGAATCACCTAGTTCTTCCTACTAGGGTATTTCTTTAAAATAATGAAATGAACAATACATCATAAAACTTCTCTCAAGAATATATGCAGTGTTGACTGTTTATGCACACTGTTTGAAGCTGCTTCTGTATTGTCAGAAGTATTAGGATTCCCAATAACTTAAGTTTTTGGGACAATCAGTAATTTAAAATAGTATTAGAGCACGAGGTCCTAACTTCGATCATTGTCCTCTCTACTCTATCTCCCATTTAAATTCTCACGTGTTGGGCCTCACCTATTAAAAGGTATTTTGAGCCCACACGTGAGGGAGACTGTTAAAAAAATATGTGATTAAATAATTAAATTTGACATATCTCATAGCTTAAACTTTTGGGACAATCAATAATTTAACATGTATTATTGCAACTTCACTATTTCATAGTCTATTGCAGTAATGTCTAACAAGTAAGAAAAAAGATTAATGAGCCTATTTCAGTTAGCAATCTTAATTTGAAATTTATATTCCATGGGAATTTATTTATCGTAGGATATGAAAACACATTGTGCAGCAACATTGAGATTTTATAGGGCCCTCTATTTATTGCTAAGCACTTAGTAAAGGTGCAAGTATAATATCAGCTATTATATTGCAATTATGAAGCACAGTAGAGGTAGAAGGAAAGTTATAATCATTTCAGAGGCTTATAATGGTTTGGATTTTCTAGTTTTCTATCAGCTTTGAAGAAACTTTTTTCTCCTAGCTATAGGATCAAATAGGAGCACTATATGCTGCTTTCCTACTGAGTAACATGGTTTAAAAAACATATTAGCAACAATAGTTACATTGGATGTTATTACAGTGGTTTTAATCCAATTGTTTTCTTACACTGATAGCATATCTGCATTAGTTAAATGCTTGAAAGCTTTTGGTTCCCGGGTTGACTGCATCCATAGCTCATAATTCTTCTATTCTAGTTGATTGAGAAATCAAGAGAATATCTTGGGCTTTCGGATCTTGAGAAACGCACTGTAGCTAGTGGCATTCTTAATGTTCATATTGGGGATGCCCTTTCACAGTCAGTTAATGCTTCTGGAGGGTTTGCTGGTGAGATTCCTTTCTGCATTGCTTTTGTATTACCTATTTCATCTCCTTCTGTTTCTTTTTAGGACTTTTTGGATGGTTTAAATTTTGGAACTAGATTTATGTTTTGGGGTACTTCTGGATGGATTGTGGGTCTTGTTAGTCTCTTGGTGGACTTCTCTACCTATCTTTTTTTTTTTTTAAATAAATAAATAAAACAAAAAAGGTGAAGCATGATTATTGTTTCAATTCTTATAGTTTTTGTCATCTAATTTCATTGCACTTCAATCTCTAGGAAATGCCTCCTTTTACTAACTCATTTCTTCCTTTTCACAAGGATGGCTTTTAGTTGTACTTCGCTCCCCTTTGTCTCTCTAAGTTGTGCTTGAAATGATAACAGGCATTGTCGTTGACTTGTTTTCTGGTGGAAAAGTATTGTCGCAGTTGCAAGAGGTTTGTATCTCACTTTTTTACATGAAGGGTTGGGACTTGGCTTTTGACATGGTGCCATGGTCTTTGATAGTTCCTGTTCAAAAGTTCTCCAACACAGTACAAGTGCTGTTTTAAATTTAAATTTGTTAAAAGTTTCAATCATCTCTTCAATTGTTAATGCACTTCACTGTAGTCATCTTGTCCTTTGAGCCAAGGTTCTACACACTCTCTGCTGTCATCCACAAACACTGCTTGACTATTTCTTTGTTGATTTTTCCTTGTTTTCTGCTTTTTGGCAGGTTCAAACCTGGTTAGAATTGAATGATATATTGATGCCAAATGGTCGTCTTTGTTAGGACATATGTGTTCACATGTTAAGAACATATGTCATAATGTTTATGTAAATTGGCTAATCTTTTGACAAAACGCACTCTACTTGTAATTGGGTAGTTCTAGGTGTTTTTAATACTTCAAGAAACAAGGTTTCAAGATCAAGTGTTGAAGTCATCAAGTCTGTCCAAGAAAAAGCAAGCTGAAGTGCACAGTTTTTAAAGCTCGACACCTGCTCGATAGCTACCTCAACACCTGCTATCTGTCGAGATTTAAAAAGTCAGAATTTCAATCTCATTTTCTTGGGATCCGTGAATATGTTTTTGGGCCCTCTTTTCTTCTAACCCTAAACATATAAAAAGATTATTTTAAGAGCCGTCAACATAGACACAAGTTGCAAAAGCATTGAGCAATCCTTGTTCAAGCAAATTGTGATCAAAGACGAAGTTCTTGACCTAGTTCATCTTCTCTGAAGAAGTTGCTGTGTATTTTGCACCATAGGGTTTTGTGACAAAGCATCTTCTAGATCTTCATCGCATAGGATGAACTGAAGAACTTTGCAGCCAACCTCTACTTCTAAAGTTGGTGTTTGAAGTCGCGTACTGGGATCCGCGCATCTGGTTAGTCACGTACTTGGGAGCCGTGCATCAAAAGGGGGAACTGTCACTACAGATCAAGTCCGATTGGGTATTGGGGTAAGGGTTCAACTATAGGTTGGTAAGGTACTTGGGATTCCTTATTTGTAACCGCTTGATTTAATAATAGTGGAGTTTCGGGAGTGGTGACCTGAAAATCACCCGGTGGGGTTTTTGCCGTTAGGGTTTTCCCCATTCGTGAACAAATCACCGTGTCATTTAATTTCCGCTGCATATTTAGTTATACGGTGATTTGTTTGTGCTGCCACGTGTTTGCATGTTAATTGAACCTAATTAATTCACTTGGCTAATTAATTGGTTAATCAATCACAAGGGGTCATTCAGTTTGTGGCCTATCAGTCTCATGGTGAACTGCGGTGGCATTGATGAAGCAGCTGATGTGATAGATGGAGTGGTTCATCCCAAAAATTCTTCAATTGAGGGTACCTGGGTGCAAAATTATACTATCAAGGCACTATCCAAAGCATTTCCTGGACAAGTAGGGATTCTTTCATGAAAATATTATGTTCATTTGTGAACCAACATGGCTGCATCATTTTCAAGAAATACATAGTAGTATTACAAAATAAATCCAAAAGGATGAGCGACTTTTACAGTGCATTGACGAGAAAGTTCAGAAAGGAATTTAGGATATGTTTAGTTGTCCAGTGTTATTCAATTTCAATGGTTCCAATCATATTTTGCAAACACATAAAATGCCCCTGTTACAGATTTTTTTTTCCAACTGTTGCACTTAGTGATGGTTGAAAGTTGAAACTCTTAAACCTTTCATAAAATTGTATGCAAAACACAATAAAACATTTTAATTTCAATGGACATTCAAACAGGCCCTTTGCTGCCTGGCCAATTTAGTGTTAAGAAATGGTAGAAAAGGTAATCTTTGATGGTTGAAAATCTTAATCCTTTCATAAAATTGTATGCAAAACACAATAACACATTTTAATTTTCATTGGACACTCAAACAGGCCCTTTGCTGCGGGGCCAAGAAATAAAAGAAAAGGTGATCTTTGTTTTAGTGACCGTAGATATAACTCTTAGACTCTAATTGTGGACCATCTTATGCATTGTTTGATAATAGCATAATTTCACTTAAGAAGCTAATAATAGGTTGATACTTGATTAGAACAGTAGAGAACCTATAGAGAATGGAGAATCAATGGTTAGCTGATGGCTAGTAACTATCAAAACTGAACCTTTGGTGATTTGCTTGATGACTGTTAAGGGTGGATCAGAGATGAAACTCAGTATAAATTTTTGTCTCATTAACGATGGTAATGGAGTGGATTTAGTGATAAAAATGATGCAGGACAGAAGAGTAGGATTCTTGAAGACACCTTAAGTAATTTATACTAATAGGACTCAGGACTTCTCAAACAAGAATATCAAGCTTCAATGGGCTAGGCATGTGGACAGAGACAGACATAATAAGATTTTTGTAGGGTTCTTCATTACTCATAATTCTCATATCATATTGTTGAAGTTATGAATTTAATCCAATTGTGACAGAGGAGTAATGCTTGCAGCTTCTTGCTCAAGCTAGTATCAGTGAGACATTCCTAGCTTGCATAGTCTGATTAATCAGACAATAGATTGTAAACATTGATTATAAAGGAGCATGTATTAAATTATGATGCGCTTTTCCTTTTCTATAAGTTTTGAGTTTCTTGTTATTATTGTCTAGTGCCCCTAAGACAGAAGAAAACTAACAGTTTGATATTTGAATGACAGTTAAGCTGGAAGAGAAAACCAAACAGAGAAGGTGAAAATTATTTTGCACTCACAGGACCTTTGCCAGATTTGATTTCATGGTCTGCTATAGTCCCAGATCCACTGAGGACAGCAGTAAAGCAATGGAAGCCTTGTGGAACCTTTTCATGAAAGCCTGCATTGAAACCTCCTTGTGCTGTTTTCGGAGTCATTTCACTAAACCACAATGAATTATGTGACATAAAAGAGAGTTGTGTTCTGAGGTTCTATCCAGTGGTTATACTGTTTTCTTTCTGTACCCATCCTCTGCTTAGAAGTCTACTGTTCCAATTATTAAGGAGATGAATTTTACATGCAATAAGTAGCTGGTTGTAGCTCAATATGTTGCCAAAGTGCTATGTTGTAATTTACTTTTCTAATACAGAGGATCACAGCCAGTGTTATTAAACCCAGTCGGTCAGTTAGACTGGTAACCTTGTGACCCGGCACATTGACCGGTTTGGGTCATCAATTGGATCGAATGTGCACAAGACCCGGTCAAATATGGTAAAACCCAATAGGTTTTAAACAAACTGTGTGACTTGGCTAGGTTTTAATAACCCATTTGGGTTTGTGAATTAAATAAGAGAAAACCTTAAGAATTTTTTTTTTTTTTTTTAAATGCACTTTTCAGTTTCATATAGCCAATTACCATGTAGGTATAAGTATATGAGTATATGTTATATAGTTTATTTCTTAAACTCCTTTTTTTTTTTTTTTGGGCCTTTTTTGTTTACTTCTTTTTGTGCTTTATTTGTTTATTGCTTTAAGTTTAAGCCTTTTAACCCCTTTTTTTTCTCTTCTTTTGTTTATGTAGTTTGAAAATTTTCCTTTTTCTAATATACAAAGTTTTAAGACATGTAACAAGATTTTATTTAGCAAAAATTTTGTTGCAATCTTATGATATTTGTTTATTTTACTTGTGAATTTTATAGAATTTCTAATATTGTTGCTTTTGAAACCTTGATTTTGAATTATAATGGCAAGTTTAATTTAGGCATACACCTTTTTTTTTTAAAATTTACATATTCATGTTATGATTTCTCAAACTTATTTTTATATATATTTAATTTTTATAAAATTTTTATTTGACCATGTAGCTCGACCATTAACCTACTAGTTGTTGAACCAAAGTTCATAGACCTAGTCAATGTTTGGTCTGGGTCTAATAACTATGCTTGTAACAAATTGGATTTTAATTAATTATTGCTGAGAACAATTTTTTCACACCACGAGTTTATTTGGAATCCGCATATTTTATTGAAACTGAAAACTTTTTACTGAAAGTATTGTAAATAAATGTAAAAATTAGCTGAAATAGTATAATAAGACTCATGAATAATACCAAAAAGTGCAGTAAGACTCATAAATAGTAGTAGTAAAAATAAGCTAAATAGTAAAATAAATTGGTAAAATTAATCATGCTAAACGGACAACTATTCTATTGGCAACTCATTCTACAACAACATTATCATGAATTTTGGATAAATCTCATTTAAATCCTAAGAGCAACTAAATTAGTTGATGCAAAATTGTTCCAAAAAAAAAAAAAAAAATGTGCTGCTTTTATATATTTTGAGCAAAAAAATACTCGTATCAATGGGCTTAAAATTGTCAAAGCACAATTACGCAACATTTGCATTTATTATTTTATTAGTTTTTTCTCTCTTGTCTCTGTTGCTCTTCTTTTTCTCAACCCAGCAGTCATCTCCGATTCCTCCCCTCCTCCTCAACCATAGCCGTCCAATCAACATCAAACTCACACCTCACTCCTCAACGACCTCCTCTCTTCAATCGAGGCCGGCGACTATCTCCGCGTCCTATCCTCCGACGCCGCCAGACTCGTCCTTCAACAACTCGCTGATGACGAGTCCTCCTCCGCCGACCGAGGCTACTCCGAGTTGCTCCACCGCGTCGAGTCGTTCCTTGTTTCAGAATCCGAAGACTACAAGGACAAGGCTTATAGAGCGTTGCTCGTG
This sequence comes from Quercus gilva, assembly GCA_023621385.1. NCBI lineage: Eukaryota > Viridiplantae > Streptophyta > Magnoliopsida > Fagales > Fagaceae > Quercus > Quercus gilva. Next base: position 103,419,975 of record CM042476.1, on the reverse strand, counting down.
ATCGTGATCAGTATCGACATCGCCGTGTTCCTCGCCTTCACTTAGTGCAACATGACTGGGTGAGTCACTGACAAAATTTCAACTTTTTGAAATTTGAATGACAAAAAATCGAACCTCAAGTCCTCGAAACCATTGTGAGTGTGACTCACCCAGTCATGTTGAAAATCTAATTGAAAATCTTTTGAGAGAATTTGGCTATTCATGAAAGAAACTCTTTTGAGAGAATTTGAAAACTCCCCAACAAAAATCTCACTCAAGCAAAACCCTGAGCGAACAAGAGATTTACATTCATCCTCAGATGATGATGTGATCCATATAGCAACAGCACGAACAACATCATGCATCTTTACGTGCCCTTTTTGGAACCATCTTCCAACAAACAAGAGTCTTTTAGATTTTCAATTAAAGCTATTCCTCTATTGAATCCACATAGTTCTGCTGTTCATCTATCAAACCTTCTGCTCGCCAATGCAGTACTAGTTCACTGACTTTCCTTAGGAAGCAAGATTTTGTGTCACTACCTTGTAATGAGTCCTAACTCCACTTCAAAGGATTATAGACCTCATCCTCAATGCCTTCTGCCATCATCATAGTGGGAGCTGCTATGAGAAGAAAGACAAAGGTTGAGCTATGGGAAGATGCCTTAAAAGAGTTGCAAAGGTCAGTGCCTTCTGTAGAAGGCATTGAGGATGAGGTCTATAAGCCTTTGAAGTGGAGTTACGCCTCATTACAAGGTAACAACACAAAATCTTGTTTCCTATAATGCTCTTTGTTTCCTGAGGACTTCTCAATTGAAGTCAGTGAACTAGTACTGCATTGGCAAGCGGTTTGATAGATGAACAGTAGAACTATGTGAATTCAGTCAATAGAGGAATAGTTTTAATTGAAAATCTAGAGGACTCTTGTTTGTTGGAAGATGGTTCCAAAACGGGCACCGTGAAGATTCATGATGTTGTTCGTGATGTTGCTATATGGAAATTGGTGCCTATGTCCAATCCAAGCAGCCCCACCTCGCCACACAGATTTTCCACAAGATGAAGCGCCTTCATCTCCCCCCGAATTCACTTACTTGCAACACACTCCTCAATGCTCTGGTGAGACACTCGTCCACGTATTCGATTTCATTTTGTAGAGATGTTTTTAAGGATGCTGTTAAGTTAGGTGTGAATTTGAATACTAATAGCTTTAATATTATGATTTATGGGTATTGCTTGGAGAACAAGTTTAGTGATGCTTTAGGGTTGGTGAATAAAATGCGTGAGTTTGGTTGTTCGCCTGATAATGTGAGTTATAATACAATATTGGAAGTGTTTTGTAAAAAAGGGAGGTTGAAAGAGGCTAGGGATTTGTTGTTGGATATGAAGAATAGAGGGTTGTTGCCGAATCGGAACACGTATAATATTTTGGTTTGAGGGTATTGTAAGATGGGGTGGTTGAAGGAGGCGGTGAGTGTGATGGAGTTGATGACGAGGGATAATTTGTTGCCTGATATTTGGACGTATAATATGTTGATTTGGGGGTTGTGTAAGGAGGGTAGGATGGAGGAAGCTTTTAGGTTGAGAGATGAGATGGAGAATTTGAAATTGTTGCCAGATGTGGTTACGTATAATATGTTGATTGACAGGTGTTTTGAGTCGCAGGGAAGTTCGGATGCGTCAAGGTTGATTGAGGAAATGAGTGAAGACGAACGCAGTTACTCATAATATATTGGTTAAGTGGTTTTGTAAGGAGGGGAAGATGGAAGAAGCAAGTAATACTATGAGGAAGATGGAAGAAAATGGGTTTTCTCCGGATTGCGTTACTTACAATACTTTGATTAATGGGTATTGTAAAGCAGGGAACATGGGGGAAGCGTTTAGAATGATGGATGAGATGGGTAGGAAAGGCTTGAAGATGGATACTGTTACCCTTAATACCATTCTACACACTCTTTGTGGGGAGAAGAAGCTTGTTGAGGCTTATAAGTTGCTCAATAGTGCCACTAGGCGAGTTTGTATTATTGATGAGGTAAGTGGAACTTTGATGATGGGATACTTTAAGGATGAAAAGCCGGACAAAGCCTTGGAGGTTTGGGATACGATGAAGGAGAAAGGAGTGCTTCCCAGTAATGTCACCTATAACTCTATAATTGGAGGACTATGCCAATCTAGAAAAACTGATCAAGTAATAGACAAATTGAATGAGCTTTTAGGGAGTGGTTTTGTCCTAGATGAAACTTCATACAACACAATTATACATGGTTACTCCCGGGAGGGGGATGTTGAGAAAGCATTTCAGTGCCACAACAAAATGGTCGAGAATTCATTTAAGCCGGATGTGTTTATGTGTAATATTCTTCTCCGTGGGCTTTGTAGAGAGGGTAAGCTAGAAAAGGCTCTTAAGCTTTTCAACACATGGATTTCAAAAGGGAAAACAATTGATACAGTCACTTACAACACATTGATTTCAAGCCTATGCAAAGAGGGGAGATTTGAGGATGCATTTGATCTTCTTGAAGAAATGGAAGAGAAGAAATTAGGTCCTGACCAGTATACATATAATGCCATTCTTGGTGCGCTTACAGATGCAGGCAGAATTAAGGAAGCAGAGGAGTTTATGTCAAAAATGGTTGAAATGGGAAAACTATCTGATCAGTCATCACAACTGGGCAAGGGGCAAGATGATGGAAACCATGATAATCCAGAAGGGTCTGATTCGAGTTCTATTGCTTATTCAGAACAGATCAAGGAGCTGTGTACTCAAGGGAAATACAAGGAAGCAATGTGCATTTATGAAGAACTCACTCAGAAAGGTGTCTCTGTAAATAAATCCACTGTATTTAGTTTGATGGATGGCCTGATCAAGAGGCGAAAGAGCATATCAAAGGCTGCCCGGTTGTAGCAATTTTTTCAGCATGGACAAGTACATGGTCATCAACATGCTCTACATGGCATCACACATAAGGATTTAAGGTAAGATGTTTCCTCCTGCTTGGAATTGAGAGAGGAATGGTAGTGTATGGTTATCATCTGATAATGGTTGCCTAAATTATTTATTGAGTTATTCTATTAGTTATTATTTTTTTTAAAAGATTTAGTGTTGCTATCAGTTGTGCTATCAGTTTTATTATTTTCCCCCTTTCAGATAGTGCTTTTGATTTTTAATTGTACCTAAACAGTGAATAGTTTGGAACAACTGGCTGAGGCATATATACATAATCACTTGTATACCATATGAGAATGTCCATGTAATTTACACGTTAGTGCATGGATTGAATGTACAAATGCATAAATCTGAAATTGAATGGTACTTTTACAATAATATCATTTACTTTTTACTTACAAAAAAAAAAAATAGTACTTTAAAAAAAAAAATTACCAAAGAATTTACCGGTACGGTACATACCAGCTAGTACCAGTATAATATCGACCACCTTGAAGTAAACAGTGTAATGTGTATATTACTCCAAAAATTACCAAAGAATTTTGGATTTGATACCTGAATTGATCACTGAATGAATCTTTAATGGTTTGTCCCAAGAAAACATTTAGAGATCATATATATATATATATATATATAGATGAGTTCAAGTTACATTTGATGCAACTCTAAAGAACACGTTTTCTAAACTATTGGATTTAAGTAAATCTAATGGTAAAAAAATACAATCATTAATGTTGATATTCTGGTTGATCTCATTTATTTATCTCTTATTTATGTCATTCCATATTTATCTCTAAACCCAAAAAAAATGTCTACGTCTCTCCCTCTCTCCTCCATTGCTCTAGGGTTCCACCTCCACAGTCAGGTTGCTGGCACCAAAAAAAGCCACAGCCCCACACATACCAGGCTATTATATATGCCATTTTATTTATTTATTTATAGAAACGATGGTATCCAGACTCTTTGAGTATTTAACTATTTTCTTGAGTGTACACAATCCCCCCTCCCACATACACTAGGTTATTACAGGGAGGAATCCCTTGGAGGTATCCAGACCTCTTCGACTATCTAACTATATACTTGATCTTATACATGTGTTTGTATTAAACAACAATTTAGAGACACATAATAATTACCAGCATTTCAAGATAAGGTCATTCCCACTTATCTTAGAAGCAGGTGAACCTTCACTCACCTTTTGAAATCACCCCCACAGTAAAAGCTTGATGTTATGCTTACTTTACTTTTCAGAAAACTATTTCAGAGAAATCCCTTGCTTTAATTTGATTCTAAGCTAGTGTAAAGAGGCAAAACTGTATGATCCAATATATAAATTACATTACAATGTTCATAAGAATCTAACAATAAAGTATGTCCTTAAAGTAGCTTCCATAATATAGTAAGTCTTTGTCTTTACAAAATGTGTCTGTTTGGCATTTTAATATTAAACAAAACTCTAGCTATATCTATAGAGCTTGTAGTAGAGATTTTGTGATATTGAGTTTTGAAAGCAATTTATGGTGAATAGTACTTGAAATATTTGGATTTATAGAGCACATCTAGTTGTACCGTAAGTAGGTTTTATTTATTTATTTATTTTTTAATACGATAAAATTTCAACCTATAACTTTCAATGATAATTGTTCTTTATCATTAATCCAAAACACCATTCGGTTTTTTGGTATAAGTGTGGTTCAAATCTTAAATCTCTTATTTGACGATAAATTTTTTTTTTTCAATTGAGTTAATTGAAACCCATGTAAATAGTGCTTTAAATAAACACATGAAACATGAACAATAAATTATAAAGTTCTTTCCTAAAACCTTTGACAAATTTGAAATTTTAATATAAAAATATATGTAACAGTAACCGACTCAGTATTTCTAAAATCATAGTTAGCCTTCGGAAGCATAGGATGTATGGCAAGACATTGCAGGTGCTATTTATTGATATTCCCTAAATAAATTATTATGTTTTTTTTTTTTTTCATTTTTTGTCACAAATTATGAAATGCATGTCTGATTTTGCTGAAATGCATATGTTTGCTTGCACTTTCCTGTGACATTTTTGTACCTTTAAAGGTAAAATGAAGACATATTTTGCTAGTTTGTCATTGTTTTATCCAAAAGTTATCCAGCCTCACCTTGGTATGTACTAGATTCAAATTATATATATTGCCAAAATAAAATAAGTTATTAATTAATGCCTCAAATAAAGAATACATATTCCTCAGACCAATTGCATCATTAGGAATTTCCATTAATCGATGCCAATTAGTTGTAGCTCAAATGGAAAATCTTCTCCATGCAAATGAGGTGAAACTTGAGGTTGTAAATTCAAGAGCTACTGAGTGTATGTGTAACCTACCATATTCGATATAAACTATATATAATATAAACAATATTGGAGAATATAAATAAGAGATGACATTAAATTCCATACATTACTCCGATGTATGGAATTTGGTGCTGGTGTGCTTGATGTGGTTAGTATGGAAGGAATGGAACACACATGTTTGAGGATGTTAAGAGACCTATTGATCACTTGAATTTCATGTTGATTTGTACTTTCTTTAATTGGTCTCGGGCATTGGGCTTTACGCATTGTACTTCCATTTTTTAATTCCAACATTTTGTTAGATCTTCTACTTGATTTCCTTGTAATTGTCCATGGTACTTTATATTCATCATCATGAACATGGAGTTTTTTTTTTCATCTTTAATAAAACTATTATTACTTATAAAAAAAAATGAAATTTATTAAAAATAAAAATGATAATTTATATTTACATATATTACTTTATTATTCTATGAGAAATGCTATGTCCACAGCACCATTGATCCCTAGTAATGGGAATTTATCCCAATACTATTGATCCCTAGTAATGGAAATTTCTACTTTTGCTATTATTGACTTGGCATACTAAACAATGGTCAAATGTTTGTGTTGCAGCAAGATCGCCTAGCACAATTTCTCCTTTCTTCTTTTTCTTCTCCTTGACATTGAATAAAACCAAAACTTAATGCAACACAAAAATCAAAGAACAGAAAATTTAAGGATGGATAACTGAGGAATCAACATTTTGGCAATTTGCCTAGCTTTTAGTCAGCACCAAGTAAGAGAACAAACTTTTGGGAGTTAGCACCTAGGGGTAGCTCGAGTCAGCACTAGAACATTGGAAGGAAAATTCCAAGAGAAATTTATTAGTCTATCAAAGTGTAAACAAAACTGAATCATGGGTTCTTTAAATAGAGTTCCAAACTTATTATCCTTTTAGGGATTGAAAATAACATTACTACTCTAAAAAGAATTTAAACTCCTAAACCTAATACAAAAAGAAAATAACAATTACATAAAAGAAATCCTAATTATTATATGATTGGGCTTAGTAGGCTTCATCCATAAGGCCACAAGTTAGGTCATCATCTTTTTACATCTATGCCCATATGTTTGCATTATTGGAGGCTATATCTTGTGTCCGCACCGCTCCACCTCTTCTGTGCACTGTTACTCTTCACATCCAAAGCAAAGCCCCCTGGACCTCTCTCCTTCTTTCTTTAGGTTCTAACCATAACCCTTCTCTTATAGGTGAAAATGTTGGCTTATGGCTGAACTACTTGTATAGTTCTACCAAAAAAAGAATGAAGTCTTATTACTCCTTAGTGCACTTATGACTTAGCCAAAAGGGAGAAAAGAAAGAAGATAATACCCTTAGTTCTATCATGAAATTGGTTAAACATCTGATGCAATAATATGTTTCCCTGGATTCTCAAGCATTGATAAATTTAAATTTGCTTACTTTTAGCTGCTGCAGTCATAATAATAATAGCTTGTTGATTGTAACAATGATTTCTACCGCCACTCCCTTCCCGTGGAAAATGATGTGGCAATCGAAGGTTCCCCTCCGGGTAGCTTTTTTCTCTTGGACTGCGGCCTTAGGCAAGATTCTAACTATAGATAACCTTTGGAAGAGGCATTTTGTTGTCCTTGAGTCGTGTTTTATGTGCAAAAGGTGTGGGGAATCTATTGATCATCTCCTCCTTCACTGTCCTGTGGCCTATGAGATGTGGAGTATGGTCTTTTGCTTGTTCGGGATTTGTTGGGTGATGCCTCAAAGGGTTGTGGATTTGTTGGATTGTTGGTCATGTAACTTCAGGCGTCACCGTAATATAGTTATTTGGAGGATGGTGCTGCACTGTTTGATGTGGTGTATCTGGCGGGAACGGAATGCCAGAAGCTTTGAGGGTCACGAACGGTCCATTCTTGAGTTTAAGTCTTTTTTCTTTTTTACTCTTCTCGAATGGTGTTTAGTTATACCATCTTTTTCTTGTTTTTCTCTTCCTGTTTTGTTTGATCATTGTAATTTGGTTTCCTAATGGTTTTGCCTGTCTAGTACATTTCCTATGTACGAGATTGTGTTCTTTTTTAATATATATCTTCCGTTACTTATCAAAAAAAAAAAAAAAAAAACAATGATCTGCAACAAAGACAATATCGTGAAAAGTAAAGCAGGATATGTGGAAAAAGATTCATGTAGCTGACCCTATGTAGTAAGGATCGATGCTTGGTTGCATTTTTAACCTTCTATTAAAATCTAATTTATTTTGCAGTTCTCAGAGTGGTTGGAGACCACTAAGCAACATGACCTTACTGAACAAGATCATGCTGCTTGCCTTGATTTGATTGCTAAAGTACATGGTATCCAGAAGGCAGAGAAGTACATTGAGAACATCCCCAAGTCTTTCAAAGGTGAATTAGTATACCGAACCCTCCTAACTTGCTGTGTCCATCTCATATAATTAAGGTATCGGACGAGACAGGGAGGAGCTTGCTGTGTCCTTAAAAACTGCCACTTGCTCTATGATCTTCATCGACACCAAATCACACAGATCTCTCTGCCACCAAAGAAGAAACAAACATTAAGGTCATGTCGCGTGAGAGACTCAAGAGAGGTACACTACCTCCGGCTCAAGAGGTACCCAACTAGGATTTTTTTTTTTTTTTTTTTCCAATTCTCTGTTTTCTTTATATATATATATATAAAAAAAAAAAAAAAAAAAAATGGCAACGACAGTGGAAAAGTTAACAAAAATCACAATTTTTTTGAATATCTTCATGTTTTGCTATTGTTTCTAGTATCAAATAAGCTACACAAGTTATATGAGCAATTTGGTTGATTTTGTAGAGCCTTTGATTCATAATTCATATATTTTTCTTTCATTCCAACCGTTTTAGTGTTAGACAAAAGCAGCATTATAGATAAATTATGTTTTCATTTTTTTGATTAAAAATTATGCATAAACACACCCACCAGGTGGGTCTTGAACCCGATTCACCTTACTCTTACAAGGGGAGGAGGTATCATTTGAGCTTGGTCTATGAGAAAATGGAGTAATTATGAAGTATAATCAGGTTTTGTTGTCTAGTTTGAATGTTTTAGATCACATAAAAGAGTTATTTGAAAATTCTGGGACTGCTAATCATCTTCCACAATTTAATATAATATTTTGTTTTGTGGGTTTCATTTTGTTTGTCAAATTTTGGTTTCAATGGGTTAGCAATAATGGATTCTGATTCTGCTACCTTTTTGTTGTTGTTAAATGCAGAATATTGAGAAATTGCAGAAAGTTGTAGAGGAGGGCAATTATTATGGAGTTCAACAAATGTACAAATCAATTAGGTCAAGGTATAGATATTAAGAACTCGATTTCTTTGTTTTTAAAGGCTTGTCAGTAGCATTATAGCATATAAAGTGAACTACTCTAGTTGGTCAATTTATGGCATGTGTGCTGATGAAATATGCGTGCTTTTTCACAGATATGTATCTGCTCAGCGGTATTCTGAAGCCTTGGACATCCTTCAATCCGGTGCATGCATCCAATTGAAACATGGGCAGGTTGTTTTCTTCAAAGTCCTATATTCCTATGTTGTTGAGTAGACTTTTCTCACCTTAATGTGTGTTAGAAGTAATCACATTAGGCATGGGATTTGATAATTAGCGTGTGAATGTTTTGGATGAGAGACTTATATACTGATTTTGCATCCCAAACACGACACTGGGTTATATTTATGTCTAGTGGCCATGGATTGATTATGATACTATCAATGCTGGATACAGATAATAATAGGGCACTAAATAAAGATCTTGCTCATTTTTCCTATTGCCCAGTGAACTTTAGATCATTTAGATATGGGGTTGCAAATAACTGGACCTAACCATGGGATTTAGTAATTTTGTATTGGCCAAGACTGAAGCACAATCTTTTCTGATAGAAAGGTATGCCAGCCCATAAATGGCCCGTTGGGCAAATGTTTTGTTTTTAAAGATTGATATTATTGATTTGTCAAAAAGTCGTAGTTGTTCTCCATATCTTTTTAACTATATTCCATTGATACACTGGAAAAAAAATTTCAAATTACTTGTGGGGCGGAGCTTGCTGTGTTGTTTGTGGAGACACTTGTTAAAGGGAAAATTCCTTACGACAGTGATGCCCTTGGTCAGTTGACTTATTCTTTACTTGTCATGTAATTTTTGATGTTGGTCATTCCTTACTTCTCGTGTGATATTTTTTGCTTATCGACTCTTCTTGGGCCACCTCCACCAAATTGGCTTTGTTGTTTTCTACATGTGCAATAACTTTTGTTGTTATGTGATTTAACTAGTTCTATAGTTACTTGGCCATCTATAGCTTTCTGATAATTTTGATGCATGCCTTTCTTCGTGATTATGACAAAATTTCTATATTAGACCGTGTCAGGAAAATTTACAAGATTTTTCCTCAGATTCCTCTGCCGCAACTCTTGCCAGATGATGATGAAATGGAACAAATTTCTGAAGCCCTTGGGGCAGCAAAAATAAGTGTAGATGGCTGCTCATCATTCTTAAAAGCTGTTTTAAAGTGAGACATTATGGACTTGTTTTCTTGGTTGGAAAAGATTTTATGGTTCTGTTTACCCTACCAATTGTTCCTGTTCTTTTGGTGTACTTTAAGATTTCTATTTGTTCTCCAATTCTCTTTGATGGTGTGACTGTTTATGTGTTCCAAAATATTGTTAAAAGCTGCCAATATTGTACCTCTTGCTGGTGTATGTCTTTGGAAATTAAGATCTTCTGTTTTTCAGGTGGTCTGTGGAGTTTGGAGCGCATAGGAGTGGATCTCCTGAACTACATTTTATGCTGGCTGAATATATATATTCTGAATCTCCTGAAGTGGTAGGTCTTACAGCAAAAATGTAGGCTTCAAGAAGTATTTGGTTGTGCTGTTTCTCTCTAATGTTTGGGCTATATATATATATATATATATTTTTTTTTTTTTCCTTCCTTTTTGTGAATCTAACTATGAGCCTACAGTTTATTACTAGCTTTTTCTTGATTAAGCTTCATTAAGGTTTCCTTAATTCCCAGTTATTAAGTGAAGGGAAATGCACAGCTGCACATATACCCATATAAGTAATCCCAAGTGGTGTTAGTTGCTAGATGCAAACAAACTTTTGAGAAGAATTGAAAAAAAAAAAAAAAAAAAGAGCATGTAAGGGGAAGATGCCAAACAGAATCGTCAATTCTACATTGGAGCAGCTTTCTGGATTTCAGAGAGTTGCTATGTTAGTACTGGAACACGATAGTTTGCTCATTTGGAATGGGGGAAAATTGCACTAACATCCCCTAAGGTTTTCCATTATTACACTCGCCTTCCCTCTAGTTTGGAATAAGACATTGGTGTCTTGGACCAATGTGCTTTGCCCATTTGGAACAGATTTTTCATAATGCTGATTCCCTACTGGTATTATTTCAGTGACAGCATCATTTCTTCTTAAGCTTGTCATGGTGGAATCCCTTGGGAATTGATAGTCTCTATGGTCCTAAGTGTCCTTCTAACTATTATAATATCCAGGTCTTTGAAATGTACTTTAATTAGTAACATGAAACTTGAATGTACATTTTAGTCTGTGAATACACTTGGCCCTCATTTCAGTGCCCAATATGTATCAATACACTGCTTCCTGCAGGACATGGCTAGAGTATCAAATCATTTTGTTAGAGGAAATAGCCCAAAGAAGTTTGCTTCTATTCTAGTGAATTTTATGAGGAAGGTTAGCCTTCTTACTCTATACTTTTCATATTTATTAATATGATTATCAACTTGCAGAGGTACAGAAGATTACATATCCATGCCTATTGTGTTGACTTCTTAAAGATTCTATATGACATTAACGATAACCTTATGCAAGTTTCAATGATTGTACAATCAATGTAGTATTTTTGCTACTATTTCTGGTCAAAAACAAATTCTGATGTCTAAAGCCTTTATGTTTTACTGTTGAAATTACTTATAATTTAAGAAATGTCATGTTATTCTTAACTAATAATTTTGAGTTCTTCACAAAAAAGTGATGCATGCTGCAACCAATATGCAAAATATGAAATAAACCCAAAAAATAGTACAATTCATAAGTCATAATTCCTTAATATTTTGGATTTCTCGACCAAGTTACTATCTTTAACAGCTTTGCCAGAGTCGTTCCTTTTTTTTTGGGTTTTTCCAGATAGTCTTTTATTCAGTTAATTTACTTCTCAACTTTGCAGTGTTATCCAGGTGAAGATGATTTGGCCATTGCGCGGGCAATTTTAATGTAAGAACACTCAAGAAGTAGATACTTGCATAGTGATTAACTATTATCATCAGTATCCTTTTTGAACTTAATCTGGATCATAGAACTCTCCGTTCTTGATCCTTCATTTTAGCTGCAATTAGACCCCTGGTTTTTGCAATTCTTTCCAGTATAAACTTTGTAGAATTTCAGGGCATGTGAACCAATTCTATGGTTTTTAATTTAGCTGACTCATTATTTAGCAATACCCACTTTCCAAGTGATTAGGGAAAAAGAAAAAAGAAAATGATAATAGATACTAAAAATTGAAGAAATCTAAGGAAAGCAAGATTCATATATTTATCAAAAAATAATATAGATTTCTTCCCTGAGCTAGTCCCTTTCCCTGTTTATCATATATTTATTTTTTATAAATTATTAAATGTTTTTTTCTTTTCCATGATAGGTTTTTAGCTATGGGTAATCTGAGAGATGCTAACTACCTCATGGATGAGATAAAGAAACAACTGGAATCAAATCAGCTTGACTTTCCCCAATCAGATTTAATCTAGTTCATCATATATCTTTTGCAAACGTAAGTTTCAGTTTTGCTTTTATATAATCTTTTGTGTTGGTACCAGATGCATAGGATGGATGCATTCATTTAGTGCCAGCTGGATTAAGTTCACATGCAATGCAAGGGTCTTTATGCAGTTTGGAGTATGTTAATAAGACTGCTATGTTATTCAAAGGCTGGCATTTTGCTCAATTGTGCCAATTGTGATAATTATTTTTCTTAACCTCCTCCCTTCCTCAAAAAATAGAGAGTGTTTAAATAAATAAGTAAATAATTAAAAATTGAAATATGAATAGCGGGAGAAAGCCAAGAGCCTTGTAGCTCAACTGGTTGGCACCTGTGTTCCCAACGGAAATATCTAGTTCTAATCCCCCCACCCCCAACTATTAAATTATAAAAATAAAATAATGACAGTGGGATAAGTTCAGGAACTTTTCTTCTTTTCTTGTGTTCAAGTGGGGACCTACTAGCTTGTGGAATAACAAAAAAAATAAATAAAGAAAAAATAAAGTTAATATAATATTTACTAGGTCATCACAATTCACAAGTCCAAAATTTATAACTGAATGTGAAGCTTAAATTCATAATTTCTAGTGCCTCCATCCTTCGGATAGTGTGACTTTACATTTGAAGCTTCAACTCTTTGTCCTACTTTTGCTCCAATGATTTCTCCTCTTATGAACCTGAAACCAAATAAAATGATATCAATTTATCTTGTGAATTAATATATATAGCCAGTCCTTTTTTTATTTTATAATAAATATTATCTCTTTCATATTTACTTCGAACTGTAGACATTGTTGCCATGCATGCTTAAGTGTTAACATTTGTTTCTCTGCATTAGCCATTACTTTCTGTTTAGACATTATCCTTTCTGATGGTAGGTTGTATCATTGTCGGAAATGTGTAAAATAAAGATCATTGATTAATCCAAATTTTCTCTCACTACAGATTGCAAAGAGATGCTTTGCCTCTTTTTAATATGTTGCAAGCTAGTTACAAGCTAGTTACAAGACAAGAATAGAAAGGGAACCTGCATTTAATGAGGTGTGCAATTTTTGCTGTTGATTTTACCCAAAAAAACAAATTTTTTTTTTGCTGTTGATGCTCATTTCTTCATTGTTTAAGAATACATCTCCTACAACATATAAAAAAGTTTTTCTTACACTCTGCCATCTGTTAATATTATATCTTTTGGCCTAACTTTGTGTTGATTCTAACATAAATATTATGGTTTAGTTGCTAGATGAAATTGTGGCGAAATTCTATGGAGTGTGGCGTAGAAATCCCTTACAAGGGGTGTTTGGGGATATCTTCAAGGTATTATTCATTGCCTAACGGTGATTTGGGTTTTCTATTGAGTGATTTTACTGCCTCTCCTCTACCAGAGCACTTGAGGCTGATTATATTCAAATCTTCAGCGCATCTTGAAATCTCAAATAATGAAGATAGTTCATAAAATTAATGATCCTTGAGTAAACAATTTATTTTTGACTACTGCCATGCAGGGTTTTCCTTCTCCATCCCCCCATTCTTCCATGCGTTAATGATGTCCTTGTTTTAATACTTAGTTACATTTTTTTTCTTTCTTTTTTATGATGTTAAACAATTAAAATGCGAATTCTTTTGAATAATGAAAAATAATATATTTAGTATTAGCAGAATTCTTTCTTAAAATGTTTGAGATTTATTGTGCAGATGATGGGAGGTGAATAGCAACGTGACACAAGTTCAATCTCTCCACTGCTGTGGATCCATCGATGCTTCATTTGTTGTTGCTTCAAAAGGAGTAATTGATCAGTTTGGTGCTTATTATATATAGTGTTTCTGAAAATTGTAATTTCATTAAATTTCAGTGACTGGGAAGACCTCCTGGTCTTTTGAACACAACTATTCCTTGTTCACTGTAAAAAATCCTCAATTTGGGCTTTTGTTATTATTGGATTATCCAAATTATATTTCTCCTTCATTTTTCATTAAAAATGGCCTCACCAGATCTGAAATGTGCTGCTACTTTGTTTTTGCAGTGTGTCTAGCACTGTCTTATTAATATCCCCACAATATTTGAGTTTGTCTTCATGCTCTTAACAGCATTGGTGCTTGTTATTTTGTGATAGCTAAATACCGGATCACCTTCACCATGTGTGGCTTATCCAGATTTCATTTAATCCTTTGCCAGAGGCTAAGAATATTTTGGCAATTCAACCGATGAGAATTCCCTAGCACAATGGTTTGAGAAAAAAAAAAAAAAAAAACAGAAGAAGAAGAAGATTACACTGCTTCCACTTGATGAAAGACAGGCAGAAAATTGTGATGGTCATGCACAAATCTCTCTTTTCTTTGGTCGAGTCATGCACAAATCATTGCTCACACTTATTTGTCATTCATTGTTCTTAGACTGCAAAAACAGGAAAAACAGAAGCAACTCCTCAGATAAAAGTAACACATGCATCCAATGTAGTTTCATCGATGAAGAAGTTACAAAACCACGTTTGTTTGTGATGAGTTTAAGAGAGTGATGTGATCCTTACTATTACCACTTTTGCATTAAGTTCACTAAAGATTGGATGGGAATTTAGAAGTTGGAACCCCAGTAGAAAATAAACTCAGTAAATTAGCATCAAAGTTAATGCAAGATGAGCATTTTGTTGTATCGTTTTGATATCCAGAAAGTATGCCTAGGCATGTTACCCTTTGAGAATTTATATTATACTGATACAATTAAGTATCTGGAATAACCACAGCCGTTGATGCTGAAAACAAGCTAGTCATTAATCAAAAAGGCCATTCCATTTTCCCTTTTGAAGTTGTGTGGTATGATCAACCACCTATAAAGAGAGAGAGAGAGAGAGAGACATTAAAATAAATTCCCAAAAAGATAATTACATAGAACAGCACACATGCATATTTGTCATGTTTATATGCAGAAGGCCTTCCCCGGTAGTGTTTGATTCAAAAAAGGTTGCAAATGCACCAAAAGGCATACATAAACTTAAGGACTAGTTTAGAGAGAGAGCTTACATTGGTGTTGCTCAATTCCAAGTTGTAGAAGTCCATTGTATCAGCCTTAAACAATGGTCCTGCATGCCATGTCCCTCGATTCAGCTTCAGAAACTTCGATCCCTCAACTCTGAAAACACGGACACTCTCAACAGCCGGAGGCACGTGGAAATGACCACAACGAGACTGCACAATCTCATTGTTGCCGCCAGTGTCATCCTTAACTTCATAATCGTCCACAATGGATGGCTTAGCAACCCCAAGATACCAAACATTACCACCAACTGAACCAAGGCATTGGGTCACACTTGCATGATGTGTGATTGTGGAGAACTTGAGTGGTCGGTTTTCAATGTGCATGATGTAAAACCTGTTATCGTAGTTATAACGTCACAAATCCCTCTGAAAAGTTTTTATTAATGGAGATAAACTTGAATTTAGCTTTCTTAGAAAAAGTTGTGAATTGTTTCCATATGATCATTTCTTTCGTTCCAGCCTCCAGGGGCGGCTCTACCCTTTGTTGAGGGGGTTCAAATGAACCCCCTGACTTAAAAAAAAATTATATATATTTATAATATTTTTTTTTTGTTTAATACTTTAATTTATTCTTAAAAATATTTTTGCACATCCTAACTTAAATCTTATACATGGCTTGGATATGGAAGGTAGATATTTATCCGAAGATTCAATTTTTCTTTTGGCTGTGCCTTCACAGCAGTGTGCCTACTGGGGAAGCTCTGAGTGCAAGGGGCTTTATTCTTGACCCCATGTGCAGTCTATGCCATCAAAGTATTGAAACAGTTGACCATATCTTAAGGGATTGTAGTGTTGCTCGTGAATTTTGGCATAATCTCCAATTTCCGAACTGTTTGAATGGTACTTTTTATTTACCGTTTGGTGAATGGCTTGAAGCCAACTGCAAATCTCATGTTAAGTCTAGATGGATGGGAGTTCCTTGGAGTATTTTGTTTTCTATGGGAGTGTGGAACTTGTGGTTGCACAGGAACAATTTTATCTTTAGGACTGGGAAAGTTGATCGACTATTCTATAAGAAAAGCATTAAGGATAGTGTAGAATTTTTTTCTGTCGGGCTGAATGTTAAGCTGCCTAAGGAAAAAGTGGTGATTGCCGTGGGGTGGGTAAAGCCTCCATTGGGATGGGCAAAGCTCAACACTGATGGTTCTGTAATCTGTAATCTTGGGCGTGCTGGAGGGGGTGGTTTAATCAGGGATCATGAAGGACGGTGGTTGAAAGGATTTGCAAGGCCTATGGGAGGCTCTCATAGCTGTATGGCAGAGCTGTGGGCCTTAAGAGATGGTCTTTTGTTAGCAAAGGAGATGGGAATAAATAACCTCATCATTGAGCTTGATGCATTAAGTCTTGTTTTGCTTTTGAACAATAACACTACAAACTTGTTAATGGAGCCTCTGCTTACGGATTGCAGGAACCTGGTGAGAGAGATCCCCAACAAGCAAGTGGCGCACATATATAGGGAGGCTAACCAATGTGCTGATGCGTTGGCAAAGCTTGGTGCTACTAGTTTAGAATCTTTTGTAATCTTTTTGAATCCGCCGGTTGTGGTGGATAGTATATTAGCTAATGACAAAGCTTGTATAAGATGTAATAGACTGGTTATTTCCTAAGTTAATGATATATCGTTTATTGACCAAAAAAAAAAAAAACTTAAATCTTATACACCCTTACTATAAGTATTTTCAACTCTAAGAGTACGAGTAAGTGTTTGTGAACTGTAAGTGTCACTCTATATTATAAATTTATATTATATATGTGTGAGTGTGTGTGCATTACTTTTTGTTATAATGTTATTAGTGTGAATAATGATGAATGTGAATATTTGAGTACAGTATAAATATAATATAACTTTATATAATTTAATAATTAGGAAATAGAGAGAGTTTATTACATATATGTGTATTATTATTATGTTATAATAACTTTTTGTTATAAAGTCAGAAAAATTCAAAAAAAAAATGTCAAGTTAGTAATTGTTTAAGCATATAATTGGTTAAGTAAATACATAGTGTATTATTTTATGTATGAATGAGTGTGATTATGTGCGTCAATAATTAATAAAAAGCCAATGAGTTAAGTTTATTCATTTAGTTTAAAATATTTTTATAAAAGTAATGACAAATTAATAGATAATAACAACTGCATTAAAATAAAAATGTCGTGCCCTCAAGTGATTAAGCTGTTCGCTACAACAGCATGGCATACATGGCTTCACCGAAACAAGACCAGAATCCAAAAGCACACAGTTCCGCTAGGGATGATTAGAGATGTGGCTTGCAACTTTCTGCAGATTTTCAAGCAGACCCGAGACTATCCTTGCAGCAGAAAACCGACACAACCGAGATGAAGACGAAGATGGAAGCCTCTAAACCCAGGTGAGTATAAAATAAAATTTGATGGTGCGATGTTTAATGAAAGTGGGGAGGCAGGGATTGGTGTTGTGGTGCGCGACTCATTAGGACAGGTCATAGCTGCTTTGGCCAAAAAGGTGGGGAAACCATGCCACAGTGAGTTGTTGGAAATGTTAGCGGCAAGGCGAGCTGTAATTTTTGCCACTGAAATTGGTATACATCAGCCACACTTTGAAGGAGATTTAGAAACAATAATCAAGGCTCTACAAAGGTGTACTTTATTTTCCTCCTCATTTGGTCACCTAGTACAAGAAACTTTGGTCCATGCTAACTCCCTTAGGAGTTTCTCTTTCTCTCACATTGTTTGGCAAGGAAATACGGTTGCACATGCCTTAGCCCAAAGACCAAGACTTTTTTTTCCATTGTTAGTATAGATGGAGTATGTTCCACCAGATATTGATACGTTTGTTTCGACTGATTTAGTAGTTCATTAATAAAAGTTCAAGCATGGTTTTTTCCCTCAAAAATAAAATAAAATAAAATAAAATGGTTATAACTACCTATATTGGCAAAAAATACTCATAATAAACTTTCATGTAACAATCCAAAATTTGAAAACTTGTAGAAGGAAATTGTAAAACTTCATTTTTTTTATTTTTATTTTTTGTTGATAACTTGATTATTCAAGTTCTCTTTTTATTAAAAAATTTTTAATTTAAGTTTCATAATAACCCCCCTGAACAAAATTCCTAGAGCCACCATTGTATTCGTTCTCTCTTTAAAATTGACAACTTCTTAATTAGTTATGTTATTTTACTTTGAAAATTTTGATTTAGACTCCAAAAGTTTAAGCAAAAGATTGAAAAGCTAATTAATTTTAGAGTTTACTTGTTATAGATTACACAACTACAATAATTATCACAAAAAATCTAAAAGCAATAAAGATAACAAGAACAGTAAAAAGCGCATACATAATTGATGACAAAGTGAAAAAAACCTTTTAAAAACTCTTCAAATTAAAATCCACTCCAAAATACCCAAACTCATAGGAAATTTACTGGAGAAGAAACAGTCACAATAAATTCTTTATGCAACTCCAGCAAATGACCCATTTGCCTCCTCATTATAGTGGCCTCATAACTCTGGAGTCCATCTTTTGCTCGGCCGAATCTTTCATTCTTCAATGTCTTCAAACAACTTCTTATGCTAACTTTTGCCCAACTTTACAACATTTAAATACAATTCTTTTTAACACATAATGGGTCTGATTTGGTTAGGCATTTTTGGAGCTTAAAAGAGTATTTTTAAAACTCTAAGCTCTATTTTGCAACACAACTCTTCGTAGTTTTGTTTTTTGTTTTTTGTTTTTTTTTTTTTTTTTTTTTCATTTTGTAACAGTTTATACAAACGCACCCAATGTATCATATGAAATTTGTCAACACTAAATCAAAACACACATAAGTACTTGTTTATGTTTCAAACTAAAATTTTTTATTATAATATCTTTACAAATATTTTATCGATATATTAACAAAATTAAAAGTATTCTTCTCATATTGCATACTAAATCGAATGAACAGTTATAATTTTAGCCCCACTTGAATATAAGCCGAAGAGAGAATCATTGAGAGGAAAAGAATATATACCTGGGAATGCCATGGCTGAGGTCAAGCTGAGCATCTTGGGGTCCGAACTCATCACCATCAGGTGAAACCTCTATGACTTGACCATACTCTTCAAAGCTCTTTGTTGTTGCTTCGATAGCCTTCACCTCTACAACCTCTGGTTTAGCCTTTGAGTCACCCGTTGATAGTTAAAGTTATTAGTGTCTATCAAATGACACCATATATAATAATACGACACAAACAACGCAACCCATGTCCTTATTAGGGGTGCGCACGGTTCGGTCAATGCGGTTTTTTTCTAAATTTATCACTGAACTGGTAAAAATTGGTTTCCCCATAATCATAACCGATGCACACTACCAAGGCCTTAGAGGCATGATTAATTTTGCAAGTTTATTTTTCTATTCAGCTTATTTTTACTACTATTTATAAGCTTCACTGCACTTTTTGATACTATTTATAAGTCTTATTATTTTAGTTAACTTTTACCTTTATCTACAGTACTTTCAACAAAAAGTTTTCAATTTTAGCAAAATAAGCGAATTCCAAACAGACTCGTAATCTATGTTTCAAACATAACTATACTAAATTATGTATGATGTGGACAATTTGAACTTTTCTCCAATTATGTACATTTCATTTTAGGGTCATTAATAAAAAATTGAGCAACTTTTGGATTGGCTATGGATGCTCACAGTCAAAGAATAACCAAGGTCAGTCAATCCTATTTAACCAACATCATACCAAAGCCAAAGAGAGCCCTTTGGTCATCTAAATCATGGATACATGACCCCTCCCCAACTGCCACAGATACTTCCTAACATCTTCTTAACCAACATGTTTTTACAAGGGAGTATATAAGGGTTAACTAATCATCACCACACACCCTTAGTGCGATGGTCACTCCACAAGTATAAGTGTTTGTGAGGTGTGGGGGGTAAGGGCCGGAGTTCAAGTCTCCAGGAGGGAGTTTCACACGCATATACACTTAGATTAGGCTAGAGTAGATATTCTATCTTAAAAAAAAAATTGGGGAACACCAGTACCAAAATTACATAAATCAAGAAAAGGTTGGTGTTGCAAAGCCGACCACCAATCCACATTAAACATTGGGGAACACCAGAACAATTATCTCATTATCTCAGTATACATGTTTTTATTTATTTATTTATTAATGGTAACAATATTATTTTAGGTGTTCCTCTGCCTCTTTTGTTTTGTTGACTTGAATCAAATCACTCTTTTTCACTGGTACATTTATTGTTCTCCTTTGCACAAGATCAAACCATATCAAGTTACTCTCCCGCATCTTTTCATCAATTGGATCTACCCTTATCTTTCAACAAAATTTTTATATTTCATATCCTATTTTTCCTTAAAGTTATATTCATCCATATTAACATTCTTATTTTAGTTTGACTCTTTTTGTGAATATGTTGCTCCATAATAGCCTAACATTTAGTACCATAGATCATAGTTGACCTTGTATCATTGTTATTACATCTTTTTTCTTTAGCTTAATAGGTTTTATAACTCTTATGTAGTCTTCTTATATAAATTGGACTTCTGGTTGTGTTAGAAACCGGTGAAATCAGTAGTTTTGATGTCATCTAAATTATATAACTCCTAAATTATGTAGATATTATTTTAGGGGGAACCAACATATTTATAGATTTGATCTTTTATTTGTGACTTGGGTGCTGATCTAGGTCTAAGTACTCAGATTTGAGGTTTTGCATTCCTTTAACCAATTAACTAAAAGTTACTGCTTCAATTTGGTTTAAACATACTGTGATGTGAATTGTTCATTGTCTTGGGCAACATGACTAATACTTTTGGAATTCCAGACTGCAATTGGGGGAGGTGGTGGAGATATTGGAAAGAAAATAAATCATGGTAGTGGTGATGTCGATGGCAATGAAGATGATTACTTTGATGACTTTGATGATGGCGATGAAGGGGATGGTGGAGGCCTATTTAGAGACAAAAATTTCTTGAGAAGGTTGTAATTCTTAAATATGCTCTTTAGTAGATCAAATGTTTTTTCTGTGCTGTTTTATTTTATTTTATTTTTTTAAAGATGTTTGTGAATGCTGTTAATATTAGTATGTTCTGATACAGTAATAATTTTGTACGTTTTATCAGCTTTTTGGTCATAAATTCGTAGATGCAGTGTTAAATGAATGGCAGAGGACAATGATGGATTTGCCTGCTGGATTCCAAAAAGCTTATGAAATGGTATGGTATTTCTCTAACTATGTGCTTTTGGCAAAGAATTATCTTGCCATATACCAACTCAAATTTTACGTCCAGCGTCTAGTTAGCTCTATTCAAATAGTAAATTCCTAGAACTCAATGCCCAGCCAACTACTACTAGATTTATTCCGTGAGCACTTCCTGAAGAAATGTCAAAGGCATTTATTGGCTGGTGAATATGCTTCCCTTAATTCAACATCATTGGCTGTCAAAGTTGCAGAGTTCCATATAATATTATGCTACATTTACCAAAACAAAGAACCTAACTGTAGATATACAAGTATAAATCCATCAGCTCCATTTTTTAGTAAAGCCACATTGTCTCAACATATATATAAGGAATTCCAATTGATGTAATCATAGGCCTTCTCTATACCTAGCTTACATAATACTCCTGGTATGGCAGATTTCAAGGGAATTAGTTTGAGTTGTAGTCTAATTACATTGCAGGAAAAGAGTTAGGAGCCTTTTTATAAATATGAGAGCTCGAATTCAAACTAATCCTAATCCTTTTATTAATTAAACTCTAACCCTACATGTAAGTTTGTAATTATTATAATAAGACTTAAACCAATGAGTGCCAAATGACTAAGATGGACTCTCAACTAAAATTCCTTATTCAATCCGAATGGGCCTTTTAATTTATGCAAGTCTTTAGGCATTAGTGGAGGTCTTCCAAAGAGGTCCTTTATTTGAAGCAATGCAACTATTTTGTCACAATCATTCTAATCTTTTGTTTCATAGTGCTTACTAAGATTTCATGAAATTTCATACATGATATCATATTATCATGCAATATATAATATAAGTTGCATCCTACGTGTGATTGTTCTGGTAGGATGAGTGGAGCAGGGACTGTCCCCACAATGAGGCTTTTCCAGAGAACTTTACAACATTAGTTGGTCTAAAGAGAGCGAATGTCATGGGTTTCTCTGATGGTAGGCTTCACTAGGATGTTCAATTTTTTCATTAAATGCAAGATTGGTAATTAGAATCTTTGGCCTTATTTATGGACATGATTTATTCAACGTCTATGTAGGGCAATGGTTTAGACAAAAGTTGTTGGAAGCCAGCTATCCCCTTCTAATGTCATGCCATTTTCTTGGAAAATAGTTTGGCAAGCGAAGGTCCCTCTTAGGGTGGCGTTCTTTTCATGGTCTACTGCTTTGGGTAGGATTTTAATTATATAGATAATCTTTGGAAACAAAGAATTATTGTGATAGACTATTGTTGTATGTGCAAACAGTCTGGGGATAGCAGTGGATCACCTTCTTCTTCAATGTCCTATAGCATATGAGTTGTGGACAATGGTGTTTAGATTGTTTGGTATTCATTGGGTTATGCCGCCAAGGGTCAGTGAGTTGTTTGCTTCTTGGCAGGGCAATTTTAGCTAGCATCACGATATAGCTTTCTGGAGGTTTGTGCTGCATTAAAGAAATAGAGTGCTAAATGTTTTGAGGGATGTGCACATTCTATTATCGAGATTAAGTCTTTCTTCATCCATTCTTTGCTAAAGTGGAGCTTAGCTTTACAAACTTTTTCTTTTTCTGCTCCTTGTTTTGTTTGACCATTGTTTTTTGGGATCTTAATTGTATTACACCTACAATAGATTTCCTGTGTTCTTGGGTCTGCCTTTTTATTGCAATAAATTTTTTATTACTTATAAAAAAAATTATTAATCTAATTATACTCTAGATAAAACTCTATTACGAAAATGTTAACAAGTTTAACTTACTATTTAAATTAAAATTCTATCACTAAGGTTTGAAAAATTAAACTTGTGTCGTATACATTGTAGTTGCTCAAAGGGATGCTCTCTCTCTCTCTCTCTCTCTCTCTCTCTCTATCTCTCATGCCGCATAACAATTCATAAAACAAAAGAGTCCTTACCACACTATAAGCACATTTAAAAATTGGGTTTGGCTTATTTCCAGTACTTTTTTAACTAAATATCTCTTTTTGTTTTAAATATACAATAGCAAGTAGTAGTGGGTTTTAATCTCTACCTTTTATTTAATTAATGGGTGATGTAGCAGTTTTTCATTAAAATAAAAAGATATTCTAGTTAAAAAAGTACTAGACGTAAGCCAAACTCTTAAAAATTACTAAGTTGATTATATTCTAGGTGAAACTCTACTGCCAAAGTTCTAGTTGCCAAAGTAGAGTGGTGGAGGTGGCTATGGCCGTTGGTGGAGGTGGTTGTGGTGTTTGTCTTTTTATTATTTTATTGTATTGTTTATATTATTTTATTATGCTGAAAGTTAAAATAAAAACACTAATGTTTGGTATTTTATAAAGTAAAATGGTAAAATAGATAAAGTAACTTTTGGTGGAACCAAATTACTAAATTTATGGCTCCATCAATGAGAATGCTCTAACAAAGTAATGAGCTTTAGTACAATTGCTTAAATGTTTGCATATCTAACTATTTTATTCTTTAGTATTATTTGGAGTGTTGCATATCTTTTAGACTGTCTTCTTAGGAGCTTCAACCAAATTCAAAAAAAAAAAAAAAAAAAAAAAAGCAAAGAATTCAACTTATTTTGGCTATAAAATATACTATTTAAATGTCAATTTGATATTAAAAATATTGTAATTATTTTATTTTTCTTTGGGATGTATGAGACAAATGCAATCCATGCGGTTATAATGCAATATTGGAATATAAATCCTCTGTCAATAACAACCTATCATGTATTTATTTGATTTTTCTTATAAAAAAAAAGTTAAAAATAGAAAAAAAGAAATATGATATGTTGTGATCAGTAGAATAAAAAAAAATGTGGGACTAAGGATTTGTATTTATAATATTGAATATAATGCTCTTAATAATAGCTCTTTATCATCAAATCATGACACTAATCGGTTTTTGGTATAGACGAGCATTGAATCTCAGATATCTTATTCAACCATCAATGCTAACTGGAACCCACTATAATATTGAATATAATTGCATAAATGAGACATGTGAATGTATAAATTTAAAACTTTTACCATGCATCGCATGGGTTAACCACTAGTATTTCTAATACAAGTTGCCAAAGTGTTGTGTTCTAATTTACTTTTCTAAGACAAGTTGCCAAGTGTTCTACTTATACTTCATGGGTTAGATTAGTAGAATTTTTCATTCCCAATAGGCAAGAGGATCACATCTTTTGTCCTGTGTATATACAAATAGGACAAAACTTAGATACGTGCTGTTTCTTAGGATCCTCTCTTAAGATTCAGCCGTATAGCTACTTAACTAAAAAATACACTTCCATTTCATGAGAAAAAATCTATATGACAGAATCTTAAAAGGGGAATTTAAGGAACAACACTTAAGTATTATACCTAAGTCTTGCTCATACAAATATATATTAGGTTGTAATTATGTTACATTTGATGCAATTTTTTTAATAATAGTAATATTAACTTCTTCAAAAAAATTTATTACTTATTTATTTATTTATTTGCTAAAAATTAACCCTTTCATCAATTTATTTTTTTATCAAGATGTAGGAAGTTAGGGATGCGTGACTTGGTAGTTTAGCATAAATTAAGACAAAATATATATATATATATATATATATATTCATATTAAGATTTAAATGAATCAAAACTATTCATGAATAAGTTGAGCTCAGTCAAGAGCCTTGTAACTTAACTAATTGTCACATTTTGGTATTTCTAATGAAAACATTCAAATTAAGTTCAAATCCCTCTCTTTTTCATTGTAAGTTGTAACTATTAAATTATCAAAAAGAATAATTAAGTTGAGCTCAACTTGATAAAAAAATAAAATAAAATAAAAACTTATTTATGTTCATTTATTTAGCAAATTAGTCAAATTGAAACTTAAGTTTAGGCTCAATTATTAAACAAGTCAAGCTCAAACTGTCAAACATATCAAGTTCATGAGTACAAGGCCCAATTTTAGTATCTAAAATATTATATGTTTATATATTTACATATATAAAAATATATTTATATAGACTTAGGGTCTATTTGGGATGCACTTATTTTACTGAAACTGAAAACTTTTTGCTAAAAGTACTATAGATAAAAGTAAAAGTTAGCTGAAATAGTATAGTGAGACTTATGAATAGTACCAAAAAAATGCAGTGGGAACTATAAATAGTAGTAAAAATAAGCTGAATAGTAAAATAAGTTGGCAAAAATAAGTGTTGCCAAACACACACTTAAAATTGAATAAGATATTAGATTATTATTAATAAATAGTAATTTATATTGTACATACTAAAAATAATAATTCAAGATTGGTAAATCTAATTTCTATAAGTTTATATATGAAAATCATTATATCTAATTAACTTAAATAGAATAATTTTAGCTTTAAAAAATTAAATACAATTTAGTTATTAATTTTTAGCATGGATTTGTGAAAAGGTTAAAAAAAAATTGTAATTTTTACCATATATATTGGAAAAGAATGAGTTAAGCTAATCAAATAATTCATAGACAAATTAAAACTTGGGGTGTGGGGGGTAAGGACCGGGGTTCGAGTCTCCAGGAAGGAGCTTCACACACATATACATTTAGATTAGGTTAAAGTAGAAATTCAATCTTGTATAAAAAAAAATAAAAAATAAAAATAAAATAAAACTTGGTTGATAAAAAAAATGAACCAAATTTAAACATATAGTATAATTTAATAATGAAACCAAATTAAGCTCATATTCAAAATAAATTAAATGAACAATTGTAAACTTTTAAATAATGTTGAGCTTAATTAATTAGGCTAATTTATAAGTAATAATATAATACTTAGAAATTGAGGGTTAGAGCAGGTCATAAGGCATCGCACTTGTGGTTGCCGCTGTCCAACCTCGGGAGAAGGTTCATCAAATGGTTTCATGCATAGTAGTATACATATTAAGATTAAGATGTGAGAGCTAGCTAGGGAGGTACAAATATTAAAGATGTTGTCAACGCACAGCACATGATCAATTGCAAATGACAATTGGATATGTGTTAATTAAGCATAATATCATTCGTAAATTAATAGAAACAAATACCATATTATATATATATATATATGTTCCATTTTGAAGCTTATATATCATGAATGCAAGAAGGATATGATAATTATGTAATGACTTAAGCCATTGGATTCCCTTTCTCATTAAGCTACGAATTAATGTTATGTAGTATTCGTAAAGGCAACGGCGCCAGTTGTGTTTTTTGGGGTAAATAATGCAAATAATAACTGTACAATACAATACAATAGTAGTACGTGGAAGTAATAGTATTTGGCATATGCCATAGTAACGATAATGTGGTGTTTCAACCATCATCATCACCGTGTTTGACCAGGAATAGCTAGCCACCCACAGAGAGAGAGAGATATGAATATATATGAAAGGTTGCGTGGGAATCCCTTCGTTGGATTGGTTTGGTTTGGGTCTGAACTGAAACAAAAAGCTTTAGCCTAGCTAGGTATATTCCTCTTCATCCGGCTTTTTTATTTGTTTATTTGTTTATTTGGATTTGATTAAGCTAACCGAGACCTTGAATTGTGTACTTGTGTTTCATCACCACGTGTATGTGCCACGGACTTTCAGGATTTTGCTTTCTCATCATCCTTCTCCCTCGATCTCCTCACGTGCAAAACCTATCTCAATTCTCAATTGTCAAGCACACCCTACTCCTGCCCTTTCTTATTGCTTGTCCGGTTGTCCCCACACTGCCTTTTCAAATAAGTTTAGTAACATCATTTTTTTTTTTTTTTCCCATATTCGTGCTGTAACTTGTGATTAGTACATACTGTTAATATATAATGAACTTATATAACGATGTTGCTTCAATTACAATTTGTCATAATAAGTAGTCAAAATAAAAGATTATAAATCATTTGTATCTTTTTTTAACATTATTCTTTTAAATACTTTCTGGTTAATTGTTTGGGGTGGGTACCTTAAGTTTCAATGTGTCCAAGTTTCTTGTGCCATTAATTTAGTACATGATCTATTTGTGACTTTATACAAATATAAGAGAGAGAGAGATATATATATATATATATATATATGTTTGTATGATAGGTCAATCCAACTCTAAGGGGTCATTTTGGTTTTTACTGACCCTCAAATTTTGGAGCTAAGATTTGATTATTATAGTTAGGAAAATGTTAACGAATGTCCTTAGGGTATTGTTTAATAATTCATTTAAAGAAAGTTTTTATGGAAAAAAAAAAATTAATATTTTAACAATTTTTTTTTAATTTCCCATAAAAATAATGTCAAAATTTTCCTAAAATTGATTATTAACCAATACTTTAAGGACACTCTTTAACATAATCCTTATAGTTATTGTTATTTTTTACCATTAAAAAATTACGAATGGCTAGATGAACATTTAATGGGGTAAGATTTTGATCACCCATCAATTTTGTGTGTGAGAATCTTGGCTACTTGGATCACTACTGATTCACTATAGGAAAAAGTGGTTTCATTAAAAATCTCATCATCATGATTCATCAAATATTGATGAGGCCCCCATCGATCGAGACCTCTTTGTGGGCTTCATGGTCTTTTTCCCTCATGTATTAAGGTCCACCTAGGATCCGGAATCATGATTCATCATTTGCAGAATTCATAACCCATAAAAAAAAATTGATAATAATACAAAATAAATGTTAAAGAAATAAGTAAATAACAAATTTATGTTTTAAATATCTAAAAGAACCCGTGCTTCACACTTATACACTGAATTTGATGCAATTTGCCACTTTTCATGAACATGATTCGGGGTAGCTCTTACTGTATCATCATCCTTTGACTTGACCGCAGCTTCTGAGAAATACAAAAGCGAACGGGATTTAATTTAGGTAACTAGTTTATTGGTAACTAGTTTATAGGGATCCGGATTAAGAAAAATAATTAAGGTTATTGCAGCATGTAGTATAAATCATGGTTAAGATTGCACCATCAAATATTAATTACATGGATCAGCTCTTGTTAGGTCAAACAATTTTTTAACCTTACGGTTTTTTATTTTTTTATTTATCAAATTTTTATATCTCACAATTACATGGTAATTACAACATCAATTATTACATGGGATCCAAATCCAATTGGTAGAAACTACCTCTTTTCTTATGGTTAAAAAAAATCTTGAGTTAAAAAAAATTTTCTTAATCAAGGGAATGAACTAACATCTTGGCACAAAGTAGTGAGATGACATCTCGGCTCCAACCATTAGAGCGAAGATTGAAAAAGAAATCCAAATTGATGAGTCTAGGTCCCTAATCGGAGTAGTTGACTAGTTTCTACATATCCCTTGCACCTAAATAGTTTTTGGCTTGAAATAAAGGTATGTGACACGCCTTCCACTCCTCCCTGTGGATTTGGATTCAGTGCAATAACTAAGGTTAATTGCACCATGTAATAACTATCCTATATAAGATGTAAAAGTTGAAGGGTAAATTTTTTTAACCTTGTTAACTTTAACATTTTACTTTTTTACCTTATCAACTTTTACATCTTACATGAGGTTGGAAAATGCAAGATAAATCTAATTTTTCTTTATTCTTCTTTCTTCCTAAGATGGTTCAAAGATCACTATTCATTAAATTTTGGGTGATCTTGACAAAACTTAAGCAAAAGATTAAAGTAATCTTTTGACCATTAAAGTTTGGAGTTTATTTTCATTTTGACCCTTTAAGTTATAAAAAAAAAATTCATTTTAACCCTTCATAAATGATTTTGTTTTCGTCGTATGAAGCTTATCATCCGATTTTGCTGGCAATTTGATTGTCTAAGTACTAGATAAGTGGTGTACATATTAAGTCACTTCACCAATATAATGTTAGGTATGGCAAGTTTAATATGAAAACAAAATAAAAGAAAAAGGGCCAAAATAAAAATTCTAAAACTTATAGGGTCAAAAATGGAAATAGTCTCAAATTTTTAGGGAAAAAATATATTTTAATCTAAATTGATATTAGACGACCTATATATACCTAGACTGCTAAGCTCCACCAAAGAATTGTTATATTAAGATATCTACACTAAAGAAGAACAAACTCTCTTCTTCTTCTTTTTCTTCTTTTTTATTAAACGGGCTGATACTATATACTATATATATCAGAAAAAATAACAAAAAATAATAAGAGGGTGGAATAATGGAATAAAAGGGAATTGGGCTCATTCCTCTTTGACTATGACCAATGACCATGCGTGTGTGCATAATTGAAGACAGATGGGTTACAATGGATAGAAAAAGACAGAAAATAAAAAAATGAAGACAAAGAGAAGAGATAGAAAAAATGGAGTTAAATTAGTAGTAATTGACAGTTAAGCAGATTTTCTTCATCGTAATATGGCGAATTTCGGGAATAAGGTCTCCCATTCAACGAACATTTACCAATACAATTCCTTCATCACAATACCCTCTTCACAACAAGACACATACATGTATAGCTCATACCCCTCCTCATTAATTCTATATAACTACACCTTTCCTTAATTTACTTGTTTTCTTCTTTATCTTTATAGTATATAAATATATATTTTTCCTTTATTTCTGTGCCCATCTTGGGTTTTTAGTCAGTCCCAACGATTTGCACTAATCCACATACCTCTCTCTCTCTCTCTCTATCTCTCTCTCTCTCTCTCTCTCTTTAAACTCGCGAACGTCGTGCCCTTGAAGCCAAGAAATTGGCAAACCTCAAACCACCGCTGTCTGCTTATTTTCCTTCCTTCCTGCCTGCCCTGTTGTCTTTTTTCCTTTGTCTCAGAGGGAGCCGTACAGGTTTGCTTTTCTTCTTTATCACTCCTCTTTTTTTGCTTTTTATTATATCTTCTAATGGATACTTTTGGATTGGCTTCACTCTTTAACCTTGATTACTTACTACTACTTCATAAGTTTTACACTTGTTTCTATGATCTACAGTAGTACTGGAAGAGATGAACTAAGAGCCTTGCTTTTTTTACCTCCTTCTCACACCCTACTCTCTCCTTCAACGTTGTTTTCTGGATATGATATATCTATCTTATTTCAACTTCTTCTTTAGTTGGTTTCCTCAGCTGGAAACATAATAGATTTTTTGTTTTTTATTCAACTTAGTTTTGTTCTTCCTTATTTTCCCATCCTATGTATAAAGTGATGATGGTGCAGGATCTGTATATGTCTTCAAGAAATAAGTGCTCTTGGTTTCTGAAATTTAGGGTTCTTTCTTATTCTGTTAAATAGTTCTAAAAGAGCATGTCTTAAGCTTTTAGGATATATATTAGCAGAGATCTTTACTCTAATTTATTTAATACTTATAGGTTTCCTTCTATTTGAATGTCAAAAAAACGTTATACACATGCATGAAAACTTTCAACTATATATTTACTTCCATATGATATCATCATTCAAAAAAAAAAAACTTGGCTTTATTCATGTTCAGCCTTTTCATCACCTACCTTCCATTTCTATGTAAAAAAGAAGAATCACTTTTATATATTTATTTATTTTTATTATTGTCCTTTCTTTGTTCTTTCTGTTATATATCGGGTAGTACTAGCTAAGGAGAAGACTGCCAAGCTCGTTTTGATTTCCATGTAATTTTTATGGTTTGTCATGAACAAATATATGAACACGATGTTTTAGGGCTCAAAATTTTCATAAAAGATCTAGATGAAAAGATAAGTCTTTGGCCCTGATCCAAGCTAGCTCTTAATTTGTACATCATATACATGTCTTTATTCCAAGCTTGTCGAGTCCTAGACTGTGCATGCATGTAATTTGTCTTCTTATTGTGTCATGGTTTCCTTTGATTTTCAGGGATCAGATTAAACTACAGATATAGTAGAGAGAGAGAGAATGATGTCTGCTGCGGGAAATGGACAAGTGACAGTTCCTCCAGGGTTCAGATTCCACCCAACAGATGAAGAGCTTCTCTACTATTATCTAAGGAAGAAGGTCTCCTATGAAGCCATCGACCTTGATGTTATTAGAGAGGTGGATCTAAACAAACTCGAGCCTTGGGACCTTAAAGGTAATTACATTACATCACTTTCCTCCTCCTCCTCCTCTGTTATAGCTAGCTAGTATATAATTAATATTTTCTTATATACACGATATATTTAGAGTTGAGTTTGGCAGGTACTTAATTTGTCAAAGTCAAACCGCATATCTGGGGTTGAATAGACTTCATTTTAACTTAATTTCAGACAAGCATCTTAATAATGCAAACTTTTTGTTAGGGTTAGGGTTGGCATGGGATAAGGAAGACAAGATGGATAATTCAGAGACATTTCTGAGGGAGAATTTTCATTCTCTCTCTCTCTCTCTAGTATCAACATGATAAATAAACACTTGATCCTAAAAGTTTAAACTGTTAAAAATTATTAATTTAATCATTATTCTAACTTTTTTTTTTATATAATTATTATTCTAACACCTAAATGTTACATAATATGTCAGTCAAAATGATAACATATATTTTATTGCTTAATTAAGTATAAAATGACGAATATTTGTTGACAATTTGCAGAGAAATGTAGAATTGGATCAGGTCCTCAGAATGAGTGGTATTTCTTTAGCCACAAGGACAAGAAATATCCAACAGGAACTCGAACAAATCGGGCAACTACAGCTGGTTTTTGGAAGGCAACAGGGAGAGACAAGGCCATCCATCACAGCAACACTAAAAGGATTGGCATGAGGAAAACCCTTGTCTTCTACACTGGGCGTGCACCTCATGGCCAAAAGACTGACTGGATCATGCATGAGTATCGCCTCGACGATGACAATTCCGAGATTCAGGTAACTGCAATTAGCAAAAACTTAAAAGTTATTACTGCTTGACAATAACAATGATGATAATGATTGCGATTTAATACATCAATATGTACCGTAATAAATAAATAGAAAATGGCAATGCTAATATCAATCTTATTATAAAAAGCTTACAAAACTTATGGCAATAACGTTCTTAATCATTTTTTGTGTTGAATTTAAAAGTTAACACATCATTCAATTTGTAAAAATTATATAGTAAAAATTATAGTATATTTGTCATTTTCTTTAATGATAATAATAGTCTTCACTTTTAGCAGGAAGACGGCTGGGTTGTCTGCCGGGTTTTCAAGAAGAAAAATCATAATCGAGGTTACCAATTACCGGAAGTAGCTGAAGAAGAACACTTGAGTAGTCATATGAAGGCAAGTGGTTCTGCACCAGCACTACAGGAGCCAAAACAAAATAATATACAAGCACTATATGATTATACGACCTTTGATGGCTCCATGCACCTCCCACAGTTGTTCAGTCCTGACTCAGTAGTTGTTCCTCCATCCTTCATATCACCAATGTCTTTAAACACCACGGACATTGAGTGTTCTCAAAACTTGTTGAGGCTAACAACTGCAAGCGGTTGTGGACTTATGCAACAAGAGAGGTACAATGGTGACTGGTCTTTCTTGGACAAGCTCCTTGCGTCACATCAGACTCAGATGGATCATCATCATCATCATCATCAGCATCAGCATCAGCATCCCCAAACCAAATGCCACCCTTCATCTCTTCAACTTGCCGATCATGTAGGCACTTCAACTCATCATCAGAAATTCCCGTTTCAATACCTTGGCTGTGAGACTGACATTTTGAAATTTTCCAAGTGAATTGGTCCACAGTTTTCTATCCTAAGCTGTACGTTCGATGGACATCTTTTTATTAGCCATAGTCCTACTTTATATTTGGTTGAGATTCTATCCCTTCTAATTTAATTAAGAGTTTTTATCAAAATGTATATACGCTAAGTTCAAATTGTTAAGAACTCAGTATTCATAATTATGCTTCTTTTTGTTTTCTCAGTTGCATTAATTAACTTGTTTATTTTCCATTTACTTTCTGAATTACAATCATGTTTAATACAAATAAAAATCTTTCATCTCACTCTTTAGATATTAGAATATGAGTTATAGCTAACATATCTTTTGCATGTTTTGAAACTCGAACTATTTAAAGAAACCCCCCCCCCCCCCAAAAAAAAAAAAAAAGCTTAAAGTTTTTAAATTCAGATCAAAATTTTGTGAGAAGTTGAACTATAACGACGTAATAATTATTTTAATAATAATTGCTAGGAAAACAAATAAAATAAGAGTGAAAAAATTAACAGTTTGAACAAAAAAATAAGGGTATATAAAGATGTTAAAATATATCTTAATTGAAGTTTAGATGATATATCTTCTAATTTGTTTCAGAGATTAGATAATTTATACAAAATATTTTAGTGAATTTGTAATATATTAATATAATTAGGCAAAAGTAATACATTTGAAGTTTATTTCATTAAAAAAAAAAAAAAAAAGCCTAACGGGGAGGGGCAGTTGTTCAATAAGAAATATAAAAATAAAAAGCGAAAGTCATGGGGATAAGAAACAAGTGTGCGGCCTGGAATTATTTGGTTTAAAAAAATAAAAAAATATCTCAGTTTCCCATAACGGTCTTCCGTTCAAACGTACATCTTTTACAAACCAGTTATTTAGATGTATCATTGCACGCGTTTTACGCGCGTGTGATTAGATTTTTTTTTAGAAAAATAAAATTAGTGTTTTTATTTTATATATATAATTTTTATTTTGAGAATTTAATTTATAAGTAAATAAAGTAATTTGAAAATTAATAGGTGAGTGATCTTATTTTTTAGGTAATGTTTTAGTAAGAATTAGAATTGTATTTTTACCGAATTATCCTTTAATTTTGTCTCTACTTAAACATGAGGGTGTATGGGCCATTTTTTAACAAAAAAATGGGGAATCCAAACGGGAAAAACTCCTTAAATAGCAATATAGATAATTCATAATAGTTACTAATAATTTGGATTTTTAAAAAATAAAATAAAAAATCAATGATCCACTTAAGAAAAAGTATTTCCCCACCCGCAGTAAGGATTAATTTATTTTTAACATTTAATTAAATCAAGTAATCTCTCAAATTAAGAAAAGAAGCTTGTTTCTTTCTTTCTTTCTTTCTTTCTTTCTTTTTTTTTCTTTTAACACATGATCCTAATCATATACCTCATATTTTCAAAGATTCCCTCAAACATTTTATTGTTGCCGTTTATATTTCTTTATATATTCTCAAAAACTTTGTAATGTGTGATAAATCTTAAATCACATACCAATATCCTTCTATATAACAGTTTACACAATAATTTTAACATTTAGGCCCTTTTTTCCACAAAACAATATAATGTTACAATTTGTTTAGAGAACCTCACCCTTTTAAGAACAAATATTAAGCATTATTTTTCTCCTTCACTTCCCTCGTTTAAATCTCTAAGTCATCTCTCTATTTATATAGCTGGATTCAAATCCTCTAGATTTCTTAAGGTACTCTACCAAATAAATTTTTTTAAATCTTAACAATTCTTTAATGATTTAATGGTCTAAATTATATCATGTCAGTATTCTACTAACAATATTCTTAAAATAATAAAATAATATTGTAAACAAAACAATTAAGATTATGCGATAATTACAGTAAACGTACTTGTGGTATGGCCCGTTTTCACTTTGCCTACCCGTGGTTTAAAATTTTACACTTTGCCCACCTGAGATTACTTCCGTTAGCTTTCCGTAACCCACCTCTCCATTTGGCATTAGAAAAACATATTTTTAGGCAAAAACAATTATAATAAGAATCAAAAAGTTAGAGTTTTTCGTTACTTATGAACTTTAATGAGAACAAAGTGGAGGAACAGCACACCAATCAAATGGCTCAATGAATTTTTTTTTAATCTATAACAATATCAACAATTTCACAACAACTCAAAATTTTGAACCAAATTTTACAAGAAGACCAACGTCTCAAAACAACTAACAACATTATCAACAAAGAGAGAGTGAGATAGAGATAAGCCAACAACTGAAGTGTAAGGTATAGAAAAATATAACCATAGGTTTGGATCATGGTAGATCAGCCATGGCTGGGTTTGGTGTTGTGGTGATCGTTTAGGTGTTGGCTGGGTTTCAATTCCAGTATTGAAGTTGAATCAGTGACTGGGTTTTAGAGGTGGGTTGAATTAGCGTGTGTTGCTGAATCGGCGTCGTGGATTGTTGAATCGGTGTGGGTTCTGAATCAGTGGTGGGTTTTTGAATCGATTTCGGTGGCTAAAGCTTGTTTGAATCGATGAGAGTGGTGGAGACAGGGAGATCAGATTGGTGGTTGCGTTTTGCGTGGGATTCAGTTGTTGAGTTTTGCATTTTGAATCATTGTGGGTTTCAGTTATTGCAGTTTGAATCAATGGCTATAGCTTGTTTGAATTAATGTGGAGAGTGGTAGAGCCGTAGAGATCAGATTGGTGGTGGGTTTTCTTCTTGGGCTCTCGGATTTCGGACTCCCATTTGCCCCATGTTCTTATTCGGACCCCAATTCGCACTATCGACATCGGCAACCTCAGCTCCTCTAGCGATGACACAATGAACCAGAACATCATCGAAGAAACCAACCGCATCCTTGTCGAGATTTGGTCTGACTCCAACCCATCTGACCTGGTCAACGAACCTAAATCCTTTTTCAGCGTAAACGACACCTTCCCTCTCGGACCCAAGAGCTCTACCTGGGACCAAGACAGCAAAAACTGGTTAGATCAAAATCCTGAGTTCCCTAACCATATTAATGGTAAGCCTCTTATCTTGCTCGTTACTGGGTCTCCTCCTAAACCTTGTGATAACCCAATTGGTGACCATTACTTGTTGAAAGCTATTAAGAATAAGATTGACTATTTTTTGAAAGAGCATCGGTTAGAATGACATCAACATCAACAAGATCTCTGTCTCTGTCTCTAAAAGAAGAAGAAGAAGTAATGGTTCTATCAAGGAGGCGATTGAAATTGTACTCTTCTTCTTCTACAACTTCATAACCCAAGCTCTTTCAAAACCTCATAACATAAGCTCTTTCAAAAAATTTAAACCCTAACTTTTTGATTCGTGTTATGTTATGTTTTGGTGGTAGAAGTTGTTTTTAACGGAAAAGCCAATAGGTGGGTAACAGAGCCCTAACGGAAGTAACCTCAAATGGGCAAAGTGTAAAGTTTTAAACCACGGATAGGCAAAGTGAAAACGGGCCATACCACAGGTAGGTTTACTGTAATTATCCCTAAGATTATTGTTAGTGGAATGCTGACATGACAAAATCTTAACCATTAAATCATTAAAGAGTGATTAGGATTTAAGGAAATCTACTAGTAGAGTACCCTAGGAAATCTAGAGAATCTGAATTCTTATATAGCTAGTGTCCTATTATAGCATTCTATTACAAGACATATTTTCTTCTCTTGAACATTAACTTACAAAATTTTTGGCTATGGAACAAAGATCCTTTTCTGAAGGAAAGAAATAAGAGGCTATTTTTGGTAACAAATTTTACATGTTTTTAATTTTCCTCATAAATTAATTTTTGAAAACAGTTTTTATTTTCTATTCATTTTGGATTGTCAAACAAGATTTTTAGTCTTAAAAATAAAAAATTATTTTTAAAAATATAAAATAATGAGAAAAAATCAAAAAATAGTTACCAAACATGTTTATCATGACAGTTACAAAAAATAGTAAGTATTTTACTCATTATTTTATCATGACAGTCATCTTTAAGGCTCACGCACTTCTTGTTATTTTAACGAAGTTTTGACGTAGAATATGATAATAAACTTTAAGACAATGCATATCATACACCTGGCTATGTATGCCTTTAAGGCGATGCATTTCATAAAATGTTTCCATAAGAGATGCGTATGGACACTTGGATAAGTCTTTAATGCCATTCATTTCATAACTTAAAAAGCCTTTAAGGCAAACCAATTTCATAGGAAATGTTTTTAAAACACGTACATGAACACTTGGCTAAGTCTTTAAGGCAATACATTTCATAAAATGCTTCCATAAGATATGTGTATGGACACTTGGCTACCATGCATTTCATAGAAATTTTCCTATAAAGCATGTATATGAACACTAGGCAAAGCCTTAGTTATGCATTTCAGAGGAAATGTTTCCATAGAAGACGTGGATGAACCACTTGGATAATTAAGCCTTTAAAGCCATGCATTTCATACACTTGGCTAAGCCCTTTAAGCTCATACATTTGTCCAAGCCTTTTGTCATGCATTTCTTACACTTTAAAGTTTAAAGGGTAAGCATGTCATACACTTGGCTAAGCCCTTTAAGCTCATACATTTGTCCAAGCCTTTTGTCATGCATTTCTTACACTTTAAAGTTTAAAGGGTAAGCATGTCATACACTTGGCTAAGCCCTTTAAGCTCATACATTTGTCCAAGCCTTTCAGCTCATGCATTTCATACACCTGGCTAAGCCTTTAAGGGCATGTATTTCATAAAATGTTTCCATAAGAGATGTGTGTGGGCACTTGGCTAAGTCTGTAAGGCCATTCATTTCATACACTTTGCTACACCTTAAAGGTCAATAATATATTTCATAGGAAATTTTTTTTATAAAACTCATACATATATGAGCACTTGGTCTCTTCATAAGGCCATGCATTTCATAAAATGTTTTCATAAGATATGTGCTATATAGACTCTTGGCTATATATGAAGCATTTCATAGGAAATGATTCTATAAAACATGTATATATATGAACACTTTTTCGTGTAGACCCACTTGATTGTAATAAAAGGTGCTTATGGATTGTTTGATATGAAAGCTGGGGATATTAAGCACTTGTTTTCCCGAAAACACATTCATTTCTTGATTTCCAAACCTGTCAATTCCCATCAATTCCCAAACGTAAAAAAAATCATGTTCCGAAGTATGTAAATATGACAATTGGAGTTTGCTAGTTAAATTGTTTTGGAGCCAAGTAAATAGAGGGAAATTGAAAAAGGTCCAAGGAAAAAATGCCCTAGAGGGATGTCCAGAATTCATGTGCCCAAGGGCAGTAACGGCCGGAGAACAATGATTGTGGTTTCCGGCCTAGAGCATCGAGAACAAGCTTGAGTAAACTCACCTCACTTCTTAGCTAAACACTCCCTAGTGGGTAACTCAATTATTGTTTACATGATTGGTTTTTTAATTACTTTTTTTCCTTTTTCCTTTTTCTTTCAAATAGCAATAAGAAATGATTTTTGGTGATTTAATTTAAAGAAAATCAACAACCAAAAAACGAATTTATGTCATTTTGAGGGTTACTGACAATGCTTTTTTTACAAACACTAACAAGCGAACTAAATTGAATAAAGTTGAAATTTGGAGGATTGAATTGAATAAAAGTGAAGATAGAGGGTTGAATTGAATTTTAAGAAAAATTAGAGGATGCAATTTATAATTTAACCTTAAGTAAATAAATTAAACAGCAAATTAGCAAATAAAGTGAGAAAAGTGTGAGAGTTACACATGGTTATTGAAGAGTTAATATTTTAGTCTAAATCTCACATTGAGAGAGAGAGAGAGAGAGAGAGACATTATTTGTAAGTGTGGAGATTTATTGAGTTTGTGTAATGTAGGAGAAAATGGGTATAACCCACGCACATTGGAGAATGCGAAGAGGAGGAGGTATGAAAATACCATTTACGCACTATGTAATGTTTTGGATCCCACGTCCACGTCCACGTCCACGTCCATATTTTGTGTTTCTTCTTCTTCTTTTTTTTTTTTAATTTTTTTTTTTTTTTTTTTACTGACCAGTGCCTCTTGCATTGTTCATGGGACATGAACAGTATATTAAGGCAAATAAACAATAACCCACGTGTGAACAGTAACTTTTTAATTATTTTTTTTTTTTATTTTCAGTTTTTAGTTTTCAGTAAAATAAGTGGTATTCAAACGCACCCTATAGTTAAGAGAATAAATGACGATTGACCCACTAATTAGACTAGTTGTTGGGCCTCTTAACTCCTTTGAAACTCTTGATCACACTCATTAATTAAAACGTGACCATTGACCCACTAATTGGATTAGCCATTAAACCTTTTTAATTCCTATGAAACTCCTCATCAGACTCATTAAAACAAATAACTCCAACATCTAATTAATTGGGTAATTAATCTTGGGAGGCCCATGATCTAATAAAAAACATAAACAACCATTGACCTACTAATTGGAGTAGCCATTGGGTCTCTTAACTTCTTTAAAACTCTCTTTCTCAAAAAAAAAAAAAAAAAAAAAAAAAAAAAACTTCTTTAAAACTCCTCAAATCCATTATCACATGTAACTCCAACATCTGAATAATTAGGCTATTAGTATCGGGAGACCTAATGAACCTATAAACAGACTACCTCAGACACATTTACACTAATTTTTGTGCCTCAGTTCAATATTTTTGAGATATTCAATAAAAAATTATTGCAATTCATATTTCCACATTTAAACCCTCCCCCATATAAAAATGCAATATTTATATTGATACAAGTTTAAAAGTTAAAGATTCAATTTAGAACAAACCAAACTATAAGAAGTAATATGTAATAGTCTTTTCCACGGTTTAATTTGATTCTTTTAAAATTATAGTTCTTATAATTTATAACCACCCTTAAAATATTGTTGAATTTTTTAGGCAGTTAATCTAAACCAAGTATCAAAAGAACATTTAAAAAAATCACACAATAATGATGAAAATCAAAGCTTCGTATCAATTGAATTTTTCAATAAGATTTGATTAATAAAATATTCAACATAGAACTTTCTTTTTCCCTTTAAGAATCTATATATTCAACATAGAACTTGATAATGGCACATTCACTAACTTTAACTAATGACTAATCTTGCAAATGCGCGTGGGTTTTTACTTTTTAGTTGATTAATAATAAAAGGTGAGATGAGATTTAGGGAAGGTTTTTACATTAAAAATTGTCAATATATATATATATATATATATTTAAAAAAATATATTTTCTTTCAAGTAATAATTAAAGAAAAACTATTTGAATTTGAAGATAAGAAGTAAAAAACAGAAACAGAGAAGGCAAGGGCAATCCAAATAGTTGCAAGAAAGAGGCACATAAAAATAGTATATAATATAAGAATACGAGGAAAAGGTGAGTATGATGTAACCTATAAGTAAGGGATAATGTTAAAAATGGTAGAGAAAATCATCGTTAAAAACTAATGTAAAATAAAAAGTAGGGCCTGGCAAAGCATGGGGTATGGCCTTTTTAGCTGATTGGGTTTTTTTTTTTTTTTTTTTTTTTTGGGTGTAGGCATCATGGGTTAGATTAG
This sequence comes from Quercus gilva, assembly GCA_023621385.1. Classification (NCBI taxonomy): domain Eukaryota; kingdom Viridiplantae; phylum Streptophyta; class Magnoliopsida; order Fagales; family Fagaceae; genus Quercus; species Quercus gilva. Next base: position 103,379,458 of record CM042476.1, on the reverse strand, counting down.
ATTAGATAGGCAACAAGCCAACAATATTATATACTATATACTATATAGTCTATAATAATATTTTTTTTTTTTGGGAGTAAATAGTCTATAATAATATAAAAAGTCTCCAGAGGTAACACAAAGGCATGGGAATGACTTTGTGTTTGCCTTTTGTCCCATGTGAATGAATGACTAATTGGTCTATGTGACTAACATAAATCCTCTAATTGTCTTTCTATGTAAACACATAACAATATCTGCTTCCTTTTGTTTTGATTCTTCCAACTTTGAAAAATCTTTTTAGGAAAAGACCAATTATAAAAAAAGAAATAAAAATAATAAATAAATAAAAAAAAAGGCCAAAAATGAGCAAATCTGGAAGAAACCCTAGTAAGTCAAAATGACAAAAAATAATAATAATAATGCCACACTGAGAATTTTTAATAAATTTTTATTGATTCTTATTTAAGCTTGTTACAGTATTATTTTACTATTTATATTAATAATAATAATGTCATACTGGGAATTTTAATAACTTTTTATTAGTTTTTATTTGGGTCTATTATTATAATATTTTTTTTTTATTTATATTAATAATTAGTCAATGAAATATTTTGTAGATATTTTAACGGTTTTTAGAGGTATTTAAGAAAAAGAAAAAGGAGAAAAAAAAAAATCAAGAGGCTGATATTGTTTTTTTTTTTTTTTTTTTGGTATTTATAAGAAAAAGAAAAAAGAAAAAAAGAAAAGAGGAGGCATAAAAAGAGAGCGAAGAGAGCGTTTAAGAGCTAGAGTTTGAGAGCCCGCCGCCTGAGAGAGATTGTGAACTCATCTCTGAACTCAAAAACCGAAAGACACAGAAACAAAGGTAACGAAGGTAGGTTTGTGTACTAATGACAAACTCTTTCTTGGTACAATAATAAGCTTTAACACACAAAAAACACGGTTCCAAAATTACTTTCATTGAATCCAATTCTACTTTCTTGTCTCATTCTTTCATTTCTTGGTCTTTCTTTTTTATTAATCTTTATTCAAAAGCAGAATCTTTTTTCTTTTTGAGAGAAAGAGAGAGAGAGACACGCACCACAAATCCCCGCAAAGAAAAGAAAAAAAAGTATAGTCTTTGTAAAAACCGCCATTGTGAACAAGGTTACATTTTTTTCTCTCCGTTCAGACTGTCTGTTTGATAATATTGTATATAAAATCCCAAAGGGAGAACTGGGTCTTTCTGGATTACTTAAACCACTGCTATTCTAAACCAGTTTTTTTTGTTTTTGTTTTTTGGGTTGTGTGCTTTTGAGTTTGTGTAATAATTAATTTTGTGTTATTGTGGTTGTTGTTGTTGTTTGGTTTCGTTTGGAAGGAATTGATATAAAGAGAGAGAGAGAGAGAGAAAATGAAGTATATATTGGTGACGGGTGGTGTAGTAAGCGGTCTTGGCAAAGGGGTCACTGCTAGTAGCATTGGACTTCTGCTTATAGCTTGTGGACTTCGTGTAACTTCAATTAAGATTGGTATAACACTCTTTCATTCCTCATTTTCTCATTTACAGTCATTGCTTTGCATTTGGATTTCAAACAAAAATGGGATTTTTTTTATATATATATTAACTATAATGGAAATATGGTGATTTTTGCCCTTTTTCTTATTTAATTTTTGATTACTAATGAAGTTTTTTAATTAGTGGTTTGGATGAACAACCATATTAAGCAGCTATAAGTTTATGCATACCAAGACCATCTATTTCCAGTAATCCTTTTCAGAAGACTATGGTGCCATTTCCATCAAATAGATATTTTGCTTATAATATAAACCAATGTTTCTATTGTAAGGAATCAAATTCTTAATTTTTCATAGAAATGGCAATCCTTTGAATGCCATTATCTTGTTAAAAGGGTTGATGCTTAATTTAAATTTACCATCTTGAATGCCAAATTCTTGAAAAAATAAGTTATGCAGGCCAAGCATGCTTAATGCACTCTCTCTTTTACATATCACTAAAAGGGTCATCTCTCATTGCTTGTCCAAACCTTAGTGAGGTATTGGGAGGAAGGTGGCTTGAAAAGGTTCAAACTATATATTTGCATTATTCTTATTATGTTCTAAATTGGTTCCATACATGCAGATCCTTACCTGAACACCGATGCAGGGACCATGTCTCCTTTTGAGCATGGGGAGGTATTTGTCTTAGATGATGGCGGTGAGGTAAGTTAAATTCTGGATTATTTTCTGTTCGCCTATTATCATACAGGGTGGGAAAGAACAAATGCATACCAAATATCAGCTTTTCCTAAATAGAATTATAAATGCAAGCCAAAGAGTGTTCTGATTCTACTTTTAACCATACTTTCACTGGTTTTATGGGTTATCTGTGTTCATCTCCTCTTGTTGAAAGCACATGCATTGATGTTCTAATTACCATGCTTTCTCTAAGGAGGGTCTGTGTGTGTTTCATGTTTTCATTTTATAGAAAGAATATGACTGGTTTTTTGCTTTGTTTTGAAGGTGGACCTTGACCTTGGAAACTATGAACGGTTTTTAGATGTTAAGTTAACCCGTGACAACAATATTACAACTGGAAAAATATATCAGGTATACTGAAATGAATTCTCCCACTGTTTGTAGTGAAGTCTACCAATTTGAGTTAGTATGAAAAATCATGTGAACTCAGTATCCCAGAGAATTATTGCTGTCTTTAATTCTTTGTCTTGATGTTTAATAGTCTGTTCTTGAGAAGGAGAGAAAAGGAGACTACCTTGGAAAGACTGTACAGGTCTTTTTGACATTCAACTTCTTTCCTTGTACTAAGCTTTCCATTTTATGATATGGATTCTGAATTTTGTTTTTCCCTTTGCTTTACTCTAGGTTGTTCCACACATTACAGATGCCATTCAAGAGTGGATAGAGCGTGTTGCAAAAATACCAGTGGATGGACAAGAAGGTCCAGCCGATGTTTGTGTCATTGAATTGGGTGGAACTATAGGTATGTTAAAATATTTTATGTGTATTAAAATGAGCCCTTCCCTTGTTATTATAAAGATTAAAATAAATTTGTCTTGATGCAGGTGACATTGAATCTATGCCATTCATTGAGGCACTTGGCCAATTTTCATACCGTGTAGGTGAGATCAATGAGAGCATCATCTAATTTTGCAGGTTCTTGTAAGTAAAATTGTTTTATTGAGTTTATTTGAGCTGGTTTTACCCAAGTGTTTCTGGTATTAGGCCCTGGTAATTTCTGCTTAATTCACGTCAGCCTTGTCCCTGTTCTCAATGTTGTTGGTGAGCAGGTATATAATACATCATTTTTTATTTGTGGGACATACTAGTTCTAAATTTTGTAAATGTGAATTGCACTTGAGTATAGAATCGTTGATTTTGCTGTCTTATATTTTCCAAAACAGCATGGATTTAATTAATAGAGTGCTCAAAATTTTCAATTTATAGAAAACAAAACCTACCCAGCATAGTGTTCGGGGACTCAGAGGAATGGGGTTGACACCAAATATTCTTGCTTGTCGTAGTACAAAGGTTTCCTTCTTTCCCTCACTTTTTTTTTTCTTTCAGCAACTTAATTTGACTGCAGTAGTCTCAAAGATCCTTTCTTTCTTTCTTTTTTCTGTTGTTATGGTTTTGACAGGCACTTGATGAGAATGTTAAGGGGAAACTTGCTCAATTTTGCCATGTGCCGGTAAAATCACCTAGATACTTGCACATATGCATATGCGCGTGTGCTGGATGTTCTTTCCTTTGCATTTCTCTAAACCATTAGTTACAATATTATTCTAATAAGAACTGACTTATTTACAGGCAGAAAATATTGTCACTCTCTATGATGTTCCAAACATATGGCACGTTCCCTTGCTATTAAGAGTAAGTAATTTCTTTTATCAATTCTGAAACTGTTTGTGGTTATAATTGTTGCACGGCAAGAAATTGAAAATCTCTCTCACTCTGTCTCTCTCTCTCTCTGTCTCTGAAATAGGATCAGAAGGCACATGAAGCAATCCTGAAAGAGCTGAACCTTCTGGGGTTTGTCTTTCTAACTCACTCTATTTTTGCTGTGTAATCTGTTTCTTGCTTCTTTCGCTGCATCTCTTTTATGGGATTAAAATTTTGTCGACAATGTTTAAGAGTATCGTTTTTCTTGTGGCCCATTAACGTTTCTATAATTTCCAGTGTTGCTAGAGAGCCTGCTTTAAAGGAATGGACTGTGAGGACAAAAGTTTATGACACGTTACACAAGCCTGTGGGTCTCAAGCGTCTCATATATGCTTTGGATTGATTTATTGAATAATGTGAAGAATAATGCTCTAACTTCCATCTACGTTACAGGTTAGAATTGCCATGGTTGGAAAATACACTGGCCTTTCAGATGCATACCTCTCTGTTTTAAAGGTAAGTTGCTTTATTGTTCAATGATTTGGAAATCCAGTTTCCATTAATTATCATAATTATCTTTTTCAATATCATATTTATGTGTTACTTATTTGTTTACCTCTCCTCTCCCATCTCCCTCCGTTCCAAACATACTCTTACATTTATCATAGTTCTGCATCCAATCTAATTAATTTAGAGCAATAGTATTTGCATTTCTACAACTTGCATTAACTACTTGTACAATTTGAAATAACATATTGTGTATCTGCCCCAGTGTGTATGCATGTGCAAATTTTCCTTTTGATACATGACTAAATATTTGTCTTATTTTCTATTTAGTGCTTGTTAATGTTGAGGGTATTTTTTTTTTCTAATGAAGTTGTTCGATAATGGGTCACACATAATTATACTTTTAGAAAAGCTTGTAAACATTAAAGGATAGATTATCATTTGAAGTTAATTGTTTCACATTTTGTATGGTCATATATTTATATTTAATATTTCAATATAGATACTTTCAACAGTTTAGTAACTATTATATGCAACTCAAACTGTCTCATTGCAGCAGATGCGTGTTTAGGGATTATATGACTGTAGCTTTGTGGAACAATTATCCATGTAACACCATTTTGAAACAGCCTACTTGGTCCTTATTTCAGATGCGTGTTTACGGTTTATATGCTCCCCACCTCCTGTTGCAGGATAGCAACCTTCTTAATTTTAACTGGACAGATTTTTCCTTCAATTTACACTTGAAATGAGGCTACTAGGCATATTTGTGCATGCACACAAGGGTTAAAGATATGTATAAACAACTTGCCTTAGTTATCTGGCGGCAAGGGTTAAAGATAAACCTTTACAATATACCATTCTTTCATGCTATATGGATGTCATGCATACATTTTGTATGTATTAAGTGTTCTTTATTTATTTTTTGTACACATCATGCCAATGAATGGAGCTATAGCTCATAATAATGGGATGGAGGGTGAAATCATGGGTTCAAGAACTTCTAGGTCCGTGTGTGACCAATAAAAAAACCTTACATATCATGCTTCTAAAGTTGTGACACTTCAGGTCATAATATATAGCTTCTTCTTCCAGGCTCTTTTGCATGCCTCTGTTGCTTGCCACAGGAAGCTTGTTGTAGATTGGGTTGCAGCAGGAGAACTTGAAGACATTACTGCAAAAGAGGTGGGTACTGAATTGTACTTATCTTACTCTTGTTTATTGTAAATGTTTTACAAATTGACTATTTTTTCCTAATACTTGCAGGCCCCTGATGTTTATAAGGCAGCATGGGATCTTTTGAAGGTGATTCTACTTGAAGAATTGATTGCCTTATAATAATCTTCTGTTTCTATGTACATTACATTGAATTTATAAATTAATGTAGATTTATTTTGCCCATTACCCTTCTAAACAGTCTTCCATTGCAGGGTGCTGATGGTGTTCTTGTTCCAGGAGGGTTTGGTGATAGAGGAGTGCAAGGGAAAATTCTTGCAGCAAAATATGCTCGAGAGAATAATGTTCCGTACCTAGGTATTTGTCTTGGGATGCAAATTGCTGTCATTGAGTTTGCACGATCTGTTCTTAGTTTGCATGATGCCGACAGTACTGAGTTTAATACTGAAACAACAAATCCTTGTGTAATATTTATGCCAGAGGTAAGTAATTGTAAAAGAGTTTAAGTGTGTGTGTGTTTGTGTGTGTATATATCTTTGTATGGTAATCAATGTTCAATCTAGTTAAGCTAGTGTCTATTCTACTTACTAGGGTTCAAAAACTCATATGGGAGGTACTATGCGTCTGGGATCAAGGAGGACTTTCTTCAATGTTCCTGATTGCATATCTGCAAAGTTGTAAGGACTTCAGACTGACTTAAGATTGCATGCATTCATATGCCACTCACACTTCACAACTTGCTTTGGGGTATCCTTTAATAATGATAAATGTGCTTTGTAGTCAATAATTTATCTCCATATAGGAACTTATGATAACACCATATCACATGATTATATAAATGGATCCTCATCAAACATTCTCAGCTCTAACCTGGCAATATGATTTGGAATTATGTTTAGGTATGGGAATGTAGATTTTGTTGATGAGCGACATCGGCATAGATATGAGGTAAATTTCTCCACTGTCTTACATGGTTAAGGCATACACTCTTTATCAAAAAGATGCAGTATATACTATACTCCTGATTGAGTAGTCACTAGAAATTATTGATGGTGTACAGGTCAATCCAAATATGATATCACAACTTGAAAATGCTGGTCTATCATTTGTTGGCAAAGATGAAAGTGGTCAGCGCATGGAGGTATGTATTGTAGCAGGAGATGTCATACTGTATTCTATATAAATTAAGTTTATGGGGTCGAACCAAATACTAGAATCTTCAGTTCTTCAACTTCATATTTATTTCTATTTATAGTGAGCATGAGCATTTTATTGGTATAATGAATGCAGATTATTGAGTTGCCCAGTCATCCGTACTTTGTTGGTGTTCAGTTCCATCCTGAATTTAAGTCAAGACCTGGGAAACCGTCTGCACTGTTCTTAGGTACTTCTAAATCCCAATTGTTGATTTCATTAGCATCTCTCTCCCTTTTAACCAAGTGCTGTTGCAAGGCAAGTACTAATAAAATTATTTGATATGTTGGTGATTGTTACTAAAAGGTTGAGCCAGTACTTATATGTCAACAATGCATTGATTTATAGATTATTTCCAACCTTCATCATCTACATAGTAAATATGCACCTTTGTGAACACTTGGCATATAAAATATGCACCTTTGTGCCTGGTCCCCAAAATTGGGACTATACTTGTTCATTTTTTCTCATGTACCATCTGCGAATAGAAATATTTCCTCGTTATGTACTGTTAGTCATCATTTATGTTTGCTATAGAAGTATAAATGTGCCCTATTCACTAAATGTCTAGAATTCAATGGCTTTACTACATGAATGTGCATCTGTAATAATGGGCTAATATAAATTCTATGTCATGTTTACAGGACTAATTGCAGCAGCATGTAAGAACTTGGAGAATTTTCTACATGATAATGGGCACGTAGGAAAGTCAGTGACTAATGGGATGAGTAATGGACACTCAATGGTGAAAAGCCACATAAATGGGGGCACAATTAAGTCTTCCAATGGTCCTGTACATGGTGTGTATAGCAATGGTCATGGTCATGGTCATGGTCATGGTCATAGCAATGGTAATGGTCATGGTCATAGCAATGGTCATGGCAATGGTAATGGCGTGCACTTGGAAGGAAGTTGCTGATTCTTTTATAGCAGTTTCTTCCGCACGCGTCCTTCTCTCATAAGGACTTTTTGGTAGCCATCGGTTTTGTCTGTACAGCTGTTGAGGATGGGTAGAAGTTTTAGCTTGGGAGATGTTTTTTGGATGGGGGTGGTGGTGGTGGTGGTGGTTAAGTCTTTTGAATGACGGCTTATGTTTCCAAGAAGTATATGCTGAAGTTGTAAAATTAATTTTGTTGGACTGTCTTTCCTATTTTCTCAAGGACAAACTTGCTGGCTATGGAAAAGAAAAAGAGATGTATGGACCAGTTTCTAATACATGAGAGCAAATCGGTTTTTTTTTTTTTTTTGTTTTTGTTTTGTTATGAATCGAATATACGTTTTTGCCATGATTGAAAATCACTAGGAAGTGTACGTGCAAATGTGCAATAGTAACATTACTTGATTTTTAAGTCGCATGGCATAGGACAGTTTTTGCAACTTGAAGTTTTGAAAGAGAAACAAGAATTGGATATGGTTGTTAAAGGGACCCCTTTTTTTTTTCTTCTATAGAAACCAATTCCTAGGCCCTCTTTAAGGGCCAGTACCGTCAGTTTTGAAAGAGAAAGGATATATGGTTGTTAAAGGGACATTTTTTCTAATAGAGTCCTTGTAAGGGGCACTACTGTCAGTTTTAAAACAGAAACATGAGGTGGATATGGTTGTTAAAGCCTTAAAGGGACATTTTTTCTAATAGAGTCCTTGTAAGGGCCACTACTGTCAGTTTTAAAACAGAAACATGAGGTGGATATGGTTGTTAAAGGGACATTTTTTTCTAATAGAGTCCTTGTAAGGGCCACTACTGTCAGTTTTAAAACAGAAACATGAGGTGGATATATGGTTGTTAGAGGGACAGATTTTCTATAGAAACAAGCTCCTAGGCCCCTCTAAGGGCCACCCTTCCATATTAAATTAGAACTACTTTTTGTTTCAGAGGCCGAGGAGCCATTAGGCCCCCCCTGCCCTCTATCCGCCAGGTATCCCCCCAAATCACATGGAGCTTCCAAGTTTGATACCATTTGCCTCGATATGAGAGAGCATCATATCCAAAAATGATTTTTCTTTTAGAAAAAATTTTGGTGTCACATCTAATTATACAATTTTGTCTACAATTCGTCCATATAGTGAGTTATAATTGGTGAAAATGTGTCTTTATATGGACCCACTATCATTCCTTCACCAACTACAACTTACTACATGGACAACGAATGATAGGCAAAATGGTGTAATGAAGTGTGGCGCTAGAATTTCTCTTTCTTTTAGAATGCACCTTAATCACGAGTAAAAGCTTAATTGACCTATTCCTTGTCCGACGTGGGATGTAGCACGTGCTCCATTTATCGCGGACTCACACTCATATCCAATTAGACAATCTAGTGCTTGTCCGACGTGGGATCTAGCACATGACCGCACAACTCATCCAATTAGATACTGACAATCTGGACATCATAATTAATGCCATGATTCATTGAAATTTTACCCTACAACAGCACCTGAAAAGACAGGATGGAAGCATTTGGGACCCCAAGTCATGCCATCTCCCTTGAACTCGATGGTACAAAATTTGCAATACCAAAAACTTGGCATTAGAATTTTGGTCCCAAAAAGGAATACGAAATCCTCACCCCACTTTTTAAAAAGAACAAAGAAATAATGATAAATGTGGGACTCCATCTAGGTCTCCGTTAAGCCACTAGAGACATGAAGGTGGAAAATAGAGAATTCATTGAAAGTGAAAGAGAAAATTTTGAATAACTGCTTGAAAACATAGTGGCTGTAAGTATATAAAGGCATGGACGTATATGACCAAGCAATTCAACTGCCATTTTCATGTACAAATCTCAATTTAGAATTCTCCTTCCCATTTTGGAGCGTTGAAGTCACCTTACAAAAGGCAGCAAATAGCACTGAATAATTTCCAGGAAGCCCACAATTATAGCTTCAATTTATTATACACAGTGTCACGATTAATCAATTCAATGTGCCAGTTGCGCTGCGTACTATTGGGGTCTGTTGTGGATATACTTAAGTTCCTGTTGTGGTAGTCATAAAGAGTTCGCCGATGGCCAATGCTAATATATGTGATGCCTGCTGCTCCAATCTGCTGGTATAAATGAGCCTGCAAACAGAAGCACAACCATTAAAATCTCAAGTTGAATTGAAGAGGGATCATGCCATCTTAACTCAACTCAACAAGCTCTTGGCTGCCTGAAATATTATCAGCCTAGTAGTCTTGACTTCAAATGTACACACAAGTTTGATTTGCATGCGTGGAGTACAAGCAAACGGCAATTCTGCCACCATAATTTCTTCCATACTTCCAGTGGATCCATATCTCCTTGTCTAGTATTTACACATACAGTAAAAAACTTGGAATCTCCTGAAAATTCACTTAACTAGAAGTCCACAGGATCCATATTTACTGGACAGGAAAGGTACATTACTTTAAACAAAGACATCTTTCAATTCCCATATAGGGAGAATAAAGCAATGTGGTGCATTCCTTAATCTAAAAATAAAACTTGCATTGTAAAATAGAAATTAAAAATCCATGATACCTCATTGGCTTCATCTAAAGCACTGGTAGATTCATCCAATAGAACCAATTTTGGTTTTGAAAGCAAAAGACGTGCAAAAGCGAGTCGTTGCTGCTCTCCAAGTGAAAGAACACTAGACCATTCACATGTTGAATCCAGACTACCGAAACGAGACAATATATAGCCAAGACGGACGTCCTCTAAGGCCTGTCTTAGATCATCGTTTGTGGGCTTTATAGGTTTCTCAATTTCATTTCCTGAGATTTGTGCACGCATCAAGAAAGGCAGTAAACCTGAAACAAATTTGATTACACTCAAAACATCAAAGCTGAGAATGCTTAAATAAAAAGGACTTGATACATGGCAAAGATGAGTAGCCAAAGGATATAAAATCACTCAATATAATAATTAGATAAATCAACATGGCATGATTTTCGTCAACTAGTGTATAAGCTAATATAGAAAGCATAGAGGTATCTGAACTCTTAAGGTCTTTGTTAGTACATCAATGTATGATGTGTTTGATATACATTGTTGGTCCACTTCCTAACAGCTTAAGCTTTTAGGACAAGTGGTTTAAAACAGAGCATCGGAGCCTTGGTTATCAAAGAAGTCTTCAGATTGAATCCTAATAATCGAAGTAACCCCTGTTTGTTCTAATTATTTTTCAGTGTTTATGACACTGTAGAAGGCCCGCAGTTCATGGTGTTGGATGTGCTTGCACATTTAGGAGATAAATTATAATGTATAAGCTTAAAATGCATTGTTGAACACATTTCCTATCAAGGTATGCTTTTCGTACAATCATTGTCTAACACTCTGATCATAATCCAATATCCTATAGCAAAGATCCATCAATTACCATATATATTTAACTAAGAATTTTTTATTTCCACTTTCTTGTTCAAAAGTCCTTCAAATTACAAACAAATTGAGCAGAAAATGCTAGAGATATTTTCTACTATAGTTTTTAACATTTGAAATTAAAAAATAGAAAATAATTACATACCAGTTGGTTTAGCACTGTCTGAGTTGGCAACTGCATCTTCAGCCCACATAGGATAAAGTAATTGCTGACGAAGTGTTCCCAAAACCATATACGGTCTTTGAGGAAGGAAAAATATGCCTCTAGAATTTCTATTTATGTGTCTTTTAAGTTCCCCCTGTGTATCATGTATTGTATTTGCTTCAGGAAGATCCCCATCTGAAGAAATTGATGACTGAGGATATTTCCCATCATCTACATAGAATGTGACTCTTCCTCTTCCGGTACTCCAAAGACCAGCCAAAGCTCTTAACAAGGAAGTCTTACCACTCCCGCTAGGTCCTGTTACCTGTTAGCACAGGTACATACCAGTATATGTCTTCAACACCCATAAGCTTGCAGAGATTAGTTCCCCCCCCCCACCCCCCAAAAAAAATATAAATAAATAAATAAAAATAAAATAAAACAAACCACTCACCAGCAAATGATCCTTCTCATTGATCACCAATGATAAGTCTCTAACCAATGTAGCTTTGCTTGGAGTCCGTAGGGTCAAATTCTCTATATCCAGTAATTTTTTATACTTGTCTTGGGGCATTGATCCATTAGACTCCAGTACAGGTGAACTTCTAACACTATTGTATACAAGACATATCTCTTCTGAGGGGTCAGAAAGACTTTTAGAGCTGCTGCTATCTAAAATGTCATCAAATTCACCTGCATATGTGGAGGGCCAAGTCTGTTATCATTAGGTAATTAAGCCTTCAAATTCAAAGATCTACAGCTACCCCATAGAGGATTCCCAATTTCACTAAGTCATGCTAAATGGATCGCACATTTAAGAATACCTTGAATCATTGATAAATTTATGAATGTGTGAATTTTTTTTTTTTATATATAAATGCGTGAATTAATTTTTAAATCTCCTAGAGATACACTACTTTTAGATAATAGCTGAAAAAAATATAGGGAAAAAAAAAATCTCACACACAATGACATTGAGATGCTTTTATTTCATTACTCTAGATATCCATGGTGAACTCCAGGAACATAAAGGGATAAGAATAAGCACAGCAAGCTTTCCAGACATGGTATGTCTATAGCAGAGTAAAAAATGCACCCATGTTTCCCCAAATCTTGTATCTTATCCCTTTTTCATTGAGATTTCCAAGCACGATGGGCCACATGGATAGCTCACTTAACAGTGTTGTAATTGCTCAAAGATGTAATGGAGCCTAATTATAAAAGGAGAAAAAAGGGCCAAAGTACAGCACCTAGTCGATCAATGACAGCTGAAAATGCACTGATAGACTGAAACTGGTAAACAATGAGAGAGAAGTCTCCAAGGATATGATTGAAAGCAGATACTGACTGATTAATGACACCAAACTCAATTTTTCCTGAAAAGTACATGGGCGCAACAACAGCAGCAGGAAGAATTTGAATGAGGTACCGATAGCCACTGGTGAAGAACTCTAGATTTCTAGAAGATATCAACAATTGCTGCAAAGAAAAACAATAAAAGTATTCCATCCTTTAGAGTGGACCACAGGTATCATTTAAATAATAGGACTTCAACATGATAATAAAAACTTGAATTAGTTGATAATCAATGAGAAGCTAGATGAGAACCAATAAAAAGGAAAGTAGGGAGAGTAAAATGTTTTGGCCCTGATTAGTGTCCATTTGGAAAAAAGCAAAATGCCTTTTGCTTTTTGTCTATGTTTTAAAAAAAAAAAAATTTTTGAAATTAAGCCAACTTTTATCTTTTTGTCTCACATTTAGCAATAAGCTACCGAAAACCACAAGATACCAAATGGACACTTAATGTTAAAGGTATTAATATCAAAGGAAATATCAATATCGATTTGATAATCTATGAAAATTAATAGCAAAAATCATAGATGCAAATATGAAAAATTTTAGTTGATAATTCATCACTTAAAACAAAAATTTTATAAATAAAATGCATATGTGGTTAGCATATGAGTAGGGTACTTAACAGTACACATTGTCAAATAAATTATATCCAGCAATAAAGTTATGTGAAATGAGTTCACAAATATTCAAAGTATAAGTATTACAACATGATAACACACTACAAGTTTAATATTAGCTGCCTACAACCAGATAGAGTTTTTGATCTCATTGAGTGAGGGTCACGGGAGTGTAACATGATTTCTAACAATACTTATACTCTGTCACTAAATGTTCATAAAAGAAGAGAAATTCTCATCAAGAAATTCAATAAATATTGTTGTTTTTATGGCGATATTGGGCATATAGTCACATTATATATATAGAAACATAGGGGAGTTGTGTGTGTATGGGCTGGAAAAGTCTATATTGTCGCTTCAAAGAGAAGCGCAAATAGGAGTTCTGTCTGCAAAGAGCTTTGCAGGCTGGAAACACTACCTAGTAAGATTGAGATCATGTTCTCCAAAAATTAAGTTTCCCTCCGTGGGGAAGAAAGGCAATCAATACCAACTTAACAGTTCCATAAGATTAAGGCCAAAATTTGACTACAAAAAATTAACCAAAAGCTAGGTCACTTGAATAAAGCTGACCGTACCACTTGTATGGCTGTTGAAGTCAACCAAAATGACTCTAACCCCAGTGGCGTTTTCTGTTATAAGAACTATCCTTTTTTTTTTTTTTGGATAAGTAATCAAAGAAATATTATTAATGAAAATAGAAAATAAAAATACAAGTTATTCATGATGATGAACAACAAGAAAAGGATAAAACAAACAACAAAAAAGAGAGAAATCAAGAAACTAATCTAAGAGAAAACATGAACTCAGAGAGAGAAGAACAATCAATAAAACCCCAACAATAAGACCACTCAAAAAGACTACACTGGTACAAAACCTTTAACTCTTCCAAAGTCTTCTCAGTGTCCTCAAAGGAACAACATTTTTGTTCCAACCAAGCAATCCACATCAAGCAATCTAGAATCAAATTCCAAATATTTGAGGTATGATTCCCAAGCCATTGATGCCAACAAAATAAAAGTCCCGCCACCAATCCTGGCATAACCCAATGAATACCAAAAGCCTGAAGCATAAAAGTCTATAAGGTATGTGTAATAGGACAATGAAGAAGAAGGTGGTCCACCGACTCCCGATCACAATGACACATACAACACCGATTTGCCAAAGAGCGACCCCTAAGCATGAGATTATCCAAAGTAAGAATTTGACCATGAGCATTTGTCCACAAAAAGAAAGTCACTCGCTTAGGAACCTTTGGTTTCCAAACACCCTTCCAAGGAAACAAAGAATCCTGAGTTCCTCGAATCGCATGGTAGAAAGACCTAGTGTCAAACTATCCTTGATGTTGAAGTTAACGTCAATGATATCTTCAATCATGGAACTTCCTAAAGAAATACTCTTAGACTCTGGCAATGTAAAAATAGCATTCCCCCTCCCACAACCTCATGCAAGAACAGATGATGTAAATCATGTAGGCATATATTCAAGGTGTGAGACAAGCAGTTGTCAAATCAAAAGCATATGACTGCAATGTAGCAAAACTTGGTTTGGAATTTGGGGCTAGTGGAAGTACATTCACATGAACAATAAAAAAAATCATCCGCATAAGACAATTAAATTTAACGTCATTTGGCAAACTCCATGTTTACATATACGACAACGCCAACCAAACTCCACTATCAAAAATATATATTACAACCACACTCAACCAAATCTCACAAACACAAACTAACTCAAAACCCCACATAAACCCAAACTAATTCAAATCTCAATATCTCACTCACCCAAAAATAACTCTCAATACCAGCAAACTCACAAAAGACCCTCACAATCATAAAGCCCCAATACATTCAATTGGGCTCTCCCACTCAAACAATAGACATACTCCAAACTCACACATGCATTCATCTTTCAACCTCAAAAGAACTACCAAACTACTCTTCAAAGAAACCCACTCATGTTCTTTTAAGAAAATTCTCCTATTCCTATATGAGAGAACCATATGAGCCAAAGCCACCAAAACCCTCAATATTGATGCTTATATCTAAGGCTCTAACTCCAATTCGTTGGTGAATGAGGAATACAAAATTACTTTTTTTGACTAGTAACACCAATTACTTTTGCTATGGAACAAACTTTACTTCCACTAAAAAGAAAACCCAAATAGGTAACCAGGCCAAAATAGGAATTTGAGGCCATTTTTAATTATAGGAAAATGGAAACAGCATAAGGAAAAGAGTGAAAATATCCATACAGTCAAATTTTCAAAAGCACTTCTGAAGCGCTGCAGCAGAAGTTGCATTTCGTTATCTTCGCCACCATAAAAAGCAATTGATTCAGCATTTTCTCTAACGCGTACAAGTCCATAACGAAAATCTGCTTCTTTCTTCTCTTGCAAGAAATTTAGAGTCACCAAACCCTGAAATTAGTAGTGAAACAGTCTCCAGTCAGTCAAACTGGTATTATCTTTATGGGAAAAATTCTACTGTATGTTGAAAACATAGGGTACTCACCTTTCCAAGAAAAACACTTAAAGCTGTTCCACCAATTGAATACACAAGAAGAATGATAAACAGTGGAGGATAGATGCCATACAAGATGTTACTAAATGATATCAAGTCTACAGCAGAATTGAATAGTATCAAAGAGAAAGAAAGGGCTGTCCCAGTGAAGGAACTTAGATCATCAACAATCCGCTGATCTGGGTTGTCAATAATTGATTGTGATTGAATTTTGTAAAATGTCTGATTCTTCAGATAGCGTTCCATGTAATATCTAGTCATCCAAGACCTCCATCTCAAAGCTAGAGTTTCTCTTGCATAATCTCTCAATACAAAAAACTGTGAAACAACAACATATAATGGGACAATTATATAAATATGATTAGATCAATGGTAAGGAAGGCAACGGCATTAACATAGCAAGATACTGCACACAAATTCTATGGTGGCAAAGAAAACGGATAGAAGTGGCTGCTCATATATAGGAAAACCCCAAGGAGCAATCGGTTCATTTATATTTTCAAACCGGTACTTCTATGAATATGTTTGGTATATCCATTTAAGTCTCATTCTCATCTCCTTTTCTAATAAAAAATTTTTACTTACCAAAAAATATGTTTGATATATGTGGAATTGGATACTTATCTCTAATATGCAGCCAAACAAAAACTGCAAAATAAACAAATCCCATGTTTCCATGATCTAATTGTAATTTCAAGTTCTATGTCTGTACTTGAATAATTTGTGCAGATGGTTGTTAGCATTTATATAGAGATCACTTAGAAAAGATAAGACTTTACTTTATAATAATTGAGGAAGGATGGGTAGATCACAAATTTGTTCAAAACAAGTAGTTATGATCAAAGCTCTATTTTTTCTTTTGTGGGGGGGTGTTTGCAATGCATTCAAATAGCTAGAACAGAGGGCTGAATTGATGGGGTTTCCTAAGTAATGAAAAATGTCAAGTTAATTGGACTGTGTTTGACATTAAAAGTTAGGGGGAGTGTTTTTCCTTGTTTATCTCACTCACATAACATTAAGTAATAGGCCAATAGGGTGTTGTTGACAAGCTAAGGAAAAACCAATCTAATGTTAAATTATGAACTATACTAAACAACATTGCAGGAAATCGTTTTTCAAAAGAAGACACAGGTAGGTATTAGCAGAGGAAATGGAAATGGAAATGGAATACCTAAGAAAGTGGAGCAAAATTGTGCTCACCGGAATTCCACCAGCAAAGGCACCCAGGTAATACAGAAGTTGCTTCGTGAATTGTTCTTGGTCCTTGTCTATAAAAGTTAACAAAAAACAGTTATAGTAATAATAGAGAAGAGAAGAAACGGTAGTTAGAAAGTAGTAGTGAAAGTACTGGCAAGAGCGTTGTAGAAGTCACGGCCGAGGAAGTTGAAGCCGACACTGATGCCTGTGGTTCCTAGAGTGAGAGCAAACACAGCCGCCAACTGCCATCTGGCTTGGACTTTGTCTTCTTCACAATACCAATATGGGGCTGCCACCTTCCAGAATCTCCTCACAAGCGTTTTGAGATCAGGGCCCTTTCTATTACTGTTATTATTGTTGTTATCCACTTCTTCTTTTTCATTTGACTCTGGGGTTGAGGTTGAAGAAGAGTCATTGGATGATGATCTGGTGGCAAAACTGGTCCTCCTCCTACTTCTGGGTCGACTCCTAACATGGGTAACACTGGACATAATAGTTGATGAATGTCTTGAGAAACAGAAACCAACTTTTACTAATTTACTTTGCTTTTGGTTTTGGTATCGGTTTGTGCAACTGCAACACATGGTTGACAGACTGTGTGCCTGTTGTGTCTGTACAACTCCAACTCCAACTCCAACTCCCATCATTTTTCTTTTTCTTTTTCTTTTCTGGGTAAAACCTACCAAATTATAACTCACTCATTTTAGCCATTCGTTATATTTGAACCAATACATTGTAAAATTGTCCCCTAGGCTAGGCTAGAAAGTACAAACTCTCTCTCCTTCTTCCGGTTGCTTTCTCTGAGTTCTAGTTTGACTTTTTAAACTATTTCTCTTCTGTGATATATCAACCAATTATCTTTATCTGCTACTACATGGGGGAAGTCTTGTCTCAACTCTTTGCGATCCTAGATATGCCACGCCACCCTCACATCTTCTCTACATTTTCAGCCTTTCTTTTTGCCATCTATACAATTTTTCCCTACTTTGATTTGCTGGCCTGTCATTATTAAAATACAAAAGATAACCTTTTAATTCTGGAAGGGGAACCCTTAATTTGCTTGTAAACCTTGTTATGAGTTGCTAAATGGTTTTCGTATTTTGATGTACTCTTAATCCTTGTTATCAGGTGCTGTTTGGTCTCAAGTATTTTGATGTATTTCTCTCTAGTAATGTGGAGCTGAACTGTGCTGTTATGGCCTTGGTTTTGTACCCGCTTATATTTTCCTTAGAGTAATAAAATTTCTATCTTTATCAAAAAAAAAAATTTCTTGAAGGGGAAAAAAATCCCATTAAGAGAAGAAAAAAAAAGGATTACTTCTGAGTGCAAGTAAAATGGAAAGATTACTGTAAAATAGTCTAAATAACTTTTGGAGACCTCACATTGATTAAACTGGTGCAAACAAATTTTACAAATGGAAAGAAACTACACTTTCCTCCTCAATTATAAGATTTAATTGCCAACCAATGAATTCAAAAATTTTACTTTATCCATCCAAAGTCTAATTGTAATTGCTTTTTAATACATGAGTTCAATACATTGACATTATAATAATATTGCTATGGATTTCTTTTCAACACATAATTTATAAGTAAAAACTGTAACTCTTTCGAACTGAAATCATTAAAGGATGTGACTTCAAGCAGATTAACTACAGCTTTTCAAACCTACCAAGTTATAGAAAATCCAACTCAGCCCCAACCACATATTCACTAAATTTAATTAACACATCATAATAAAAACTAAATTACGTCAATAAAGAGCGTTTGGGTTCATCACTGAAGGCTTACAGCAAAATCACACAATACAGAGTGCTAATAGAAAAAGTCATTCATGTACATTATCTGAATTACATTTGAGCAACATAAAAACAGAAAAAAAAAAACAAAAAAAACAAAAACAAAAAAAAAAACAAAAACAAAAAAACAAAAAACAAAAAAAGGGAGCCCTTCTTTTAAGTGACCTCACTGTTGCTGTTCCTGCACCAATTCAGCCTCTTTTTCATCCCCTTCAACAGCTGTGGATGTTCCTTGTGATGTTGCCATTGCCATTACCTCTCCAGGTGGTGGGTGGTCAAACTTACAGGTTGCACCATACTTGCATGTGCCAGTTTTCAAATAATATGGGCAGAGAACAGCACCCTGTCAGAGCGTGCCACCATATTAGTGCTCTCATATAGCAGCATTCATATGCATGTATAAAACACATGTAAACTACATACATAAATAGAATAGAGGAAATTTTCAATTGTATCTCATCCCATTACCATTTCTTGCATATTTATATTTCCTAATGTGCCAGAACTCTTTGGCACCTGAGGCACTTGCCTGAGCACTTAAGTATCTACTAGTACAGTCTACTTGCCTGAATACAAAATTTCTTGCAAAGATTGAAGAGACAAGAAATGTTTGTGTCTGAAATATGTGGATATACTACATTTAATTCTAAGAACATGTACATTGCCTACCTCTCTCCTAGGTAAACCTGCAAGAGTGAGCTTAACAGCTTGCTGCTGAGCTTGTTTTAACAGTGATGGTGCAGAACGGTCAATAGGGTGATGGAACTTGCAATTTTCCCCGAACTTACACTCCCCAGTCTTCATATAGAACTACAACATTTTTAAAAAGACAATATAGAATCATCAAGGGAGCATTGGTTTATTAATAAATAAAAAATTGACTTTGACAAAGTAAACCAAATCTAGATACAGACTGGAAATAAGAAATTCTGTAGACTGGATAAAACAGCCTTGACACCTGTCATAGCATTACAATACAAGCAGTGTAACAAGAACTAGCTAGATGGCCAGTTGGCCTCCAAATGTGTCAAAATCTAATTAATAATAATAACCCCCACCGCCCAACTTCTCTTCCAAACACTACAAAATCAGTTAAACCCCCTAGAGCCTCAAAATTGATAATCCTAGCAACATTAAATAATTACAATTCGACAGAAGTTAATAATTATAATAAGGCACTATTTGCAATTTTGAGAATTTAGCAGGTTGATAGCTCAGTTTTCAAGTTTAAGAGACACACGGTACATCAGGTGGTAGTTTAGGGTGGTTTTTCTTGCAATTATTCCCATTATTAATAGAAATAGTAGTAAATGTTTCTACCGGTTCATCAACAAGCATCTTCATAGTTGAATTGCTTCTTAATAGTTGAACCCCCAATTTTCATTCCATTTCAAGTAATCATCTAAAACTCTAGGTCTGTGACAAGCCAAACATCATATGCATTCAAAACTCAACCCAACAATGTAGACCTCCATTATAACTAGAGTACAAGTCAGTAAAAAAATACGAACATCACATTCAATCTGTCCAGGTCGTTGAGGGTAGAGAGTAGGGCCCACCTGCAGCAAGCAAAGCAAGAAACATTCGTCAGTCTTTCTTTTCTTTTTTTCCTGAAGTAAAAAACATGCATCAGTTCTTAAGTAATTATGACCATAATCACAGTGTCTAAAAAGATTAAGAAAATTTATATCTTTGCACCAAATGCAGCAAATTATGTTTTTCTGGCAGGTAAAATATTTGCAAAGCATACAAAGGACTGCTGGAACTAGAATTTCAAGAATGAGGGGGGCAAAGTAAAAACACATATAAAAATTTAACCAATTAAAGATCATTAAAAATATGAAGCAGTTGGGGGGGCCAACCATATATATATATATATATATATTTTTAAATTTACATAAATATAAAGGTGAAAAATCTAATTCTTGAAAAGTCTTCTATGTAGTTCTGCTCCTGAAAGGAACTCTTGAACAACCCATGACACAAATTTAATAACAGAACATCTTTCTGTAATCATAAACTACACGCATCAATTTGTAAAAGATGGAAGTACAGGGCATGTGCAAAGAACTTGATATAGGGTCCAGGGTTTGTCCTGAGCCTGTGTGCACAAGGCACAAGCTGGACATACCACGTCTCAGATGCACTTGTGATGCATCCAGCTTGCGTCCTATGCACATAGGACATTGGATGCAAGCAAAGTATGTATATGCTAAAGGACAATCAGTAAAATGGAAAAATGAATCTGAACTTTGAGCCAAACCATCCCAATTCATTCTAGTGCAGAGAGAGCGAGCTAAACCTAATAATAGACCCTTTTTTTTGGGGGGGGGGGGGGGGAGGGTGGGGGGAGAGGGGACAAACAATAGTAACAATTTCCAATTTACCGTTGGCTGAGCCAATCTAGGGTCAATAGTCTGATAAATAGAAGCTGCTGGATTGACAACTCCAATGTTCAGATTGGTTGCTGGGGAGGCAACAATGGGAAGGCCTATTGCAGCGGCAGGTGGATTAATCGCTGCACAAAAATCTCAGTGAAACTTTGAATCACAAGTATTTAAATCAACAGTTGAATTAAGATAAATCATATATGCATCTGAAATCAGAAATTATGAATTTCAGCTTGTAGGCATACCATGCCGGTCAGGATGGTTGTAGCGGCAAGTGGCACCATACTTGCAACTGATATACAGAAAAATGAAAGAAAGTTAAGAACTTTTGCTATTCTATACAAATTCTTAAGTCAATTGGGCATATATATCCAAAAATAATTTTTAAAAAAATTGAGCATAAATAGGCAAATAGTCACCTGCCAGTTTTGAGGTAGAAAGGACAATCAGCTTCACCCTGTTAGAAGCAAACAATATGTGAGTAATGGAAAACCAGATTTTACTACATTGCAGAACCAATGAAACGAATAAAAGAAGGAAAAGGTAAGAGTGTCAGCTAGCATTTTGATGGCAGAAAAATCCCCCCTCTATGGGAGGCCATGAAGCAAAAAGAACAGAACACCAAATTGACACCCCAAAAAGCACGAGGAGAGAAGGGGAGGTAGAAAGGCATAAAATATGTCCAGAAATATACTCAGAGGTGAAGCTAATAAACCATAATATCAAACTTCACCCAGAAATTACTATAAATTCACAAATTTAATTGAACATTACATATAAATAATGGCAGAATGAATTAAGCAATCCCTTAATTGTCAAAATTACATTACCGGTCTAACAGGAAGTCCCTTGGAGTTATATATTAATGCCGGGGTGTATGAAGCAAGACTATTAGCTAGTATTGCATCTGCAGTTGCTAGTGCCTTAATTGTTAATTCATTCTGTTCACCATTACCATTCTCTTGCCCAAGCAAAGGTATCTGAATATCTTTTGGGTGATTGAACTTGCAGGTTGGACCAAATTTACATTTTCCAGTCTTCATATAGAACTGTTTAACATTAAACAGTATAAAAGAAAGCCAAATTAACAACACAAATAGACAACAATGCTCAAGAAGAAAAGAAGAGTTAAATATCTAACAGCACATGGGGGCTCAGATGGCCTCTCAGGTAATGCAGATATGGCAGCATTCTCTAGAGCAACCTGAAACCAGGCAATGCATTACATTACTATAAATAAGGGGAATCAATCCACATAACAGCTAGATGTGGCAAATTTTGAGAGAATAGAACCTACCTCAGTCACCAATTTATCTTTTGGATGATTAAACTTACACCTCAATCCAAACTTGCATCTTTGAGTTTTCAGAAAATACTACACATGGATGGGAAATGAAATAGTTACTTCAAATGATCAAATGCATATAAAGAAAAAAGAGAACAATAGCTTAATGTACTACTCACTGGACAATCTGGCATCCCTGGTCTCTCAGGAAGGGATTCAGTTGTTGCAGCAAGAGGTGGAACCTGAATAAACAAGATGTCAAATTATAGTTTCACTCTTTCAGAAATGATCAGCTAATAGGTAGAAACGTATAATCCAAAAATGAAATGCCAAAAAGGAAAAAAAAGTAGATACAAAAATAGATTTCTAATTACAACAACCAAGTCTTATCCCCAAAAATTTTGGGTTAGCTATGGATTTTCAACAAACTAGTCAAGGTTCGTGATGTAGGGAGCATTAGCACCAAATTCTTTTAAGATTTTCTTTCTAAATTTGAAATTATTTTTGAATTTAGATTTTAATGTTTAGGGTTTTAAGAGATTTGATTAAGCATTTTCCATATTGGTGTACTCCCTAAACCCTAGTAAAATAGTGCTTTTGTAATTAGGAAAGCGGTACTATTTGAATAAGAATTATAATATTATTATTATGAGTTGAGAATATGTCTCTTCCTTTGTTCTCTTTGTTTGGTGGTGATGTCAAACGCAGATTCTAGGTGGTAGGGCTTGTTATGTTGTTCCATTTGGCTACTATTTATTCTCTATTTTCCCACTGTGTTAAGCATCATTTTTTTCATCCATTCTATTCTATCCAAAGTCATACTCTCTATTTCTTCCTTAATTGACAAGTCATTTTCACCACTTCTATTAATATTATTTTTGGCCTTCCTCTACCTCTTTTCATACCCACAACTTGAATCAACTCATTTTGTCATTGTTGCATTAATCGCTTTCCTATGAACATAACCAAACAATCTCAAATAACTCTCCCTTGTCCTTTCATCAATAAGGGCCACCCCTATCTTTTAGCAAAAAATTTCTCATTTCAAATCCTATCTTTTCTTCTCAATAGGCCATAACCATAGGGCATAGTTAGCCTTATAGCAGTCTAACACAATTTTCCTTTTAACATGCCAAGAGCCTTATAGCTCAATGCCTATGCGTGGTCTCGTTTATGAGGTGAATATGGATCAAATCCCCCCGTGTAACAACTAGATTATATTAAAAATAAATAAATAAAACCCTTTTAACTTAATAGGTATTCTACAATCACCTCAAATACTCCTGATGTAATTCTAAACTTCATCTACCTTGCTCTAATCTTATACTTTTATTCTATGATTCATATCCTCTTTAATCTTTCCATTTTTATGAATTATTAAATCCAAGATATCAAAAGTTTTCGCATGTTGGTATCTCTTTGTTTCTACTTTTACTAAACTTGCATTCCATGTACTTTGTTCTAGTACTACTTTACTAAAAGCTTTTGGTTCCTAAAGTATCTCACCAAAATTCTAATTTTCATTTTTTCAAGGGCAAAACTTAGATACAATACCTTATATATTGTTCCTTAGGTTCCCCTCTTAAAATTTAGCCATCTGTCTAATTTGAAAACTAAAGTAAATGGGGCTAAGAATAGTGTCTTTCTTCTTCTTCTGCTTCTTTTCCTCCTTGGCCAATGAGAAAACCCCATTCCCCCATGGCTTCACACACAATCTCTAAAGAAGAAAACCCCTTGGCTTCAAACTCTCAGATTTCTAACTGTAATTAAGCAAAGAATGACAAAGGGGCTGGAAGTCCTTGCCAGTGAGCATCTTCTCTATTAATCCCAATATTTTCATGAGAAGATAGGTCAATTTGTTCATATGCTTGGTTGGTTCACAAGTTCGATCTGTTTGTCTCCATTAATCTGATTGAATTCATTGGATCTCACCCTATTCATGCAAAAGATCAATTTTGCCCTCCTAGTCGCTAGGTTGCAAAGATCTGTTCTTTGATTCATGTATTAGATCACCGTGATTCTTTAGTTTGCTTTTAGTTAAATACTCAAAGATCAAATAATGGATCTAATAGATTGTTTATTTTACTGAATGGTATTCTTCTAGATTGTGTGTTTGAGAGGTATGAAGCTATGGTGAATGGGGTTTTCTCATGGGCCAAAGAGAGAGGAAAAAAAAAAGGGTGCTTAATGCTGTTTGCTTTAATTTTTTTAATTAGATAGATAGCTAAATTCTAAAGGGGGAACCTAAGGAACAATATACAAGAAACTATATCTAAGTTTTGCCCTTTTTTTATATGTAAAGAGCGGGAGGGGTGGCCTGATAAGGTTCAAACCCCAGTGCCTAGGCACTACAAGAGGTGCTAGAACCACTAGGTATATTTCTAATTGATATTAACTCCACGTCTATTTTGCATCTATTAAAACTATATTATCTGAAAAAACATACCCCAAGGGACTTTCTCTTGGATAGATTTAGTAAGCTCATCCATCACTAGTGCAAAAGATTCGAATACCTCCCTTGTTCTCCCTTGTTCTTGTAAATAGGTATTAGAGTACTTCTCCTCCACTCACTAGGCCTTTTGCTATCGCTTAAGATCTTATTGAAAAGGTTTGTCAACAAACATACAGCCACATCACCAAAGCACTTCTAAAATTCAAGTGGCACTTCAATCGATCCCATGGCTTTTGTAATTTCATCCTCCTCAATGCATCCTTTACCTCATTCATTCTAATTCTTTGAAAATACATAACTGTTTTTATCTACATTTCATTCTAATTCTTCAAAAAAAACCATACGGTTTTTATCTTTATTTGGGTTACTCAATTCAACATAAAAGACAATCTTTTTATATACCTTCCACTCAAAAGTTTTTAAAATAACTCTCTCTCTCTCTCTCTCTAAACAAGTGTGCTGTGCAGGCTTGTGTTGAATCCATATTGATTGTTAACTCTAAGATCTTGAATTTATAAGTTATGTCAAGGAGCTCCAATTTCATAACTAGTCCTTTTGGGGTGTAACTGGATATGTGGCTACTGCTGTCCTTGGGTCGTCACAAATTGTATCAGAACAAACCTGGTAACACCATGTGGCTTAAGGCACTACAACACAACATGGGCCTTGGCAAGAATGTCAGGAATTTAAGTGGGGAAGATTGGGGTACCCCAACTTGTGCAAATTGGATTGGATTGTTTGAGTGTGTATTGTGTGGGGGTGTGCTAAGTCTCACATTGGTGTTTACTAAGTGAATTTTAGGTTTATAAGTGATTATGAGGAGCCTTGATTGTAACTTAACTAGTCCTCTTGGGGTGTAAGTGCAAATGTGGCTGGCGCTTTCCTTAAGTCATTACATTAAGTCTCTTGTCTTCATTTTCCTTGACTTAGTATGTTTATAAATATTCTTTTCTCCTTCATTTGTCCCCAACTTGCTATATAATTCATTGTATGCCTTACATTCATCCTCTTGAAAAACCCTTTTTTGCTTTCCACTTCACCACTTCTTAATTTTCATAACATCGCCTCTACATCGAGGATGGCACCTATAACTCTCTCTCTAAACCTAATTGTTGCTTGAAACTTTGTATTCCACCGTGAAGTCTCCTTACTTGATCGCCTAGGTCCTTTAGAATCTACAAGTACATCCTCAACTATTCTTTTAATACAATTTGCCATTTCATTCTACAACTTATCAACATCTTTCTCCAAATTCTTTTCTTATTTCTACTCCTTCAAACCTCACCACCTAATCCTTGGATTTTTTTTGTCTAATACTTCTTCTTTTTCATCTCTCACCAGCTACCACCTTACAATCTTTACAACATCTACTGTTCTGCTAACTTGTGCTTTTCGACCAAGTGCTTAATGTTTTGTTCCTTAATTGCTAAAAAATACAAAGATCTTAGGCCATGAATGTTGCATGCATAAAATTCAATATGGGCAACACTCTTGCAACTTGACATTTCTAGAACACATAATTTCCCTCATAATTTGCGAGCAGTAAATTCCTGATTCCATTATGCATATAATTAGAGGATTTGATCTATTGCTTCAGACTAACAGATATGGATTGAAAGATTACTAGTAGCTCAAACGTTGGCCATGACTAATACACATTACCGTGTCACAAATACAATTGGCAAAGAAAGAAGTCATATAAACTAGAAGAATCCGTGAAACAATATACAACAGTAGACTAGTACTGCATGCACCACATACAGAAGAAATGCATCAGAGAGGCATCAGCATATCATTCTTTTAATTAAATATACTATGTTTTTTCAGGAATTCTATTCTAATTATTTAAAATAAATAAATAAATAAAATCCTTACCCTTCATAGAGAACATGCCTACAAAACTGTCATGGACTTAAAGTTAATTTGTGCAGAATAGATGTAATTACAAATGCACACTTTTCTATAATCAATATTCTAAGCTTGAGATGTTAGAAGTAAATTTAATGTTTTTTACAACTTTTATTTTCATCAGCTCCTTCTCTAATAGATTTTTCGTCTTCTACATTATTCCTTCTCTGATACTCTACATCAATATCTTCCATATGAGGTGATGTATTGGCCTGTAATATGCAAAAGATCTTTAGGCATATCTTTCCATTGTACTTGGAGACATCTTACACCAATTTAACTGAGATTTCAAACAAATCCATAAAATTGATAACATAGGCTAACTAAAACTGAGATGAACAACGGCACTTTGAACCATCCCCACATATGGCATATTTAATATAACAATAAGTACTCATCTCAACTCTAATCAACAAAGCCATAATTCCAACTAGTTGGAGGAAATCTTGCAGACAATCTAGGGCATTTTGAACTTCTTGATCCACTTCTTCAATTAATTATAAAAAATAAAAAAATAAAACATAATCAAGAAAATGTAACTTCAAACCTTCCATTTAATAGAAAAACACAAATTATCAAACAAGAGAAACAATAGTGACTGGAGAAAAGTTACGTAAAACATATACCCCTCTTTCTTCCAAGTAGCTTGGGGACCATCCAGTATTTGATGATCAAATGAGTAAAACCAACTCACTGAAGTGAGATATCATCTACTTACAGTTACAGCCAATCATTCAAAATAGAGAACCAAAAAAATAGAAAAGAGAAAAACTAGGAAACTTAAGTTATGAATTTATAAGATTTAATATAATTATTGCTATATAGAAAATAGGATTTTTTTTTTTTTTTTTTAAATGGGGATGGGGGCAAGAGAAAACATGTATATAATTTTTTTTTTTTTCAAGCCCCACTCTGATGCCATGCCAGTTTACTGGTTGCATGTCCAGTGGCCTCTATAACAGCATTGTATACAAGATATTGAAATTGTAGGAAAGCAAAATTACATTATAGATACAAAAATAAGGTTTTATTTATTATCATCTGTAAGTTACACCCAATGGGTCCTGAGCTTACAACCTCACCCTCCACCTTGCTCTTACAAGGCAAGGAGATGCCATTTGAGCTAGTGCTCATTGGCTATAAGTTACACTTGATTAGCATACAACAAAATTATACCAAAGATGCAAATGATAATCATGAAAGCTATTGAATACCAATTTAAAATAATTAAATAAAAAAATAACCGGAAATTCAAAATATAAGCAAATTAGTCTCATAATAATGTTTTTTTTTTATAGGTACAAATTAGTCTCATAATAATATTTATCCATGCATTCAGGTAAAACCATATAATTCTTGGTTAGGCATAGTTTACACCATTTATTCACTCATATATTAAAACATAGTTTATGAGAACATATAATTTACTAAGCAACTGTACTACTACTACTATTGTATGATAGTGTTTATATTGGTATTCCAATAAAATAACATCATTATAGGCATAGAAGATAGCAAAAAATCGTCACCTCTTTCCAATCTGGGATTCCACCCTCAGGAACCCAAATAGGATGGTCAAACCTGCAGCTATCTCCAAATTTACAGGTTCTTGTGAGCATATAGTGGGCACAATCCTTCTCTCCTGGCCTCTGTGGATATATAGGCAAATTGCTTGCACTGTCGAATCTAGGGCGCTTGGCTAAAGAGTTTGTAGAATACCAAGCTTCAGTTTGCCCAATTGTGTTATGGGCACCCAAAACAGTCTGATGGTAGAGCACTATAGTACGTAGTAGACAAGTATATACAAGAAAGCCACAGGAAACATATATGTTACTATATAATAAGTATGGCTTAAAAGCTAATTTGGTAATAAGAACATACATTTACTAGTAAGCTTACATAGAATAAATTTTGTAGCAAAAATAAAAGGAATTAAATGCAAAATTAAGCATCATATTACTGGCTTTAAACAGCCATTTCTATGTAGTTCAATAGACATCTGAAAATATTGGATCTATCTAGTAAGATCATACACTTTTTATTTTTATTTTTTAATCATAAGATAACTACAAGTTAAAATAGGGTGAGATGATTTCATATAAGCAAATACTGAAATTTATTAAATACAAAATTATGAAAGTAAACGTAACATTATTGGCATAAGTTTCTATATAAAGCAGCAATCAATCGGCCAAGTTAGAGGCCATGCCACACAGTTAAGTGAAAGACAGATTCTTTCAATCCACCCAGTTATAAACCTAAGTGCCAATGTTACAAAAAAAATTTTAAAGACTTGGAACTCTTATGCCCAGGTAATATTAGGCAAGCACCCAATATCTCTTTGAAAACATTCCTTTAGTCACTTTTCTACGAAGAGGTCATGCACTTGATACATCACACCCAAAAAAAAAATATTTAATAATCTTCCACATATGATTAGGAGCAAGAAAACTTTCAAAAAAGAAATCTCCATAACCAAACTATAACTTACAGAAAAGACCATTTCCTAAACTTACAGTGTCATTTAATATCCATGATAAATAATGCAACCACCACATTAGTACTGTTGCTACTTATAATGACTTGAAAAAACTTTCCAGCAAATGTTCTGGTGATTTCTGAATAGATTGCAGTCACAGATTGACCTGTTTTTTACGCTTCTCAAAGGTAATGGTTTGCTTGGAAACTTACTTTTAAGATTCATGACTCATGACAACCCATAGTCTGATTGGTTTGCTAGTTGGTACGAAAAACTCAAGCATAAACACTTCCCTTATCATAAGCTTTTATTTTCTTTTCAGTAATCATTCATGTGTCAAATTGCATGAAACCAACAAGGATAACACCTAAGCTTGATAATATAGCCTAGAAACCAACAAGGGTAACACCTAAGCTGCACTAGTAAGTGTAATATTAATATAGTTTTCTCACTCCACGCACTTTTAGAATGCACGCGCAACTTCTCAGCATCAATAAACGTTGTTGCGTAGGAAATTATGTATGGTAATTGCCTATTTAAAAGTGATCTAAACTACTAACCCAAAACACAAAAAAAAAAGGAAAACAAGAGCAATGGTAGCGATACAAACTAATGTGGCACAAATCGCAAACAAAGAAACTCAAACATGTATGTTGCCGGAGTGGCACCAATCACATTCATTCTAAACTCAAACAAGGAGTAATGCTAATGAGAATACAAATTGAAATGTCACCAATAAGCAATTCCAAACATTTATTATTATTATTATTATTATTGTGCAATTGAAATCCACCACCAATCAATCACATTTATTAATATTTCCAAAACAAAAAATTACATAAACGGAGAAGCACCACACACATAGATATGAAAAATGCATAATGTATTAAATTAAATTAAATTAAATTAAATCTAGCTCTGCAAAACCTAATCGAAACAGCATTGATTGAATTGAGTAGTACATCCTCTCAATAACAAAGGAGGAGACGATTATGTTGAGTGAGAGAGAGAGAGAGAGTAGGGCTAACCATCGGAGGAGCGTTTGAGGGCGGCGAGGGCGTCGGAGGCATCGGACCAAGAAGATTGGGAGGCCAAATGCGACGTGGCATTGGGAGTGGAGGAGGAGGTGGAGTAGTGGAAGCCGCCGTCGTACATGGCTGCGGAGGTGGAGTATTTAGCGGCGGCGGAGGAGGAGTATCGGATCGAGGTGGGTACGTATTGGTCGGAGTTTAGAGAACGGGAAGACGACGTCGTAGTGGCGGCAGCTCCGTAGACTGAAGAAGTGGAAGAAGAAGAAGACGAAGGGTTGTAGCCGTACAATTGATGAGCCATCCAAATCCCAATCCCAAATTATTATTTATTTAAAATCTTTCAAAGCAAAAACCAATCCTACCCTACCCTACCCTACATATGTGATACCACTGCCTCTCTTTCTCTTTCTCTTGCTCTTTTTCTTTTTCTGTAGGTAAAAGCTAATGCCCTTCTCCAAAATAAAAATAAATTAAAAATAAAAAAAGGTAAAAGCTAATTTAAGAGGTTCAAAACTGACCTACTTAATCCTTAATTATCATGACAAAAATGAAGATGAGTAACTATTTAGGGACTAAATTGGATTTAGATGCCAACTTAATCACTTTTGAAATGCTTTTGATCTATATGATATTAGGTCAAACCTTAACGATACTTACTGTATTTTACCATTTTCCTAATATGTACTACACTACTATATTTGCAAAAAATAGTGATTATCATATATATATATATATATATGCAAAAATAGTAATCAAGATATACTATAATTTCTTTGAAACTAATCATTACTTTATCAATTAAATTCAACTGCCTATCAAAAAAAAAAATTTAATTCAACCAAGTAGTTGAATTCACCAATAAATTATGTGGGCATTAAAAATTGAGTAATTATAGAATACTCCTAGAGTATCATAAATACATATTCTCTTCTCTCACATAATAGTAGATTTCACATAATAATACGTATTTATAGCATTCTCAGAGCATTCAATAATTTTTCCTAGGAAACGATATCACTCCAATAGCACCCTTCATAATTATGCTTTGCCAAATTATTAGGCGCTCCCGAGGTATAGTAACATGATACTTCTTTTAGATCTATTCATTATAAATGTGAGAGAGGTGTGAGATACATGGCAGGCTTTAAGCCTAGGACACTTAAACCTATCATAAGTGAGCTTTACAAAAAAAAAAAAAGTGAGTTGTACATTTTTTTTCCTCCACTTTTAAAAGGATCCAATAAATTAAGTAATCATAGAAATATTACAAATTATATTACATAGATAGGTCGTACAAATTGTTGTGTCATCAATTACAATGGTTAATGGGTATTAAGAGAGAGAGAGAGAGAATGTCAGTTTTAAGCTAATTGTGTGCAAGTGTGTGTGTGTGTATATATATATATATATAAAGCAAATTTGATTTCAAATTTGAATATAATTTTGCACATGTTTTTCATTTAATTTTTAAATTGTTTAAGCCAATTTTTTTTAGAGATAATTACAATATGTTGCTAACACCGTAACTTCAACTCTTTCCTCCCTAGGAAAAAGTATTTTGTATCAAATGATACCACGTCATCCGTATCAAAATCCAATAAATGAGAGACATGTATGCAAAAATAACTAACCCACCATTGTTAGTGGTTTAGTTATTTTTTGCTTACATATCTCACACTTAGGGTCTGTTTGGATACCGTTTATAGCTAAAAACCAAAAACTTATTATTGAAAACACTGTAGCAAAATAATCTTTAAATGTGTGAATAGTGCTGTAGGACCTAATTTTAAAGCAAAATTTGCTAAATTCCGTACTTGCGGGTCTTGTGAACGGTGCACGAGACCTAAGGAAAAAACACCAAATGCCCCTATTTTCAGTGCAATCCAAACACTCACTTATTGGATTTTAGTGCAATCCAAATACCTTCTCCCCCCTAGACCCTGATGCAGGAGCATCTTCTAAGTTGTTTTAAGATGTCTTTGTTTGAGTTCTAGCTAGCAGCCTTAGCTATTAAGAACAGTTAGTTACAACTATCTTTGTGTCTAAACAAGAGTCTTAAGGCAGTTAGCTTATATGGCAGTCATTCTTATCTAAATTAGTTAGTCTTATTGATGAGTTACTTACTTGTATTAGATGTAACTAGTGTTAGTTCGACACTTGGCAAGATACTAATGGTTGTTAGTTGTAAAAACAGATTGTATAAGTACTCTTGTACTCTCATTTTGTAACCATTTTTTTTTTTAGAATTAGTGATTTTAAGTCTTTGTGTGCTTTTCCTTGGAACTTAGAGTTCTTGTAGAGGTGCCTAATCACATACTAAGTGTTCTAAGCAATTATCATTGCTAAACAAACCCAAAACAATTCAGTCTACACACATTCCCTACACTAGTTTGGTAGCAGAGCCTGTGTTAGGAGTTTGTACAGCGTTTTATTTTTATGACATTTTAGTGTATTCTAAGAGCTTGAATGATCATTTTGAGCATCTTAGAAGAGTGTTTGAGTTGTTAAGAGAGTATAAATTCTATGCAAACACAAAGAAATGTACTTTTGCAATAGATCAAGTGGGATTTTTGGGGTATGTTGTTTCTGCAGAAGGTATCAAAATGGATTCTTCTAAAGTGCAAGCCATTCTTGAGTGCCCAATTCCCAAATCAGTCAGTGAAGTATGAAACTTTCATGGCTTAGCCACTTTTTACAGAACATTTATCTAGAATTTCAGTTCAATAGTAGCATTTTTGACTAATTGTTTGAAGCAAAAGAACCTAGTATGGTCAGTTCAAGCCAATGGTAGTTTTGCAACACTCAAGAAGGCTCTCACTACAGCACCTATTTTGCAAGTCCTAGATTTTGAGAAGACTTTTAAGCTGGATACAAATGCTTCAATCCATGGTATTGGGGAAGTTCTTAGTCAAGAAAAGTAAGCTTATAGCCTTCTTTAGTGAGAAACTCGGTGGTGCTAAATTAAACTATTGTACTTACAATTTAAAGTTCTATGCTATAGTTCAAGCTATCAAGCATTGAAATTACTATCTTTCCTATAAAGAATTTATTCTTAATACTGATCATGAGGCACTTAAGCACCTACATAACCAGCTAAGTCTGCATAAAAGGCACTTAATACTGACAAGCCTTGCTTTGCCATATGCAAGCTGTGGTACTTGGCTTTGATGTGTTCAAGGAACATTACTGGGTGACAGCAAGCTGCAGCCTATTTTAGCTGCAATCAAGCAAGGCAACTATGCAGCCTATCTTGGTTTCTACGAGAAGGAAGGCTTTCTATTCAAAGGAGTGCAACTTTGTGTTCCTAATTTTTTATTAAGGGATCAATTGCTGCTTGAAGTGCATAATCAAGGGTGGGAGGGATATGACTTTATCTTTGATGCAACATAAGTACTTTTGGAAAAGCATAGAGGCAGATGTGTCTAAACTGGTTCAAAGTTGCTTGGTTTGTTAAAAATCCAAGGGGACAACCACTAATTCAAGCATCTATCTTCCTTTGTCAATGCCTACCAAGCCATGGGAGTGCATAAGCATGGATTTTGTATTAGGGTTGTCTCCAACCACAAGAAGGGCATATGGTATTTTTCTTGTACGTAGTTGACAAATTTAGCAAGATGACTCATTTTATCCCTTGTAGAAAATCAAATGATGCTTCACATGTGACAAATCTCTTCTTTAGGGATGTCTACAAGTTGCATGGGCTACTCCATTCCATTGTTTCAAATAAGGACACTAAGTTCCTCAGCCATTTTTGGAGGACATTCGTGGAAGAGAGTGGGAACTAGCCTTGACTATAGCACAACTTTTCATCTTTAAACTAATGGGCAAGTAGAAGTGGTGAATCAAAGTTTAGGGAACCTTTTCTAATGCCTAGTTGAGGACCATCTTAAAGAGTGGGAAGGGATTCTGCCCATAGCAAAATTTTCTTTCAATAGTTCTATCAATAGAAGTTCAAATTATAGCCCTTTTGAAATTGTGTATGACAATAATCCTAGTAGTGTGACTGACTTGGTAGCTTTACCAATGCCCAAGAGTGTTCATCCAAAGGCTAAAGATATGACAGATGTTATGCAGCAAGTTCATCAACAAGTGAAGATCAAGTTAGAAGCAACCAATGCGAAGTACAAAGTAGCTGCTGACTTACATAGGAAACATGTGGTATTTGAGGTTGGAGACATAGTTTGGGTGTTGATTTCTAAAAATAGAATACTAGAAGGATAGTATGCTAAGTTGAAATAAAGGAAGTATGGTCCTTGTAGGGTTTTGAAGAGAATCAATCACAATGCCTATGAGATTGAGCTACCTTCCCACTTCTCTATCTCCAAAAGTTTCAATGTGCTGCACCTTACTCCTGTTGAGGTTCAAAATATTACAAGTATTGAAATCCAAAACTAATGGGCCCTCAAAGACAAGAAAGGCACAATTCGTGAGCCAAAGCCCATTTGAAATGGGTAAAACGAAGCCCAAGCTCATGAATGGGTAAGCCTTGGGCCTTAGAGAAGGAAGAAAAAGCAGAGGAAGTTTGACCCAACCTTTGTGAGAAAAGATCCCAAGGAGCCCAAAAAGAGACTAGACCAGGATACGTTGGAGCTACTAAAACTAGAGAGGGGAATCCTTGGGAAGTGCAGGAAAGAATCCGCTGGGGAGTTGGACAGCTCAGGGAAGCATGCTCATTGACACAAGAGATGAAGAAAGACATGTCCCATCAGCCGCCTACAACTCAGAAGAAAAGGCTTTGAAAATAGATGATGACTTAGGATCCAACACCTGATGAAGGGAAGCATGGTACCTCGAGAAGAGCAAGAAGTCCTTCAGTCTGACAGTGAGGAATCTGCCTATTTGAAGAAAAAAGACAAAGGATGAGACAGCCAAAAAGGGGTTCTAAAAAGTCTCTCTAGAAGCCTTGGAAAAGGGAATTAAAAGTCAGTCCCCAGGCCCTCCCAAAAAGAGGAAAGTTAGTTGGGGACTTTTTGGGGGAAAACCTCAAAAGAAGAATATAGTGAGAAAATGAGGAAAGGACCAGCCACCAATATTACTGACACAAAATTGGTTCTGGTACCCAGGGCAGCAAATGAAGGGAATTAATGGCACACCAAAAACCCTAGGAATATACTATAAAAGGGGGATCAAGCTATTAGCATAACTCATTCAGCAACAATTAATCAGAGCAGAAGAAGCATTAGAGAGAGTCACTAAACCTCAGGAAAATAGATAAAAGAGAGAAACACTATGAGGGATCTTGTGATAAGTGCTTGAGGATACACTTGGATTCAAGGGGATTCAAACCTCACAAGTCTTGGAAGCCTACAAAGAGCTATCTAAATCTGTGACTTTTGAATTTATTTGAATCTTGTGACATATCCCAGTGAGAAATAGGGTCTAATGTACTAAAAACTCAATGTAATGAACGTATCACTCTATTTTCTAAGGATCCCAAATGTCCTTATTTGCACCTTTTAAATAATCATTTACTGTTCATTAACCACTTATTTTACAATATGTATTAGTTTGCATGTATAAATGTGTATGTGTTATAAGGCCCATGTTTTGTGCACAAATTGGTTCGTAATCAACCCAATATAGCTGCGGTGAACCAAGTTCAGTCCACCAAAAAACAAATATAAAACTTTTTGGAGGCCTAGAATTCTCGTTATCACTTGGGCCTGGGTACTGACCAAAACAGAATTCCCGTTAAGATGTCTTTGTTTGAGTTCTAGCTAGCAGTCTTAGCTGTTGAGAATAGTTAGTTACAACTATCTTTGAGTCCAAACAAAAGCCTTAAGGCAATTAGCTTATATGACAGTCATTCTTATCTGAATTAGCCAGTCTTGTTAATGAGTTGGTTACTTGTATTAGATGTAATCAGTGTTAGTTTGACACTTGGCAAGATACTAATGGTTGTTAGTTGTAGAACATATTGTATAAGTACTCATGCACTTTTATTTTGTAACCAATTTTTTGAGAGCTAGTGATTTTAAGCCTTTGTGTGCTTTTCTTTGGAACTTAGTGTTCTTGTAGAGGTGCCTAACCACCTACTAGATGTTCTAAGCAACTCTCATTGCTAAACAAACCCAAAACAGCTTAGCCTACACATATTCCCTACACTAAAGCCCCAAGCACTTTTTGCATGGGATGTGCCAATTCAACTATAAGGCCATTGGCTTTATGCCAAAATTAATGATGCATTAACAGTAACACAGAAGTCAGGAAAACCACAATAATAACAATCCTCATTCACCTAACCAAGAATATCTCACATGCACACCTCTATAGTTCTATGGGTGGAATCCAATTAGATTTTCAATTGAAGTCTAATTTTGCATCACATGTCCCATTTAATTTTTAAATATTTGTGCAAAATGCATTATTAGTACAAAAGCTGAAGAGTAAAAAAAAAATTTAATCTGACTTTGATAGGGTATTGACATAATTGTTGGCAATGGGAATTAGGAAAAATTAAAAATAAATAAATAAATAACTAA
This sequence comes from Quercus gilva, assembly GCA_023621385.1. NCBI lineage: Eukaryota > Viridiplantae > Streptophyta > Magnoliopsida > Fagales > Fagaceae > Quercus > Quercus gilva. The sequence goes on along the minus strand of CM042476.1, from coordinate 103,342,724 downwards.
AATGGAATTTATATTTATATTAGACTTAGGTTTCATTCCCATCTAGGCCAAACCTAAATCAATGTAAACTAAACTTTAGCACAATAGAAACTTAATAGCACTTGCTATCAAATGGTGGTTGGACAAACTAAAATTGAGAATTTCATAGATAACAATTTAAATTATTTTTTTATTTGTTTCAATTAAACCTATATTTTTTTAAGGGAAACCTATATTTATTTTTTAAGTATCAATTTTATATTTTCAAATATACAAATATTATATATATATATATATTATATGTAAACTTTACAAACTTTTAATACGCATTTAGTTATGCTTATTTGTAAATGTATCTCATGCCTATATACATAAGATTACATGCTAGTTACTAAATTTAAGCCCAATTGTTTTAGTAATTAGCCCATTGACTTTAACATGCATGCATGAATAAACATAAAAACGAACACAACCACAAAAAATCATAGTCATAGTACACAAAGAGAAAAATCCCAAGTATTGGGCGGGAAAACCTCTTAGGGACATCACAACACCACATATAAAATTGGAAAATGGAAAGCATAACAACACTGAATGCATAGTTATTTGGATTTCTATGTGTTATACTCAAATCATTGAGAGGATTTGAAAGTGTCTTTGAAGTAACACTAAGTAGTATGAAGCTAAGAATTTACATTGTCCTAATAGGCATTGAAATTCAAGAATGACAACAAGATGGGTATAGGGCGGGGAATGGGAAACTCGTCATGTCTTAGAGGGCACTCTTGGGTACCCACTCCCACCCAGCCACTTAATTTTTTTTTTTTAAATATTATTAATTTAAATTTTATTTAAATTAAATCATACATTAAACTAAAACTCATAAAAAAAAAGTTTCGAAATTACAAAAACTTCTCATAGCATAATAATACAACAATTCAAGTATTAAAAAACACAAAAAAAAAAACCCAAATTTGATTGACCAATTACAAATATAACATCTCAATAGTTGTGGAAAAAAATGTGTTCTTAAACTTCTTGGTTATGAATTATCACACACTCATTTGGTTGTGTAAAAGAATAAAAGTTGTCTTATCAAAACTTGATAGTTTTAGGGTAATACCAAAATATATTACATTAGGTTTCCAATTAAATTCAAAACACATAACTATAGTTAATTTAATTAAACTTGAAAAAGATAATTGTAATTATGTTTGACTATTCAAGACAGGGGCATCTTTTGCCCATTAGGCTAATTTCCCAAACATATTAGTTATGTGGCTGGTCTTGAAATATTTTTGTTTTGTAACCAATTTTGGATGTCGAGTAATTGAGACTCGAGTTCCAACGTGAAGAAGTGGAGCTTCTGAAATTCGAGTTTCACTAGAAAATTTTAATATATATATATATATATATATATTATCTCATGATTTTTTTTTTCACAGAAATCTAATCTCCGAGTTTTAAAAGTAGTCACATAACAGAATTATTTTAAAATTGGCCACATAAATAATATATCGGGAAATTAGCTTAACGGGCAAAAAAGACTCCAAAACAACCATATATTTGAATTTAATTAAAGAATTTAATATGTTACGGAAGATTGAGACCATGTAATACATTTAAAGATTGGATAAAAGAGGGTTAAAAAAAAAAAAAAAAAACTTAGGTACAATATTTATTTAACCAAACCGCAACTAAGAGCATTTACAGCAGTGGAGCTAAAAAGCTATAATGCTATTTTTATAGCTTTTTAGCTCCACCAACATACCAAAAAGGCCTTGCAGCAATGGAGGTAAACTTAAATTTTTTTGCTGATTTGCTACAGTGCACATTTATAAATACATGTGCACTGTAGCAAACATCTAAAAAAAAAAAAAAAATTTTATTGAACCTCTCCGATTAAAATAATCTGCTCTTTATCTCTCATCTCTCTCATCAAGCTCTCAGCTCTCTCATCTCTCTCATCAAGCTCAAGCTCTCAGCTCTCTCATCACTCTCATCAAGCTCTCATCAAGCAGTCCACGCCGTCGCCGTCCACGCCTCAGTCCACGCCGTCCCCGCCGTCGCCGTCTCACGCCATCCCAGCCCACGCCTCAGCCCACGCCGTCCCACGCCATCCCAGCCCACGCCGTTACCCTCCCAGCCCACGCCTCAGTCCACGCCGTCGCCGCCTCACGCCATCCCACGCCATCCCAGCCCACGCCGTCGCCCTTCCACACCGATCAGCACTTTTTTTTTTTTTTTTTTTCCTGCTGTGGGTTGTGGTGTGGTGGTGGTGTGGTAGGTGGTTGGTTGATTTTTTTTTTCTTTTGTTGTGGGTGGTGGTGGTGGTGGTGGAGGTGGTTGTGTGTTTGGCTATGATGTGTGGACTTGGTTGATTTTTTTTTTCTTTTGTTGTGGGCTGTGGTGGTGGTGGTGGTTGTGGTTGTGTGTGGCTGTGATGTATGAGTGTAGTAAATATATTATTTTATTATAGTGAGATATTATTTTATTGTAGTGAATATATTACTTTATTGTAATGTTTATATTATTTTATTGTGTTGAAAGCTAAAATAGATCCACTGCTACAGCATGTGTGTAGGTAAAATAGATAAAGTAACTTTTGGTAGAACTAAAATGCTAAAATTTTAGCCCCACTGCTGTGAATACTCTGTGTTGTACCTAAATATTATTAAAAAAAAAAAAAAAGTTAAAATCGTTGGAAGAACCAATTGCAAATTCTGTACCTAAGTTTTGCACAGTAATTATTACACCGGATCCAAATCCTGTCACGGAGTTTAAAAAAAAAGGGCAAATAACACTCCCCTCCTTTAAGGTTTAGAAAAATGACACTCACCTCCAAACTTGAAAGGAAAAAACACTCCCCCCCCTGAGATTTAAAAAAAATAACACTCCCCCCCTTCTGTTAATATTAGTAATGGAATATAAAGCATATTATAAAACATGTTGCTTATGTTGATTTTTTAGTATCTTATAGCACATTTTCAATTGATTTTTAAAGTTTGATGATCCTCTTAGATTTTTTAATTGCTTCTCTCTCTAACACTTTGGATCAAAATTTATGAAATAAAACAATTTGCTGAAACTTTCAAGCTTTTATTGTTTAAAAATGAGTTTGAAATTTTCAAAGTCACTTATCAATATAAAAAACTTTCAGAGTCAATTTTAGAAATACATTATTAACCAAAGGGTATGTTAGTGCACAACATTTTTAACGTCAATTTAACAGAGTTTAGATAAATAAATGTCAAAGGGGGGAAAATGTTTTTTTCCTTTAAGTTTGGGGGTGGGTGTCATTTTCTCAAACCTCAAGGGAGGGGAGTGTTATTTGCCAAAAAAAAAAAAAAAATTGATGTGCCTTGCGTGACAGTCGATGGTCAGAGAGACTTTAGGCAAAACGAGAGTCGCAGTGAGAGTTGTTTGTCGGAGCGCAATGCCAAGTTAGCTGTCACAAACAAACATCCTCTCGAACAGAACACAACAGGTTCTCCTATTTCACATGCTTTACCTGTTTCGCAATTTTCCATTTTTTCGAAACCCCATTTCGTTAATCAACACCCACTTCTACTCTCAGTCTCAGCTATCATCCTATCCTATCTTTCCAACTTTAATTTTCTGCGCGCCAACTGTTTGCTTTGGTGTCTGTAAGAAAATTTTATTTCCTAAGCAAGAAACCCTTCTTTCTTTTCAGTTTTCAGAGATTCAGAAAAATAATTGGTGGTTTCCAAATACCGGTAGTAAGTTGAATTTGAGAGATGGGATTGGGAAGGGGTGATTTGTCAGGCGGAGAGAGCACGAGCACGAGTAGTAGCGAGGCTTCCTTACCACGAAGATTCCCACTGGCAGCACAGCCTGAGATAATGAGAGCTGCCGAGAAGGACGACCAGTATGCCTCCTTCGTCTATGATGCCTGTCGCGATGCTTTCCGCCACCTCTTTGGTTCGTTTCTTTATTATACGTTTCCCTGAATTCCTTCCACTCCTTGCAATTTCACCTTATCCACTTCAATTCTCTGGTTTAGGTACAAGGGTTGCTGTAGCTTATCAGAGGGAGGTTAGATTTTCAACTCTCAAACCTTTTCATTTCAAAATTCATAAGTTCTCTAAAAAATTTTGTTATGCATTGCGGACAACACAATAGTTGTTATATCATAAGTTTTCTTATTTTGCAGACAAAACTTTTGGGGCAGATGCTTTATTATGTGTTAACCACTGGTTCAGGGCAACAAACATTGGGAGAGGAATACTGTGACATCACTCAGGTTTCTACCCATTATTTGCTTTCTTCATATTCATAAATTTTGATGTTTAAGTTACACACACACACACACACTTAGTCACAACACCCTCCAGGCCAATTGTGCTCATTGGCTTTTCAGATACACCTCACCCTGCAGCTCTAACTTCTACTTGATACAACCATATTTGGATGTCATGAACCTTGTTATATGATCATGATTAATAGGTCAATTGTCTAAATCTTCTACTGTTATTTATTTAGTTTTTACTTCATACTCAGTGCATTGATGCCATGTGGTTGATATGTTACTACTTGTTCTATTTTCGATTGGTTAATAGTTGTTTTAACAGGTTGCAGGACCTTATGGAATTCCTCCAAACCCAGCAAGACGTGCTCTTTTCATTGTCTACCAGACAGCGGTTCCTTATATTGCAGAACGGATTAGGTTTGACAGTTCCATCTCTTTGATTTCTATTTCTTACACATAATATTTTTGTAATTGTTATTAAGTTTGAGCCTGCATTGAAATTTTACTCATAGAAAGTGCCGAATTTCCTGTTTTGACAGTTCTAGAGTAGTTTCCCATGGCATTGTTCTGGCTGATTCACAGTCTGATGAGCCCTACAACAACGATGCTCCAGGAAGCAGTCATGTTCAATCTTCCACTGTGACTAATCTTCCACCCTCCTCCACATCAGGGGTGTCTGTTTCTCTGATAAGGTTGAAAGAGAAATTCAATGGATTATGGTTGTATGCAGTTCAGAGATGGCCTACGGTATAGTTGTTATTTAGGCATCTTGCTAACTCCAGCCTTAATATATGAAAATATGATATAACCTTTTGAAACTAAGTCATGTTTTTATATGTAGTTTAATTGAATTACAACTTTTATTTTTTATTTATTCTTTAAGAAAACCCATGTCTACAAGGTATATGATGACCCCTCTCTTCTAATTCCCTCTCAGTTTTAGTGCTTTGTATTCAATTTAGCTTCCTTTAATTGGGTGTTAGAGCACATGGTGAACTGCTTTTCTTATTTAAGATTTATATGTCCAGGTGCTCCCTATAGCTCGAGAATTTTTGCAGTTGGTTCTTCGTGCTAACCTAATGTTCTTCTACTTTGAAGGTTATTCCTGTCTTTCAGAGTTTATTTAAGGGAGTAGAAATTCAAAATCTTACTGATTCAAAATTTTTTCTCTCCAGGCCTCTATTATCATATATCAAAACGTGCTGCAGGCATTCGTTATGTATTCATTGGAAAACCATCAAATCAAAGGCCCAGGTATGAGCTTTTAAGTCCTTTTTTTGACAAGTAAATAAGGAAAACAGAAAAAAAAAAAAAAAAAGAAGAGCTTTTAAATCTGAATTCAATGACATGATGAATTTGACTCTTAGTTTGATGTTTGCTTTCTAAACTTTCGTCTTTTGTGTTTTTTTTTTTCCTTCCTTCTCAATCCCAGTTCACATAGGAACTTCAATATGTCTTGGTTTCTGAAATGCATTGTTATGTCTGGAATTTCCATGCACATGAAGTAGTCTGTTTCAATAAAATCCTTATTTACTTATCCAAAATAAATATATAAGTGCTAGACTGAACTTTTGATATCATGTGGGAATCAATGGTAAGTTTTTTTTTTTTTTTTTTTTTTTAATTTTTAATTTTAGTTCTTCAACAATACTGAAATTGGTTGTATAGATTTTAGGAAGGACTAGAAGACTCGACAACACCGCCATACAAGTGCAAAACAAAACCGCTCTACTCTCCTTTTTTATATATAGTTATAAGAAAAAGGCCTAGGTATGAGCTTTTAAATCTTTTTTTTGACAAGTAAAAAAAGAAAAAAGAAAAAAAAGAGCTTTTAAGTCTGAATTCAATGACATGATGAATTTGACCCTTAGTTTGATGTTTGCTTTCTAAACTTTTGTCGTTTGTTTTTTTTTTTTTTTCTTCCTTCTCAATCACAGTTCACATAGGAACTTCAATATGTCTTGGTTTCTTAAATGCATTGTTATGTCTGGAATTTCCATGCACATGAAGTAGTCTGTTTCAATAAAATCCTTATCCAAAATAAATAAATAAGTGCTAGACTGAACTTTTGATATCAATTGGGAATCAATGGTAAGTTTTTTTTTTTTTTTTTTAATTTTTTAATTTTTAATTTTAGTTCTTCAACAATACTGAAATTGGTTGTATAGATTTTAGGAAGGACTAGAAGACTCGACAACACCGCCATACAGGTGCAAAACAAAACCGCTCTACTCTCCTTTTTTATGTATAGTTATAATAAATAGAGGAACGAAAAGGGTGGGGAGATGATGGTTTTTCAATTGTTTAGTACAAGAGAAAACTTTAAGGAGAGATTCAGTTTTATTGGGAAGGGGGGAGTGGGGGTGGAGTGCTTTTGGTTTTCTCGGGTGATTTCTCTTGTACGTTTTAGTGCAACATTTTTTATCACTATCACCTTGTCTTTTGCAAAGAAATTTAATTGCCTTTAACCTCAAATGGTTTGATTATCTTTAACCTTTAGTCATATGAGATCTTGCTAATCTAAAATATTCACTCTTCCAATTGGCTTCCTTGCAGATACCAAATAATAGGAGTTTTCCTACTGATTCAGCTATGTGTCATTGCTGCTGAAAGATTGCGACGTAGCAATTTATCCTCTATTGCAAGTTCAGTCCACCATACTTCCTTTGGGAGCCGTCAAAACACAGCAGGTGTTTTTTTTTTTTTTTTTTGTAGTGCTAGTAGCTTTATTCACTAACCTTCTTTGTAGTCTATTAGTTTTGTAGGATCATACACTAGCTATATCTTGTTATACATGTATATTGAAGTTGTTAGCTATACATGCATACATAATGTATAGGCATTTATATATGCACATTGGCAAGAAAGAAAGAAAGAAAGAAAAGTGTGTATATATTAGATAGGTATTTATTTATGTATATATCACAGGCCATATGTTAGCTTAACCACTAGATTGAACGAGAGATATCAGCTTTATAAATTTAGTGAGATTCTGTTGGAGCACCTGAAAATTTCTGATGAGACAGCTTTTTCTTTTTCTTTTTTTGAGTATTATTTTAAACAAGACAAAGTTTATTTACAAACTTGGTTGTAACCAATGGTTACAACTCCACTCAATATTTTTTTTATTGGATGCGAATTTTGAGAAATTCACCATTGGATTATAGTTTCTTCTTGTATCCTCCATGCTTAAAATTTTTTTTGAAAATCAAAGGTTAGTAGTTATATTATTAATCAAATGTTTAAATTTCAAATTTTTGTAGTATAAAATTATATATAAAAAATAAGTTTATGGGTCAAATAGTTATTAACATCCAATTAGCACAAAATTTGAAATGCATATTAAGAACATAAAAAAATATGCAATCCAACAGTTAGATTTTCAAAATATGTAGTCATATTAATTTTTTTAGTAGGAGTTGTAGGCATTGGTTATAATCAAGTTTGTAGTCAAATTTTGTCATTTTATGATTTAAATAATATTAGTTCTTGATGAAGATGAATTAGATCCAATCCTTTTCATTACTAGTTCCATGTGATAACTCTTTTGGCATGTCTATTACTATTTCGACGAATTGTGTTGCCATGCAGTTTACTATATTTAATTTCTCTCTTCCATTATTGGGTTTGCAGGACGAGGTTTGCCTGTTTTGAATGAGGAAGGCAATTTGATATCCACAGATAATAATAGACGAAGTTGGTTGTTTGATTCTTCATCAACTTCGGAGGTATCTATTTCCAGCCTTCGCATTGAAGGGTTTTTTATTTTTAGGACGGTGGGGGTGGTTAGTTTAGGGGAGATACAAAATTAAAGTCTCCGAGGTAGGTATACAATTCTTCTGTGATGCTCATTAATTTCAGGGCCTGGCTCTCTAACTTAAATAACAAAGATATAAAGCAAGAACATCCAAAAGTAATATCAAAGCACGGCACCAGAATTTAATGTGATTCCCTTTTCAGGAGCATTCCAAGAGTGAATATGGTTGAAGTGCTTCACTTATTTTTTTGGTATACTCATCCATCCAAGAGGAGATGCGATTTTAACTATAGAGCTCATTAGCCATAGTGCTTCGCTATTAATTATAATGCAGACAACATGATTACTGGTTTATAGAAATTGAATTCAAAGCTTTTGCAGTGCACTCATATATTGACACTTGGATAAGTGGATAAGTCCTACTGTTAAAGAGTGGCCTCATGGGGTGCCTAAGCATATATAATCATCACAAAACTTAAACGTACAAAATCTTCAAATGTTGGCCCTTGTAGTGAATTTTGAATTCATTGTGTATTAATTTAGTGGTTATTCCTGATGATTCCACCAACATAAAAGCAGAAAATTTGGGCATATTACTCATTAAAAATTATAAGTCAGTGAGTATAGAAATGAGGGAGGAACAAAAAAAGAGAGCCAGGGGTTCACCTCACTCTAATATCACAACTTCAATATCAAACATCTAACTGGTTAGTATGATGGGAATTTCCTGTTTTCTTATGACCTTTTCCTAACAGCTTATGGATGTCTAACTTCATTTTGTAACTTCTCTGTCCTTTCCAGTCTCAAACGACAAGTGGAATTAGCAAATGTACACTCTGCCTGAGTAATCGCCAATATCCAACAGCCACATCTTGTGGCCACATATTTTGCTGGTACTGTTTCTTTAGCTTGTAAAAATTCATGTGCTCTGCTGGACTCCTTTTTTTTTTTTTCTTTTCCATCCCACTTCTTCCTTTTTCTCACTCTATTATTTTGTTTCACTTTCTTGTAGGAATTGCATTATGGAGTGGTGCAATGAAAAGCCTGAGTGCCCTCTTTGTCGCAATCCCATAACTCATTCAAGCCTGGTTTGTTTATATCATTCAGACTTCTAGCATGTGATTATGGTCTATTGCACAGCCCTAAAGAATGAATAAAGAGAGGCTTCCTTTAATATGTAGAAAAGAAATGGAAAAGAAATCAAATTGTAAATAATTTTTCCCCTTGGGTCATTCAGAGGATGGCAAGGCCATTATTTATTAATCTATGAATAAGGGATTATTGACAATGGTGATTTTAGTTGTATCTTTTATCTAGTGTCAGGTTTTTTTTTCAATCTCTAGCAGCAAAAATCAATGGAATCAATTCCCCGCAATGATTATAACAGTACTCCCATATTTAACAAGAGATTCGAAATGGAGAAAATATTTCACCTTCTTGTTCTTTATAGAAGATGGCATGCTGCAAAAGCCATATCACAGGTGGTGAACTTAGATTATTTGTCAAATCAACACCCTCATTTCTGAATTTTTTTCCTATCTCATAAATACGGTTTAAGTTCACCAACGATTTCCTTAAGATAGAGCTCAGGTGCAATGCACATGAACAGTTTCATGTTCAGATCATTGTGATGGGTCACAAATGGAGGAGCGACTGCTCCATCGGCAATCATGTTCATCATTGGTGTTTCAACTTTCAACCTGAGATTGAAAAGAATACTAAAGGAAAGGAAAAAGAACATACTGTCTGTAAATTTGTCTAAATTTGTGTTCATTTTAAAGCATCGAATGCCTACTTTGGTTGTATAGTCTCTTTCCTTCAGCTGTGTGCACTGTGCACAATATAATTTTTTTTTTTTAATTCCCCATATATTATTACCTAGACCCTATTTTCCTAACAGATTTCCCACACTAGTTCATAAGGAATCCTAATGGTTTTAATCCTGTCCAACAAGTTTCCAACTCCAGTAAACTTAACATTAGCACGCCCAAGCCAATTATAATAGAGTAAGTTATACTACACATAACATATTTTCTTAAGCAATGTGGGACAATCACTTTTTTTTTTTTTTTAGAAATAAACACACATACAAGGGAAAGAGAAAGGAGTTCTAATGCAAAAGTACACCACAACTCCCCTCAAAAGTCACGGTAATTTTTAAGGAGGGTGGGGCAAGTTATACTACACATAACACATTCTTTTAATATTAAAATTTTCATTTACTCATATTATGAGGTAATTTGCTAGTAATAGAATATAGTGTGTATTAAGTTTTTCCAATAATTATAGTTAGAAAATAATGAGAAAAATAGTTTTCCCACCGTTCAAAATTTCAACCCGTAGCCATCTATTTTAATGTTATCCTTAATACCAAATTAGTTAATCTCTCTTGAAGTATACAAAGTATGATCATGATTCTCTCTTCTTGAATACAATGCTTATCTTAATATATCCATAAAAATATACTAAATCAAAATATATCCATATGATGATGCTTTGCAAACAAGTAAAATGTCATATCAATCGTCGCTCAATAATTATTAATTTGACTAATTAGAAAAATAATTTATTGTCGATAATCTATTAAGATTATTTTCTATGTAGAAACTACAAAATTTTCCACCCAAAAAGATTATCAAATAAACAACTATTAGCAAAATCTCATAATTAAATTTCTATATGCATCATTATATAATAATAATAACTAATTGCTAACCCGTGCAATGCATGGAAACCTACCTATTTGTGAGATAGATTAAAATAATTTTATAAAAAAATTTAAGAATTTACATCATTGTATGATTTGCTTTTGTATAACTTCAATTTGTATTACAATTTGATGAAGAAGACATTACTTGAACTTACAATGGCTTACAAAAAATTTGTCAGGCAGTTTCAGATATAGCAAAAAAAAAAAAAAAAAAAAAAAACTCAAAAATTCAGATATTAAAACTTCTGAATAACCAAAATATATTAAAAAATTAGATGATCCATTACTTAGAAATTATTGAAACAAAACAAAATATATATAATTAAACAATAGAGAAATATAAGAGAAAGATAAGTTACATTCAAAAGAATAATTTCAATTATTGCAAATTTTTTTATCTTGTAAAAAAGGGCTGGAGAGAGTTTGGTAGTTCATTTACGAAAATTACTTTTTAAAAAATACATGAAAAACCATAAAATAATTTTTTTAACAAATAGAAGAGAAGAAAATAACATAAGAAGAGCTCATACCTCTACTCAGTTTAAAAAAAAATATTGGGGTTCGCTTTACTTTTAAAGTGTTAATGATTAACCTCGTAAATTTGGAGATAAATTATCAATATTTGAGTTTGAGTTAAAGTTTAACTTGTTAGAAATATAGAGTTTCACTTATTGTTAAATTTGGATTAAAAAAAATTGTTTTAAAAAAATGATAATGATGAGTTTAAGTTTTAGTTGAACTTGTTACAGAGATAGAGTTTCACTCCTTGTTAAGTTTGGACTAAATAAAAATAATTTTATTTAAATAAAATGATAATTTTATTTAAATATTTTTAAAAAATGATAATGATGAGTTTAAGTTTTAGTTGGAGTTGTTTCAGAGATAGAGTTTCACTCCTTGTTAAGTTTGGACTTAACAAAAATAATTTTATTTAAATAAAATGATAATTTTATTTAAATATTGTGTTGACGTGGAAAATTGTAAGAATTTTTGGTTATATATATATATATATATGATAACGATGAGTTTGAATTTAAGTTGGATTTGTTAGAGAGATAGAGTTTCAATTCTTGTTAAGTTTGGACTAAACAAAAATAATTTTATTTAAATAAAATGATAATTTTATTTAAATATTGTGTTGACGTGAAAAATTGTGAGAGTTTTTGGTTTTATATATATATATATATATGATAATGATGAGTTTGAGTTTAAGTTGGATTTGTTAGAGATATGAGTTTCAATTCTTGTTAAGTTTGGACTAAACAAAAATAATTTTATTTAAATATTAATGATAATGATGAGTTTGAGTTTAATTTGGATTTGTTAGAAAAATAGAGTTTCACTCATTCTTAAGTTTGAACTAAATAAAAATTAAATAAAATAATAATTTTATTTAAATATTATGTTGACGTGGAAAATCATGAGAGTTTCAGATACTTCGGTTATATATATATATATATATATATATATAATTGTAGAGACCAAAAAAGAGAGTTAAGGCCCAAGCCCACTTAAAATAGTGAGATGTTCCTCTCAAACTTGGCCCAAATCAATGAAATTTGTAAGAAATTGGAAATAATAACAATAATGAGCTCTACCCGAAGACACTAATGTTCAAGGATCAGACTTACGTTCAAGACTGAATAAGCGTCAAGCTTTACACAAAGGCTCCCGAGGAAGCAAAATTTGAATGGAAAATAACACTGTTCCCTGTTCTTCTCTCATACACCTTTTTTCCTCTCTTTTTTTTTTTTCTTTGGCGCCCTTTCCTTTCCTTATATAGCCCCCTTCCATCGCATCTACACCATTCATTTCTACCTCATTCTCCTCCTATTACGACACTTGTTACCTTTCACATCTGAAAAGATGGTGGTAGGAACCTGCTTAGTTGTGGCCTATGCTGCTCAGGTCACCTCCTCATTAATGCGGCTGATAAAAATGTTGGCCTTAATTAATGCGAATGCAACAAGCTAGTCCAGGCCTAAAGCTTCCCTATTGCCCACTGTCACCCACTCTCTTCAGATCCTAACTTCCTCTCATCTGGCGGCTTCTTCCCTTGAGCCCGTGACTTACAGTACCTTCACGTGATTACTGTGACCCCTCAACTTCCTCCTTGCTCCTCGGGCCAATATTACGACCCTTCAGCTCCCTCCTTGGTCCTCAGGTACCTACAATAATAATAATACAATTACAAAAGCGAAAATATGTCACTCATCCTATTATTTATGTTTGGATAACTTTGCTTTTATCTAAATAAGTGGCACTATAGAATACTTCTAATAAAACTATTAAGAGTACTTTCTCTACAAAATCTACAATTTTGCCTACCCAAAAGGATAAAAAAAAGAAACGAAACTTAATAAAGTCTCATAGTTTAACATCTAAATGGATCACTAAAAAAATAAAATTCTAACAAACAACTAATTATTAACTTAAATCAATTCAAATCAATAGGATAAAGAAAAAAAAATGTGATCGGGAATTGGAATAACAAAATACCTAATAAATATGCAAAAAAGTCGATTCAAATTTGCCAAAAAAAGAAACAAATGTGATGTGACAATTAAATCAACAATAACAAAAAAACCATTAATGGAAAAAAAGTAGTTGAAACAATAAAAAAAATTCACAAAAAAAGAAACAAAATTGGAGATAGAGAGAGAGAGTATTGACCTTTTTGCCGTGAACAACTTGGAAGGAATATGGGAGAGAGGTGGAAAAGAAGTAAAAAGAAATTTATAAAAAAATTAAGATGGAAGAATTAGGATAAAAGTATATGAAAGGTTGAAAAGAGTAAAACGGTAGAGTTTAAAAGGTTATAAAGGAGAAATTTAAAAATATATAAAGGAAATCAAATAAAAAATTTAAGAAGATAGTGATTGGAGGAGATGAAAAATTGAACTAAAAAGACACTGGTTGAAAAAGATGAAAGGTTGAACAAAGTAAAAATTGCAAAAACTAGAAAATAAGAAAGGATGCTAATGACATGGCGCAAAAAGAATTTTATGTGTGTGTATATATATATATATATATATATATTTTTGAGAATTAGCTTTGTAAAAGTTTTTTTTTTAAATTTTTTTTTATTATAGAAGAAGCTTTGTAAAAGTTATTGCAAAGCTTCCATTATTATATAATAGCATATATATATATATGTATGTAGGTGTGTATGTATAGATATAGTTTGTGGTTTTAGATTATTCATTGATTTAATTGTTTAGGTATGAATATCTAAATTAATGTAGGTGAACATGTAAATGTAAAATTATACATAAAGTTAAAACCGTCAAAGTTAAATGTGTAAAGTCTCTCTCTCTCTCTCTCTCTCTCTCTCTCTCTCTCTATATATATATATATATATATATAGTTTTAGGAATAAAAAATAAACAAGAAAAAGAATAATATTGTGTAACCAATCACATGGCGGATGAGGTGGCGTAATATGAGCGTAGCAACAATAAGTACTACGCTTCAGTTTTTAAATATAAATATATAGAATACTAGTTGAAGGCCCGTTTGTTGCACGGTTTTATGTTAAAACTTGTAAAATATATATAATTATTATAATCAAATAAGTAATTATTATAATGAAAGGAATAAATTGCATTGGTATAACAACCATCAAATATAAAATGATAGCACCTTAATATAAAATTATCTTCTAACATACCAATTATGCTATAATATCATTTGTAGTTACATGTATCAAACTATTCGCATATGAATTTTATATCTAATGAATCTACAATATATTATCTAATGAATAATATTAATGATTAAAATCTTTAGACAAATAACATAAAATTGGTCGCTTTTTAAAGATAGAACTATTCGAGGAATAAAACCTTTGTTCTAATTAAAAAAAATTGGAAAGTTGTACATCTAGATTACAATCCTTTCTTAGGATGCTTGAAATCTTTTTTGACAAACCTGAAAAAAAAAAAAAAAATCAAGAAGAAAATTAAACAAAGTTAAAAAAACAAAGTACCATATAGATTTGTATGTAAATTTAATAGTATATGATTGGAATCTACTATGATCACTTACATATATTTTGGACAACAAAATAATTAAATTGGATCAAACCATTAACATATGAATTAGATCAAACATAAGGAAATTGCCCCCTCAAAAAAAGAAAAACATAAGGAAATTAGCTTAAACAAAACACAACAAATACATAAAACGTATTTAATTGATTATAGTAAAAAAATTAGAGTAAAAAATACATAACTACATGATTGTAGGTAGAAAAATGGAAGCCTAATTAAAAAAAACTATAAAATAAGTTGGAGAATGAAAAACTACACCAACTAACGGTGTATATATATACATTCTCCATTTAGAAAAGGAGTCCAAGTAAAAATCAAATACTCTAAACTCCTTGAAGTTACCTAATCAAGACGTTTAGGTTAATTAAATATTAGTTTTTTTTTTTTTAAATACTTTATCCCAAAAAAATAGTTAACATTATTAGCTAGATTGTTATTAGATTTTTATTTTTTATTTTTTTAAAGCTAAAGTTAATAAAATAATAATAAAAAAAAAAACTTATGGGAAGCAGTATGTTTTTTTTTTTTTAAGAGATATACTTACTTTATGATAACAATGAATTAGAGATAAGAATGAATTAGAGTCCTGATTTTTTGAATTTGAGATATGAATGAATTAGAGTCCTAATTAATCCAATATTAATTTACCGACAATCTTACATGAAGCAATTTTTATTTTACGCTTACTATATAATATATATTTTTTTATTAATCTAATATTAATCTATACCTACAATCTTACATGAAGCAAACGTGAAGCAGTTTTTTCTTTCTTTATTTTTTTTAAAGAGATAAACTATTTAATGATAAAAATAAATTAGAGTCCTGATAGTATACTATTCATTTTTAGCTCTTTAAAAATCTAAAAATTTAATAAAATTTATGCAATTTGGTGAAATCACGTGGCATAACCACGACGTCTAAACCCAACTTTTATTATATTCTAGTTGCAGACCCTCGCGTTGCGCATGATAATTTTTTAGATAAAATACTATTTTAGTCCCTAGACTTTATAAAGAGTTTTTTTTTTTTTTTTAAATAGTTTTATCATATTTTTCATAATCTTGTCTATAACATTTTTTGCCTTTATCATATGTTTATTGGTTGATGATTTGCATAACATAGACATTAAATAAGAGGTAGAACTATTCATTAAATTTTTTTTAAGTCATGGTATTTGAAGATTATGATTATATATATATATATATATATAATTTCCCTAGTTAGAGTTTGATTAGTTTTAAGTTTAAATTTTGCATTATTTTATTTAATTGTAGATTTTATTGCACTAGAAATTTTTCAATGTCCTCTGTATAGTCATCTCTATTTTATTTATTACTCCTGTTGACCACCTTTTTATTTTCTAAATAACGGTTATTAATTGACGTTTGATTTCATTTATTTTTTTCTTCATTCATTTATTCTTTATTACTTTGTATGTTCCCTTCCTAGTTGTAAATTTTATAGTTATCAATAAGAAATAGATGTCATAGATAACTTAAATAGTTATAGATGTAGTTACGTTAGTGGTATGTCGAAGGTTTTTTTTTCCTTTTGAATTTTCAAGGAAATATGAAAGACATTTCTCTAGTTTGGTCTTAATCAATTAAGATATCTATAATATATTAATGGAAGTAATAATGAGCCTTAAATTTTTTTTAATGTAGGAAGAAGTTAGGTTAGTGGTATGTCAAAGGTTTTATAAAAAAAAATTTAAAAATAATTCCAAGGAAGTGTAAAAGGCATTTTTTTGAATAAAGAAATTGTGACTTTTTGAATTGTAGAAATATGATTGTTTTTGTGGGACCAGCGGCCCAAAAAGATAAATTGAGAGTTCATGGGAAGTGGGCTAGCGGCCCAGTCCGAGGACAATCCCGCGTCCGAGGATAATATTTACTTCTCAAACTGCGTCCGAGGTGGGCGTAATTCTTTTAATAATCAAGGAACTTCACAGAATCGCATGCAAACTAACTAATGAACATTGAGCAAAGAAGGAACCGAGAAAAGTAACAAATATCCCCTAAAAGTCGCTACCTCCACATTAAATGCTGCCCATCTAACTCTCTGGCCGCATTAATGTGGAGGTGATACCTGAACAGTAATCAAGTAGCCTTCTAACCACTAGACGGAAAATCCCGAAAGTTCTGGATGGGACAGAAATAAGTTATGAGAATGGAACCTACACGTGTACGGTGGAAGCAGAAGGAAGAAGGTAGTACATAATGTGAAATCGGAAGACATTAGAAGGGGATTTTTGGGGGAAAAAGAAAAAGAGGCAAAAGCAAGAAGAGAGAGAATCCAGAGAGAAAAACACTAAAAATCCAGTCGAGGACAAAAGAGAATGAAGGGTTTTTCTTTCATTTAGTTTGATGTTCCTTTTGCTGCAGAGGGACGATGTCTTTTCCTCTCACTGGAGCTAGTTCTTGTGCCTATTCTCTATAAATTTTATTGTTTGGACTTGTTGGGCTTGGATCCCATCCTTCTTTTGAGTCCAATACATTTCGAGTCCATACAATTGGCACCGTCTGTGGGAAGAGCTTGATCCGATTGTAGGAAAAGACAGGTGTAACAGCTGATGGCAGAAGGAGCACCGCAGCAAATGGATGCCAATCCACACCAGGCAGAATCCATGGGGCCCCAACATGGTGACCCGTTGGTAATTCATGAACAAGGGGGGGATCGCGAGGGAAGTGCGCGAACAACCCACACAGAGAAGAGTCAATCTAAGGGGAAGAGCCATGTCTCCCATGCGAGGAACGATGGGGACATGCAGCGTGAGATTAATAGACTAAAAAGGGAATTACGCTACGAGCGACGGAGGCGTTTGACTCACAACGTAGGGCAGTCCTCTGAGGAGTCCGATGATACCAGTTATAGACGAAGGTCTAAAACTCCGCCCAGTGAGCTTTTTTCACGCGATGAGGAGCAGCACCGTGGGCGAACACATAAGAGTCTACCTCGTCAGGGTTTAGGGAACGATGCTTTGAACAAAGCACTGAGCCAAGTTTCCAAATCGCCGTTCACGCGACGTATAGAGGATGCAAGTCTTCCTCGGCGATTCCATCAACCTACGTTCACCATTTATAACGGTCAAACGGACCCGGTGGAGCATGTTAGCCATTTCAGTCAGAGAATGGCCATCCATTCTAGGGACGAAGCCTTGATGTGCAAGGTTTTTCCCTCAAGCCTAGGTCCAGTGGCGATGAGATGGTTCAACGGCTTAGAAGCGAACACTATTGACTCCTTTGAGAGGCTCATCCAAGCTTTTGGTGCTCGCTTTATTACTTGCAGAAGGGTTGTTTAGCCCTTGGGGTCGTTATTATCAATGTCTATGCGAAAGGGAGAAACACTGAAAGCCTATTCTGACAGATATTGGGAAATGTTTAACGAGGTTGATGGGGCCAATGATAACGTGGCCATTAATACCTTCAAGGAGGGCCTTCCAACCGAGCATGATCTGAGGAGTTCGTTGACTGGCAAACCTGTTACCAGCATGCGACAGCTCATGGACCGAATTGACAAATATAGAAGGGTAGAGAAGGACCAGATACGGGGTAGAGGAAAGTCCAAGGTAATCCCTCAGGAGAGGAGGGATTTTAGATTTGACTGATACAATAACAATAGACCTCGGAGGGACTTTGGGGGACAGTCAGGATCAGCTAACTCCCAAACAGTTAATGTCGTATTCCGAGAACCAGTGCAACGGGTTCTAGAGAAAATAAAAGACGAGCCCTACTTCAGACTGCCCAATAGAATGGCAGGGGATCCTATGAAGCGTAACCGAAACCTTTACTGTCAATATCACCAGGACCACGGACACGTTACTGAAGACTGCAGAAACCTATGGGATTACTTGGAGGAGCTTGTCCGAGAGGGAAAGTTGACACACTTGCTGCATCACTCCAGTGGCCGAGGAGGTCAGTCAGGATCAACGTTTCGGGGGAATGCCCCGTCAGGAGCCCCACTGGGCACAATAAATGTTATATTTGCTGCCTCAGGAAGAACGGGATCCTATCCCTCCAAGATAATGTCCGTGTCTCAATGTGGGGATGGGGGCTCCAGCTCAATGCCGAAGAAGACAAAACTGAATGCCTCGCTGGTGTTGGGTTTTTCGGATGAGGATAAGAGAGGAACAATACAACCGCATGACGACGCCCTGGTGGTTACGCTTAGAATTGGGGGGTATGATGTGAGAAGGGTGATGATAGATGAAGGAAGCGCTGCCGAGGTGATGTATCCTGACCTGTATAGGGGGTTGAATTTGACACCCCAGGACCTAACAGCTTATAGTTCCCCGTTGGTGAGTTTCGAAGGAATGTTAGTCATTCCGATGGGTATGATTAGATTACCGGTGCAAGCAGGTTCAGATGTGGTGGAGGTGGATTTTATTGTGGTAGACGTCTTTTCTCCGTATATGGCGATTCTGGGTAGGCCTTGGTTTCACACCCTAGAGGCTGTTTCTTCCACTCTGCATCAGAAGGTGAAATACCCATCAGGAGGCCAAGTGCTAGAAATATTGGGGAATCAAAATATGGTAAGGCAGTGCATGATAGCAGCCATTCAACATCAGCCAGAAGTAAGCACATCGGCCAAGGCAGAGGATGATTTATAGCAATCAAAGAATCCGAGCACCATATCCGATACGTCCGCCGAGGAAACTGAGTGTGAGAATCTGGAGAGAGTTAGTGTTGGCGGTGATCTAGACAGGTACTTTCAGGTTGGAGCACTATTACCTGCGTTGGAAAAAGAGCAATTGGTTGAGGTCCTAAGGAAAAACGTTGATGTGTTTGCATGGAATGCCTACGAAGCTCCAGGAGTTGATCCAGACTTCATTTGTCATCATTTGAATGTCAATCCCGCTATTACACCAAAGAAACAGCCACCTCGGCGTCCTTCTAAATTACATGCCGAGGCTATCAAAGATGAGGTGACTAAGCTTAAAGAGGCAGGGGCTATTAATGAGGTGTTTTACCCTCAGTGGTTGGCCAATACGATGGTGGTAAGGAAGAAGAATGGAAAATGGCGAGTATGTGTTGATTTCACAGATCTTAATAGAGCTTGTCCGAAGGATCCTTTTCCTATGCCCTGTATAGATCAACTTGTGGACGCAACGGTGGGTCATCCTCGGATGAGCTTTCTTGATGCATTTCAGGGCTATCATCAGATCCCACTGGCACTGGATGACCAGGAGAAGACCGCTTTTCTCACCCCTAATGGGAACTTTCATTACAAAGTGATGCCCTTCGGCTTGAAAAACGCAGGATCTACTTATCAACGGATGATGACGAAGATGTTTGAGCCACAGCTAGGCAAAAACATAGAGGTCTATATTGATGATATGGTTGTAAAGAGTAAGGTAGTGGCCGAGCATGTGACGGACCTCACCAACACGTTTGAGATTCTGAGGAAGCATAAGTTACGACTGAACAGTTCCAAGTGCTCCTTTGGGGTTTGCTCTGGAAAGTTTTTGGGCTACATGGTGACTCACCAGAGAATTGAAGTGAACCCCGACCAAATTAAGGCCATAAACAACTTGCAACCACCACGGAATCCAAAGGAAGTTCAAAGGTTGACTGGGATGACCGCTGCGCTAAACAGATTCATATCAAGGTCGACAGATAGATGCAAACCCTTTTTCCTTTTACTTCACAAATGGAAAGTGTCACGCCCCAAAACCGATACTCGGATTTGTGACCATGACCGGCATGCTAATACCAAGCCTAAGCCTGATATTAACACGAACCAACTTAAACTTTTACAAAACTTTTACAAAAGCTTTCCTCTTTCCTTACATTCTTGTTTCTTTACTTAAAAGTTATAACTTTTCCTGTGACATTCAGAGTATCTACACTGTAGTCAAAAATAATATAATCCACCAATCATTCCATTTCCACATTATCACTTAATACATCTCTTAATGCTTTAAGGTACACAACCTTCATTAGATCCTAAAATGCACAATATTACAGACTAACATCAAATTGCTAATTTAGAAACTATACATTTAAAACTAAAAACTAGCTCCTTCCAAAACTCGACTAAGGCTCCCTCTGCTCCAAAATAAAACCTGTTAACTGAAAAATAATAGGGTGAGCTGCGAAGCCCAGTAAATGTAAGATATATGAGAATTCAATAAGGATGCATGTAAATCCATTCATTTCATTTTATAATTATTCAGATAGGAGAACATCTTTCCATGCATAGTATTTTATACTATATATAATAATAACTTATACGCTTCTCGTAGGAAAATAATTGTTCTCCTTTTTCTTATCAGAATAATATTATCGAAACCTTTCGGATTAAATTTCTTTCATTTCTTACAAAGTCACCATATATATTTTCATTACAAAATAATCATTTTAACTTAAAATTAGTAATCGGCAACTTTGTCTTAAATCGGAAGCATCTTAAAGAATAATAAAACTTTCCTTCATAAATTTCTTCTTGTAAACTATTATAACTTTCATAATTATAAAACTTAACGTTTCATAAAGAAAAACAGATATCTGATAACTTCTTAGCATAAACTTGTACTTTCTTCAGAAACTTTATCTTTAATGAACAGCTTTCTTTTCATCAGAAACTTCTTCTTTTCATGAGAGCTTTCACTTTTCACAATGCATTTAAACAAAATAATTCTCTCATGATTAATAATATAACATAACATAGCTGTTCATAAATAGTTTGTTGGTTAGTCCATATCTGATAAATCTGTACTTATTTGGGAGGCTTCTAGCACCACGGTGCTAGGCATCCAGCATTCCCCACAATGCCAGGTATTCCCGGGATCACATCATAATACATATCTTCCAACCATGGGGGTAGGTTGGCTTCCCCCAAGTTAGCCGTAACCAACAAGGGCGGGTACAGCAGAGCCAGTCCCACTTAATGGCCAATCATATAACGTTTTCCATGGAAAGCCAGTAATTAACCCCTACTGGCAGAGTTCAGATCACCAGAGAACATAACCCGAAAATATTTCATACTTATACATCATATTAAATTTTCTTATTTTGCATAACGTTTCATAATAAAAGCATTTCCATTGTTTTCTTCATCATGTTCGTGGAATTAATAATAGCATCAATATGCTTAAATCATATACATAAGTTTTCGAAAGCTCACGAACATATCTTTGTCTGATAATGCTTACATGCCATATCTCTAATCAAAAACATTTTATTGCATAATATACTTTAAAATAACCTCATGACTTACCAAATGCCCATATAACTTATCCCTTACCTGAAAGCAGAAGAACCGAGAGCCTAAAGTCGAAGGAGCTTGGATCTGGCGACTGGTAACACCTAATCCAAATATCAAAGCTTATTACTATCCATTACTCCTTATCATAAACTTACATATTCATCTCAAAGCCTATCTCTTATAATTGAAGAAATCCTAATCCCACCTCAAAGAGATTCCCACAAACATATTGTGCATACATCAACAAATAATGACCAAACTAAAGAAAAATCTCCATTCTCATCACATAAAGTTCCCCAAAGCACATGATACAATCATTAAACACATTATGCATTCAAACCATATCTAAACCAGGGCATAAAATTTATATGTTATCAAAACATACCAAAGGATGAGCCTATTAAATTATAGCTCAAAACATTTACCCTAGCTTGAGAATTAAATCTACAAAGTCAAAGTTTTCCTATCCTGTTTACTGGTCATTACAGCAGCAAAAGCCCTATTTGTAAAATACGAATGGGCTGCTCAAACACATCCACAAGTCATGAAATTTTACCTAGTTACTCCCCTGTATGTCCAGTATATACCATAAAAATTTCGTAGTCAATGCATAAAACCATTATTTACTAAAAATCATACATTACAGCACACTCGGATCTGTCCTGACAGAATTCTATGCAACTTACAAATTAAACCATTATTTTTATGTTCATCCAAATGCTGTGAGACTAATTCCATAACAACCGTACATGTCTTAGGATTCACACAAACTATTCGTAGCATCCTAATTCACAACATATGATTTAATACATATTTTTCTTGCGGTAAACATCAAATCTGTCACAGAGGCAGTTTTGAAACATTTTCTTGTAAATTCACAAACAATTATTAAATGATGGTATTTTCATATGGGGATTTTTATACAATCATTAAACATGTTAGAAAACACTTATATATAGTCATTTAACCATTTATAGCAAAACTAAATACAACCAAAAATCCCAGCAGTAACATCAAAAGTATATGTCCTAACTTTTCTTAATTCCTTAGTCATACACAATCCTTAGTAAAAACCATAAGCTACCTTCAACCAATCACCAACACATTTTCAAAACTTCTTAAAACATATATGTATAGACTTACAAGCTTCCCAATTTTACAAACCACAAAAAGCAACTTCTAACAATCATATTAGAGAAACATAAAAGTGAAACTAAACCATACCATACCACCATTAAAATACTCATGATAAAATGAGATTTTTATTTACTTATCCACAACTTTGAAGCTGAAATCTTAGGGCTAAACTTTTAATTTCTTCCTTAGAGTGAGGTATATGATTTCAATGAGAGAGGGAGGGAAAAGTTGAGAGTTTTCTTTCTTTGAGGTTGGACCCGTGGGTGTGAGAGATAGAGCTTGAGAGAGTTTTCTTTATTTTGTTGTTGGAGCCGTGGCATGAGAGGGAGGGAGTTTCTTGATTGTTTTAGCTTCTTTGAGAAAGTGTGAATGAGGGATGAGATAAGTCTTGTCTTTCTTTTAAGGGGTGGACCGTGGACTTAAGGGAAGACTCAAGGGAGTTTCCTAGCACCTTCCTTAAGAGAAAAGAGAGAAAAGTGAGTTGATAATTTCAGATTTTTCTTGGACCCGTGGGAATAGAGAGGAAGAGATTTTCTTGGAAATTCTAGTTGCATGGAAAAGTCAAAGAAGAGATGTGGAGCTTGTTCATTGCATGGCCAAGTCTTGGTCTTTGGAGATTTTCATCATGCATGAAACTTTGGCCTTGCATGTGTTGAATTTCCATTGGTTGCATGGGGTGGAAATTCTACTATACTATCTCATGCATCATGCTTCTACAACTATATATATATATATATATATATACTTAACCACTTAATATATAGTCCAACAACTATATATATATATATATATCTTACATAACTTAACCACTTAATATAGTTTTGTACATAGTATATATTTATAATACACTTAGCCATTAAATTATTTATAATCTTTACAATTCTTATTCAAAGGTATTATAAAATAATATGCTAATTAAATACTTGTATATTAATTATAGGATGAACGTGACTTAAAATAATAATTAACCATTTAAACACAGGTTAACTATAAAATTGGGTCGGGATGTTACAGAAAGGGTTTGAGTGGACTGAGGAGTGTGCTCTAGCATTTTGACAGCTTAAGGAGTATTTATCTCGGCCACCCATTATGTCTAGCCCTGAGGTGGACGAGGTTCTTTTTGCCTACTTGGCGATAGCCCTTTATGCGATCAGCTTCGTTATGATACGAGTGGACAATGGTGTACAACGACCAGTTTACTACGTGAGCAAATCACTTCATGAGGCTGAAGTGCGTTATTTACCGTTGGAGAAGGCCATTCTGACAGTGGTGCATGCAACGAGGAAACTTCCCCATTACTTTCGCTATAGTGCCGTGCATATTCGCTATAGTGGGGATCATTCCCAAAGCCACTCCCACCTACACACTCACTAAATCCTTCTCAGGTTGGACCTCTCAATCCATTAACATTGGGACAATCAAGACCATTACACTTACGATCTCCTATAAATAGGAGATTGGAAGAAGGAATAAGGGTTGGAAAGGGAGAGGAGAAAAAAGAGAGAAAAGAGCAGGGAGAAGGAGTCAAGAGTTGATACCAAAAGGAGAGAGAAGTGATCCATTGAGTCTCATAGCTGCGAACAACTCATTGTAGGAACTACTATCCCATCACACAAATAAGTTGTGCGCCTAGGTGAGTCGTGGTCCACAAAAACCTCGTTTTTTGAGAAGTCTCATTTCTGCCGTGCACATGTTTTATTAGAAATGTTTATTAACAAATTTGCATTTGAATATGAAAAACTTAAAAAAAAAAAAAAAAATTGAGTCTAAAAAATAATCAATGAATAAATTTTTTATTAGTATTAAGCAAAATACAACTTAAAATTTAGATAAAAATATCATAAATAAGCAAGATATTCACCAAAAATAGTTAGAAGATAATGAAACGAGAAGATAACAATGATGTTCAATTTTGCAATACAACAAATCTTGATAATGAACTTTAGAAGAATATAGAAGTAAATGAAAATGTCACAAATGAACAAATTCACCATAATGATGTTCAATTAGAAGGAAATGAAAATAATAATGACATGTCGAATTATATTCCTACAAATATAATTGATTGAAAAAGAAATATTAGAAGAACTTAATTACAAAAATTTATTTAGTCAATTTGCAGCTCAAAAGGCAAGACAAATATATTTTTAAATGAAATATATTATAATATAAAAATATTAAATAATATTAATTTAATTAATACATAAATATAAAAAATACCTCATTTTAATTGTCGCCTTAGGTTTCAAAATGTCTGGAGCCGGCCTTTATAACAAGTTAGGAGAACATGTAAAATTACCTCAACATCACCACTATCAAAGTAGAAAGACTGCAGACTTAAGAATTGTAATAGCCATGTTAATTTTATGTTTTTAACAATGCTTACGAATTGTGTCTTATTCACAATTAAAAATAGATTCTCATAAAATAAAATAAAATAAAAAACTGTTAAAAATAAAGTGAGGCAAAAAAAAAAAGTACATTATCCATTAAATTTAAGAAGATAGTTTAACTTTAAAGTATTAATAGTTTGCAATGCAAAGGGCAAAGAATTTATAATTTAGACTTTTAAAGTTAATTTAAGTAATTAATACATAAAACTAACAATATCTATCTATCTATATATATATATATATATATATATATATATAAAACCGAAGCCTCTGAATCTCTCACAATTTTCCACATCATTACTATTTTCTTTTTCTTTTTATTTAAGATTCTTTTTATTTTAGGTTTTATATCTTATATAGAATCCACTAGAAAAATAATAGACAAAAGTTCGAATTTTTATTAATATCAATAATATTGAAAAACGTATACAAACTTGGAGGCCTATTTAAGGGCTCCATAAAACTTTATGGACAAGAAAATATATTCTAAAATAAGCCCTAATTAATACCTAACCATAATAGGAACCAAATTTGACCTAAAAAAACATTAAAAGATCCTAAAAACAAGGAAATAAATTACCTAGACCTAAAATAACGTTTTTTGCATAAAAATACCAAAATAACAATATCCTACATCAACTTATCACAAAAATACCAAATAGTTTCTTTTTATTTTAGATTCTTCCTGGTATGACTTTCTCTTCTCTCCTTAAAACCTTAGCAATTACCATCTCAAAACCCTAAACTCAACTTCACTTTAAGATTAAAAAAATAAGAAGGAGAGAGACTCACGTAAAAAAAAAAAAAAAAAAACGTAGGTTTTGTCTTTTTATTTGCTTTCATATGTGCTTGAAATTTTCATTCTATCTTATTGTTTTATTATGTTTAGAATTGATTTTCTTCTAAGTATTTGGGTTAATCTCTGTATTTCGATAGTGTTTTTATGGGTTTGGTTTTTGGGTTGAAATTCTAATAATTATTTTATATTGTATATGACAGATGAAGCATCTCTATTTTTTGGAGAAAAATCAAAGCTGCAACCTATGTCTTCCAGCCCAAGGTATGGTAAATTTTTATATGTTCTTGCTTTATTGAGAATTTTTATTTGGGTTCATGTGATTTTTTGTTTTTTTTTATTAAAGCTTTGATTTTTGGTTGATTAATTATTTGTTTGGATTAATTTCAATTAATTATTTGTTTGGATTCAATGTAAAAGATAATGAAATTAGGTGTTATAAATTTGATAATGTTTCATGTTTTGAATTGTTTATATTATTTAGACTCCTGGTAGGATTTTCTCTTCTCTCCTTAAAACTGTAGCAATTACCATATCAAAACCATAAACTTAACTTCACTTTAAAATTAAAAAATAAGAAGGAGAGAGACTCAACTAAAAAAAAAAAAAAAAAAAACATAGGTTTTGTCTTTTTTATTTGCTTTCATATGTGCCTGAAATTTTCATTCTATCTTATTGTTTTGTTATGTTTAGTATTTATTTTCTTCTAAGTGTTTGGGTTAATCTCTATATTTTGATAGTATTTTTGTGGGTTTGGTTTTTGGGTTGAAATTTCTAATAATTATTTTATATTGTATACGGCAGATGAAGCATCTCTATTTTTTTGAGAAAAATCAAAGCTGCAACCTATATCTTTCAACCCAAGGTGTGGTAAATTTTTATTTGGTATATTATATATGAATTTTTTGAATTTGAAGGGTTTTGTTTGGTTTTGAAGTAGAATTTGGGGATTCTATAAAATTTCGAAGGTTTAAGTTTTGGGGTTTTTGGTATTTGCGTCTTAGTAGGTTGATCTTAATTTTTTACCTTATATGTTTTTTCTTTATTGAGAATTTTTATTTTGGGTTCATGTGATTTTTTGTTTTCTTAATTAAAACTTTGATTTTTGGTTGATTAATTATTTGTTTGGATTAATTTCAATTAATTATTTGTTTGGATTCAACGTAAAAGATAATGAAATTATGTGTTATAAATTTGATAATGTTCCATGTTTTGAATTATTTATATTGTTATTAATACGACTAAATAAGATTTGTTTTTATCTTTGTAGTTTATATCAGTTTTGAGTGTGTGTATATATATAACTTTTGGGAATTTTGCTTTATTAATTTAAGAATTGTAAATTACTTTGTAGGTTTCAGTAACTATGCACCTGCAGTGAGACATTGATAATATAAGCATATATATATGGTATTAACATTTTATAAAAATCTTTCTTACAACCTAATAACATTCTACGTTAGACAACACTTCTAAACTATAGAAAAACATAGAAGTTAAATATTTATTCCCATTGTATTTTATTTAATTATGACAGATCTATTTTTTTTTAAACGCTAACTAGCAAAATGTCTATAATATGCATATTATTAACCCAATTTTCTGTTTCTAAATTTCTTAGATTTTATTATATCAATCTTTTTTTCTTTTAAATTCTTGGTGGGCAAATCAGTCTCTCACTAATTCTTTTACCTTAACGTGATGTTGGTTAATTGTCTTTTTATTTAACTATCCCGTGCATCGCACGGGTTAGCGACTAGTGTTCTATAATTTCACAGCTCTAACACAAGAGTTCCTTTTCTCCTCCTAATTGGATCAAGCCGCATTGGGTTTTGGTGGACTTAGGAAGAATTTTGCAGGGGTGGGTCATTTGAATTAAGCATATAATACAAAGTTAAATTTATTATCTTTTTTTTTTTTTTTGGTGAGTTTCTTTTAATGTTTGATAAATTGTGCTGAAAAGCTTAAAACAACCATGCTAATGGTTGGAGAAATTGGAGGGAATGATTATAACTATGCAAAGATGCCTAAACGAGTGTCTTTCTTCCTATGGACAACAGCTAATAATGGGATTCTCACCATTGACAATCTTGTCAACAAAGGTCGGTTTCTGGTTAATAGGTGTTGTTTATGCTACTGTGATGGGAAATCAGTAGATCACCTCCTGCTTCATTGTAAGTTTTCTTATGCCTTATGGAGCAAAGCTTTTGCAGTGTTTGGGATCCAATGGGTAATGCCTAGGTCGGTCAGCTCTTTTTTCTTTATGTGGAGAAATTGGTTTGGAAGGCATCGTTCAACCATTTGGAATATGGTCCCGGCATGTTTAATGTGGTTAGTTTGGCAGGAATGCGATACCCGGATTTTTGAAGACAAGGAGAGAACATTAGATCATCTAAAATCTCTCATTTTTGGTACTCTATTTCTTTGGGCTCGTATTTGGGGTGTACGAATTGTAATTCTTTATCTGAGTTTTTAGCCTCTAGTTATATTAATCATGCAAAGACGCCATTGTATTACTAATACTAGGCACATGCACAATTTCAATATATATGAGCACATGAACTATGCAATTGCACTTTTAATGTAAGAGAGAGAAGTTATGAAGGTTTAAGATTATTCATTTATTCTAATGTTAAAATTAAAAATGATTTTTTTTTTTAAATTTTAAAAATCTCAGTTCTTAAAAGACAATTGTATGAATTTTTTTACTTTATTTTAATAATTAATTTTTTAAATAAATATATAAACAAACTATTAACTTGGAAGCAACAAAAAAAAAAAGGTAAAAAAGCAATATAAAGTAAAGTTTTGAATTTTGTTTTGCATGTTTTTTTGATTGGCTATGAGAAATTTGAGAAAGGAATATTTTAGTACTGGTTCACTATTCCGGAATTATGCGCTAAATATATGTACATAAAATATTTAAATTAATTATTTTAGGAGTATAAAAATAAACTCCTTATACAGTGATATAATTATGAGATTGGTGATTAAAAAAATTCAAACTTTATATAATTTATTAGTGCAGCTGAAACGAGATTGTTTATTTAAAAAATAATCAAATAAAGAAGATTGTATTACTCACTTGAGTTACCTCCCTCAGCAGCTTAAGATTCATCAGTGTTCTTCATGAAACTGGAAAGTTATGGCTTACCGTGATCTCTTTACACCCTAGCAAGGTCTCAAAATTTTTTTTTTGAGTAAACAGTAATACTTTTTAGAATATAAACGAAAATAGTAATATTAGTATTTTAAACCAAAATTATAATATATTATTTAATTAACGTACAATTACAAAATGATATAACTTTTGTAATTGTAGACTGAAGATAGAAACAGTGAATACTAGATAGACATAACTAACGTGGGGGTAAGATGCTGCTATATGGTCTTAGGATTGTCAGCCCCCTCACCCATTTTTTTTCTCAGGAAAAAATAACAAAAAAGATTGTACTAGTTGCAGTAGACATAACTAATGGAGATGCTCTTAGGTGAACTAAACTATGAACTTTCCTTTTTTTATTTATATTTTTATTTATTTATATTTTTATTTTATTGGAAAACTATGAACTTTACTAGAAGGCTCTTATTCCATTTGTTTAATTTATTTTTTTTGTACTTTCACATTCCACGTGACCTTCACTTTTCACCTCTGCGTTCTCATCTCCTTACCTTCTTCACTGACCTGACCAGACCTTCACTTTCTTCCATTCTCACGGTACCCTCTCGGCCTCTCAAGATCTACTCATCGTTTAGCTCTTCTTAAAAAAAAAAAAAAAACCTTATCGTTTAGTTTTTTGTTTCCTCTTAGGAGCACTGAAATTTCTAGAAAGTGGAAGTACTCAAAAAAATA
Organism: Quercus gilva; assembly: GCA_023621385.1. Taxonomy (NCBI): domain Eukaryota; kingdom Viridiplantae; phylum Streptophyta; class Magnoliopsida; order Fagales; family Fagaceae; genus Quercus; species Quercus gilva. The sequence goes on along the minus strand of CM042476.1, from coordinate 103,312,568 downwards.
TAATAAAAAAGAGCAGTTGGAAGTTTCTTGTAATATTTCCTAAAAGGAGCACTGAAATTTCATTACTTCCAAATTTCTAGGTCCTCTCTAAATTCTCTCCTCAGTCCTCTCTCTCTTCATTTGCAAAATTTCAGATCGGATTCGACGCATTTTCAAAACTACGCCGGTCTGGTTGGGGATCAAGGTATTTCTTCTTCCCTAATTTATTTATTTTTTAATCGTTTTTTGGTTCTAAATTTCTAATTGATTATTATTCGTTTTTTGGTTTTTATAAATTTTGCATGCAGATCTATTTATATATTAGTTTTTCAATTTAATTATATTGTGTATGGTACTTTCTCAACTACAAATTCAGAGATATAATTATTTAGTTTCTGAAAATATAACGAACGGTGAGACCTCAACGGCGTTAATGGAAGGTGTGGCTGGCTTCGACACAGCGAGTAGCACAGTGTGTGATGTACATTTGGCGGGACTGAGTTTATTTGCTTAACTCTGTGAAACTTCAGTTCAACTGGGCTTTCTTTTTTTATATAAAAGAAAGGTAAGGTTTAACCAATCTGATGGACGGAGGAAATCAAAATGTTGCATCAATTCTTCTTCCCTAGTTTATTTCTTTTCATTTGTTCAGTATTGATTTTTTTTTATTTTTTATTTTGGTATGTAGATCTATATCGTGATTCAATATTTAGTAGTAGAGCATTTTGCAGTGGCTTCAATGGGCATGGAAAGCGCCTCGTCATCTTCTACTGTCCAATGGAAATATGATGTCTTCATCAGTTTCAGAGGAGAGGACACCCGCAACAATTTTACGGATCATCTATATAATGCTTTGATAGGGAAAGGCATTAACGCTTTTAGAGACGATGAGAAACTTGAGAGAGGAAAACCCATTCCACTAGAGTTGTTGAAAGCAATAGAAGAGTCGAGATTTGCTATTGTCATTCTCTCAAAAGACTATGCATCTTCACCTTGGTGCTTAGATGAACTTGCAAAAATCATTGCTTGCCAAGAAGACATGGAAATGGAAATGATAGTTTTGCCTGTTTTTCACTATGTGGAGCCATCTGATGTACGGAAACAAATGGGAACTTTTGCGAAGGCATTTGTTAAACATGAAGAGAAGGAGGAAAAAACAAGGGTGAATAAATGGAGATATGCTTTGAGACAAGTGGGAAACCTCGCCGGATGGCATTTAAAGGATACTAGGTATTTTTTTTTTTTTTTTGTTGCAATGCCCTAATTTGATTGATTGTGATGGTTGTGTGGGTGTGTGATGAGTCTCATATCGGGCATATATTGGTATAAGAGCCAGCCCAATAATCTCATGTGGACTTAGACACTACTCCACAAATTGGGTCCTAAGAAAGACGTTAGGGATTTAAGTGAGGGAGATTGTGATGCCTCAATTTGTTTGATTGTGGGTGTGTGATGAGTTCCACATCGAGCATATATTGGGCAAATATGGACTTTATTAATAAATACAAGGAGCCTCAAGTGTGACTAATCCTTTTGAGTTATAGTGCAAATGTGGCAGATTTATATATAACTATATACGGAAACCTAAGCAGATTTATATACATGTTTCATTGTATGTGGATCAATGTACACTTTTTTGTTTCAATCAACACATATTCTATTTTTTTCTTTGCAGGCCTGAGTCACAAGATATCCAAGAAATCGTGGGTTGGATATTGATCAAATTGAACTATGATCCATTCCCATATATTACCAAGGACCTAGTAGGGATAAATTCTCGACTAGTAGAATTGGAGTCATGTTTAGCTCTAGGTTCAAAAGATGTCCTCTTTATAGGGATTTGGGGGATGGGAGGGATCGGTAAGACAACTCTTGCTAGAGTTTTTTATCATATGGTTTCTAAGAAATTTGAGGCTCGTGGTTTTATTGAGGATGTTAGGGAAAGGTTTGAAAAATATGGTTGTGTTCCACTACAGCAGAAAATTATTAATGAAGTTTTGATGGAAAAGAATTTGAAAATTGAAGAGGAGTGTGATGGAGTTCTCAAGATCAGGAATAGGTTATGTTGTAAAAGAGTTCTTCTTGTTCTTGATGATGTAGATGAAGTGAAACAGTTAAGAATGTTAGCAGGGGAGTGTAATTGGTTTGGTCCGGGTAGTAGAATTATCATAACAACAAGAGATGTGCATGTGCTTAAAACACATCGAGTAAATGAAATATATGAAGTTAAAGGATTGAATGATGAAGATGCTCTTCAACTTTTTTGCTCGAAAGCTTTTGAAAAAAAGCATGGCCTTGATGATTATATAGAGTTGTCTAACCTTTTTTTGAATTATGCTAGTGGCCTTCCTTTAGCTCTTGAGGTTTTGGGTTCCTTTTTGTTTGGAAAAAGTATTGCTGAATGGAAAGCTGAATTAGAGAGACTCCAAGAATTTCCTGACGAAGCAATTCTCAAAGTACTTAAAATAAGTTTTAATAGACTCCAAAAACCACAGAAGGAAATATTCTTGCATATTGCATGCTTTTTTAATAATCAAAAGAAAGATTATGTATTAGAAATACTAGATATTCTGGGCCTTTACCCTATTATTGGATTGAAGGAACTCACTGATAAATCTCTCTTGAAAATTATGGATAATGATGTAGTGTGGATGCATGATTTACTTCAAGGAATGGGTAGGGACATAGTTTGTCAAGAGTGCCATGATGATCCTGGGAAGCGTAGTAGACTATGGGATTATAAGGACATTAACAAAGTGTTAAAAAAAAATAAGGTAAGAAGTTATTTAGAAAATTTGAGCTCATTCCCTACCTTCATGTTTAACAAATTTGGAAGTTGAATAGTTATGCTAATAATTATTTTTGCAATTTACCAATTCCTTCTTGATTATTAGGGGACAGAAGCACTTAAAGCCATGGATATTGCGAGTACTTGTAATGAACAACGAGATGGATGTTGGAACCCTGAGGCTTTTTTGAAGATGGATAATCTTAAATTTCTTAGAATTTATGGCACTCTCTATGTCCCCACACACCTTCCTAATGATTTAAGAATTCTTGATTGGATTTCTTATCCTTCAAAATCTTTTTCATCAAGTTTCCAGCTAGATGAGCTTGTTCAACTTTGTTTGCAACAAAACAAAATTCAACAACTTTGGACAGGAATAAAGGTAAATGTGTTATTAAGTATCCTCTTAAAACTTTTCTTTAAAATTACAATAAATGTTCACCAAGAAGCTAATTATTGTAACAATATTTTTTCTTCTAACAGAATTTTGACAAGTTGAAGTTCATTGACTTGACTGACTCCCTGGATCTGTTTATAACTCCAGACTTCACTGGAGTCCCAAATCTTGAGAAATTGGTTCTTGTAAGGTGTACAAATTTACGCGAGGTTCACCCATCTATTGGAATTCTTAAAAAACTTATTTATCTTAATTTACAAGATTGTGAAAGACTAATCCGTCTTCCAAGCAAGTTTGGAATGGAGTCTCTTGTGACTCTTGAAATTTCTAATTGCCCAAAACTCAAGACAATTCCAAAATTTGTGGCAAATCCGAAATTCTTAGAGGAGCTTTCTCTGGATCGCACTGCTACTGTGGATCTAATTAAAAACTTGCCAGCGAACCTATGGATAATCAAAGGCCTAGATATACTTGATTTGAGCAAATCAGATATAGAAGAGCTGCCTTCATCAATTGAACATTTGACTGACCTTACTTCATTAACTCTAAGATATTGCAAGAATCTTGTGAGCCTTCCTAACACCATTTGTAATTTGAAGTTGCTTAAGTCTCTTGATCTTTTTGGATGCTTAAAATTTCGTAACTTGCCAAAGAACATAGGAAATGTAAAAGGTTTGGAGTTGCTTAATTTGTGTTGGACAGCCATAAGAGATGTTCCTTCTTCCATTGCCCTCCTTACAAATCTCAAACATCTATATATCTGTACATGGAAATCATTTGAATCTTATTCCCTGCCAACAAGTCTTGAGCTGCTAGGCTTAGTATTTCCTTCATTAATTTCAGCAAGTCCTGTGAATCCCAAAACATCGGATCGGATGATCCCAGAATTATTTTTGCCTTCCTTATTAGGTCTTCAATCTTTAACATATTTGCATCTTAGTGACTGCTGTCTTCTGTCAATCCCCAATGACATTGGCTGCTTGTCCTCTTTAGAACACTTAAATCTAAGTGGAAATCATTTTATTTCTCTTCCTGAAAGCATGTCTCAACTCTCTAATCTTCGAAGACTCCATTTGGAGGGTTGCGAGTTGCTTCAATCATTGGAAAATGTTCCGTCAACTATTGATTCAGTAATTGCAAACAATTGTACCTCACTGATCAGATTGCCAGAACTGCTATTTTATACTTTTAGGTCAGATCACTCCCATTTGAGTTTCCAGTGTGTTAACTGCTTCAAATTGGCTAGATATATTGGAAGTAGCGGTAGCATGCTTCAGGTATCTCTCCCTCTCTAAGTTATAAACATTATTTTCCTCAAAAAAAAAAAAAAAAAAAAAAAAAAAAAAAAAAAAAAATCTAAACATTAATTATGCTTTGTATATTTCAGGGGCAAAGTGGTAAACTACTAGACATCTTTGACATTATTATTCCTGAAGGTCACTCTCCAAAAAGGTTTGAACATGAATCTGTAAGTCATGAATTGAAGGTACAAGTGCCTTATGGGCGTGATGAATTGATGGGAATTGAGTTGTGCATTTGTTTTTCAATTGCAAACGCTTCTAAAGATTTTCTACTTACATGTTGGATTAAAGTCAATGGATTTGAAAGCGCATCACCAATACGCTCTTCTTTTAGGGCAAACTATGGTAGAGTTAGTTCATGTCACCTTTGGCAGCTCTGTTTGTTTCCTCGCTATTTCGACTCCCAATGGGGAGAAAATTTTCGTCAAGTTGATGAGAATGGATCCAATAAAATTGAGATTAGAATAAGTACTTCAAATAACTTGGAGGTGGAGAAAGTTGGGATTCATTATGATATTATTAATGATTCAGCCTCCAAAGGTACCCAAAATAAGCGAAGCCATGATGAGGATGATGGGGCTGGGCCTTTTGGAGAAGGCTATTCAATTGACGAACCACCTCCAAAGATAAGCAAGACTTCTTTGCCTGTAAGTCATCATTGTTCTTCTTTCTGTTACAATTTACAAGTCTTGATGTTCTCTTTATTTTGGGGAGGGAATCCAATGAAATGAAAGTGTGGGTTTTGAATTATTTTAGCATGATAACAAATTTAATTTGTCCTAGGTACATAATAGAGATTTTTTCTTTTTGTATTTCCCTTACTCGCATTTTAAAAAATAAAATAAAATAAAATCATTGTATTGTGCTAGTTGTACCTTAGCATTACCTTTTGGCTTTCATATAGCCAAATTTTTTCTCTTTATTTTTTTTAATCGGGTTGAACTCAAATTTTCTTGTTGTCTTGTTTGTGCACTTTAATATAATGGAAGGAGGAGATCACACGTCCAAGAAGGGACAAGTATAGTACGGAGTTAAGAGTGGCAGCAATCGTGAATGCATTTAACAAGGAAGCAAAACGGTCAGCTATTTAAATTAGCTGTCAAAATGCCTCTTTGTATTGATTAAATCATGTTCTTTTTTTCTTTATTTTTGGTGACCTACAAATGCAATGCTCTTTTAAACTTCTATATACAAATGCATATTGAAATTTCTTGTCCTTAGTATTAATATAATTTTTGTTTTGCTTTTTCTTCCATGGTTTGGTGTTTACTGTTCTCAGATTATGGCATAATAGTTTCTCCTGTACTTTGGGAATGCCCATTTGATGGTTCCTTTTGTTGATTTTGTGGAAATGACAATGTTAAAGTTGGGTTCACTTGAGCTTGAGATCAGTTTTACCCACTACAACAAACTTGAGTTTTTTCAACATTTTTTTATCCACGGTCACTAAAAAATGTTAATAAAATACTTAATTTTCTACTGTTGTACACTTGTACTCAAATGTTGAGCAAGACAAAGAAATTCATAAATTTATATCTACAGCTGGCATAACTGTTGAAATAAGTGTTAAAAAAAAAAATTTAATAGGGAAAAGTTATATCAACAGTTGGATGAAGGTGGAAAAAATAAATAAATAATTTTATCAACGGTTATAAAGATGTTGAAAATAAAAACATGGAACTTATATATACTCTACAATAAAATCAAAGATTTATACAGACTAGAATTTCTTGGGTACAATACGATATCTGTTTTCTTCTCTCTCTTAGCTTACATTTCTCCCTTTATATTTCTCTATCATTTTCTAGGCAACCAAATAGACTTCTCTACTCAATTAGTATCTGTTTTTTACTGTATTCGTTTTGATTTCCTCACAAGGCTCATCGCCATCAAATTGATTTCACCAAGTTGTTACTATTATTTGACGAATTGTTTATATATCTGATGGATTTGATAGATGCGGATTTGATGAGAGGTTAGGGCTTCTTGATCTAAAACCTGAAGCACGGGTGCGTTTCCGGATTCGGGTGCGGGTGCAGGACTCGGCAATTTTTGAAAAAGTAGGGTGCGGGTGCGGCGATTAAAAAATTATTAAAAATATTTTTATTTATATTTTCTATATATTTTTACTATTAAAATATTCTTAAAAAACACATTACTATGCCTTGATTCACAAAACAAAGAAAGAAGAAGGCAAGAAACACAAAACAAAACACAAAACAAAAAAGAAAACACAAAAGAAGCAACAAATATTCAGAATAAAATTGAGGAAGGATAGATTTAGGATGTTTGGGCCTCATTCAAAGTTGATTTTGGCTGTTCCGGCATGATTCAAGGCCGATTTCGGCCTGTTTCGGTCGCTGGCTGATACGACCCGATTCAGCCCAATCCTAGCCGATATTGGCCCGGTTTGGCGCGAATCTAAGCCGAGTCGGCGCGAATCTGTGAAAAAAAAAAAAAAAAACTTAGATGCGGCACCGACGCGTGCGCAGCCACATCGGATGCCGCACCCCGCGTTGGATTCCAGTGCAGCACCCTCCCTGCCGTGTCCGTGCTTCATAGTCTGAAACCATCCCTAGTTCCTTGTGCTCTACTATTTCATTTTTTTTTTTTCAACCACTGCTTCGTCAATTAGGGTTTCCTCCATTGCCTAATTTTTTCACATTTTTGTTTCTGTTTATTGCTCATATACTCCAGATCAGAGCATGTCTTTTTATTTCATTTTTTGAATTTGGTTATTTGATTGATTTACTATTTTTCAATTTTGCATGTATTGTATATAATTTTGTTTTGAAAATGTGGATAAAGATTGTTTCGTTTTTACTTCATTTCAGTTTACTTTACTGGAAATGGCATTCATTTTATGCTCGTGATTTGTTGAGCTGGTAATAATGGTTAATTTGGGAGTGCAGTTATTGATTTAGCTTTCATATTCTAGAGCTATGAAATTTTTTCGTAAAGTGCTTGGTTTCCAGTGCCCAATTCAGCTCTTTTAAAGTGTTTTGCTAGCTATTTTTCTCTCTAATGGATTGGTCTTATGCTGGAATTTGTTTGTTACAAGTTGATTTAAAAAAATTACTTGTGTGAGTTGTATCTAGTGGTGCAGATGTTTTACTTATGTGGGTTTTTGTAAGTATCAATCAGTATGAGTTGTATAGATATGAAAACTAAGGAACGACATTGGGAGAGTTACTAGAACCACATAGATACATTAAAATATAGGACTGGTTTACTTGTTTAGATATAAAATTATATTATATATTAGGTGTATATGCTCATATATTTATTTGGTTTTGGCAATTGGCATTAAGAGTGCAGGATCATTGTCACCTGGTCTGTACGTTTTTTTAAAAACTAAATCAGCATTTCTTTGATTTGAATTTTGAACATATTCTAATTCGTATTAATGGATCATTCTATTGATAGGATTGAAGAGCTTGAAGAGAAGCGGAAGAAGATTTTTAATATGAAAAATAAAAGTGAGTGAAGCTGACAACTTTTCCTAACAGAAAGCCAACATATCATACATACATATTATTAATATGAAAAATAGTAGACTATTTATGCAACTTTTATGGAAATGTAAAACCACAACTTTTTTTCTTTTTTCACAACTTACAGTTCATTACAAATAGTAGAATCAAAAGTATTTATACAACTTTTGCAACAAACGTAAAGTTGAGTTGTGAACGATGAAAATAGACTTACAATTTTTTACGTGATTAATTATGACAAAAATTTATACAAAATTGCAGTCCTAGTACGGTTCAATTAATATTATCACAATTCTGTCAAAGGGTAAGTGTGAAAAAGCTAAACCAAAGATACGGTTAGTACTGTGCTAAAAATTGTCACATACTTTTGAATTATTAAAAGTCCTATCATTGCAGATTTTTGGAATTGACACATTTCAGATTATATGATGCTGTCATTGATAATGTGATTTGAATCCTATATACATGTAATTTTCTCGAGTTATTGTTTCTTGTTGTCTCTCCTATAATATAAGTGCTTGTAAGTTAAACTATCAAGTATCAGGCTTGGAAAGGAATATAAGCTATATATCTAACAGTAAATTTAAGTGTAAAAGCTCATGAACAATAAAAATGGAAACTTTTAACACTTTAGCACTTAAAGAAATGTAAAGGTGAAACAAGAAAAGTAAAGAAGGTGTGTAACATACATGGAAAACTCTTTGGAATGGGATGAAAAACCATGGTTGAGTGAATGATAGAATATCCTTCACTCCTTAAAGCTTTCTATTACATAAAAGTTTAGGTTTTTACATATGGTGATGTTCTTCCCAAAAAAAGCTTTCCTTTTACTCACTTTCCTACCTAGACTCTGCCTTTTCTCTTTATCTTTCTTGCCCTAATTGTTCAGCAACAAGTTACTCTTATAGTACATGTGGCATAATCTTGATGAAATTGGGTTAAGAGACAGTGCAAGTTCTGTTGAGACTTTGTGTAGCATGATGGTGGAATGTTATTGATAAATCGAGCTGTTACATTTTAGTCTTGATATTGGAATACAATTATACAAGACCTCATGATGGACTGTTCCAATTTCAGGTTGATAGTTCCATTGAAGTTGAATGAAAGCTATTCGTCTGAGGCCAAGAAAGATATAGAAGTTCTCACACTGCAGTCTGTTTTAAACAAATTTCTTCAGTTTTCGTGCAATATTAAAGAAGTGTAATCTAACAGCCCATGGTTTAGTGGGGTATGCAAAGGAGGATGAGGAGCCCTCATGTCTGGAGGACTGTCCTCTCTTTTTTCTTCCTTCTGTACAGAAAATTTAAGTTAATTAAAATCTGTCTCTTTAGTTTCTTTTCATTTTACTTATCAAAAAATTTTTTTTTTCTTTATTTTTATTTTTTAAAAGACAGTCGGATATACTAATGTTTTCTATATATTTTTTCCCCATGCAAACAGACCTGCTCGTTTTCAGAAGTTGATTTTGGACCATGATTTGCATTTTGCATACCTACATGTAATTGAAGTTGCATTAAATTAGCTGATAAACTTTGCCAGGTCTAACCTAATGAATGCTACTCTTGAGAGTATTTTAGGACTTTGAAGCACCAACAAGAGAAGCTTAGCTCTAATGTACTCCCATGACTCTGCACTTGAATAGGTACCAGGCTTTATCTGAAACGTTTTGAGGATTTTGATGCACCAACAAAGTTTACCATAATAGATACAAGGCCATCTCATCTAACTGGCTTCCAAAAACAGTTTTTCTTTCAAAACACTTGATACCCTTTCATTTGATCTACTGGCAGCATCGTATATGACTCAAGCACCATTCTTCTGAACTAGGTCTCCGTCTGGATTCCACCAATCATGCCATTGGAAAATACTTCAACTTGATCCCACTTTACACTTCAGTAATGGCTTAACAGTGCTTCTAAGATTTAGAATTTTCTTCCAACCTCAATAGCTGTCTTGAGGAATGTTAATACTCTAGAAACTCATCTTCTAAAAGATTAGATTGAACCCAAGCTACCCAATTTGAGCCTACCTTTGCAAAAAAAGAAAAAAAAAATCCCGTGTATGTCTCATTATGGCTGCTTTGTTCAATTCTTCCACTCTTCAAATCTAATCCACCTTCTCTCTTTTGCTTGTATAGAATACCCCAGGCCAGGATACTTAGCCCCTGCAGCTGAACCATTCTTTCCTTTCCAAAGTTAACTATTAAATTTATGTTCAAAAGCCTTGATAATCTACTTTGGCAATATGAAGATGCTGGACCAGTAAACCAAAAGGCTATAAAGAACTGATTACGTCAACTGAAGCCATCCTGCAAAGGAAAGATTCCTTGCTGCCCAAGATTCAATTCTGCTCTTATCATGAAGGGGCTTGCATATTTTTACCAAGTCTACTAGAAATGAGAGGAACCCAGAGATATCTTATTGGTAGTGAACCTTCTTTAAATTGCAAGAGCTCAAGAGTTCGCTTCTTCAGCCCATCTGGAACAGCAGCTTGGCAAACTCACCGTTTTGAGAGTTAGCAAGCCAAACCAGACAGACATCTATATAGTATATACTAAGAAAATTATATATATAATATATATATAAATATTTAAAAAAAAAAAAAAAAAAAACCTGCAAATTAGTTTCTTATGTTTATAGTTGAGTCTCGATTTCCATTTACATCCAAGAAATGCAATATACTCATATATATCTTTAGGGTGGCAAGGTACAGTTCTCATCCCAATTGACATTAGAATCTTGAACAGTGAACCTCTCAAAGGAGCAACTGGGGTATGGTAGATGTGTTGTGGCTAGAGCAGATATCAATGCCCATCTTTGGGAGCAAAGGACATTGTTTTTTTATCCAAGGGAAGGGGTAAGTAGAGATATCCCTCATCTCAGTAGTCACATTTCTCAACTTGAGTTAACAACATTATTCCCTTGTATATATGACCAAAACCAATATATTGACCCTGACACAAAATATAGAAGTCATAAATTCACACACCTACAAATACATATGCATATACATACATGTATGTATGTGTATATATATACATGTGTGTGTGTACATTGTGTAGTATGAACACAGGAAATGATAAGAAGTTGATGAGTTTGCATGACAACAAGCTTTATACCTATTCATTCACTATAAGACAAATCTTTAGCAACAGGCTAGGCGGAATCTTCATAGTATGAATCAAAATTATTAGGAGAAAAATGGACAAATTATTAGACTAAGATACCGGATATAATAGAGCAAATTATGTTAGCTTCATTCTTCAAGCAGTCAACTCCCAAAACATGGATAATAGTTGCTGATATATAATAACATTAAATATTTCTTCAAACAAATAACATTAAGTAAATTCCCATTTGTAATTTTTGAAGCTGGAAAGCTCCAGCACCGAACATGAGTACATGACAGTATTTATTAAAAGATGATTATCAAAATAGACAAACTGGAACTTGCAGTTGAAATCGAATTTTAGTGAAAAACGTGGATATCTTGTTTCGGTCACTTAAAAAAAAACAATAAGAAAAATACCATACATGCTAATAAGTAGTAGGAAAAATTAAATAATTATCAACAGAAAGTGACATAAAATGTCAGTTTCAAACTATAATTCACATCTACACTCCTTTCATTGGACCATTTCTTTCCACTTTTTTGATATGTCAGTTATTCTTCCTTTCATTTTTCCTTGTTCCTCCCTCTCTTCCTGGGGAAGACATTACTTGGGACTATTGGTTTTCCAGCACTAGTTTGGCTTACATCTCTTTACTCTTTAGTTGTATGTTGCTTTTTTTTTTTTTTTTTTTTTTGGTTGGGAGGGGGTTACAGGGAAAGCAAGACTAAATGCGCCATAAAACCAAATAAATAATATTTTTTCTAATTAGAAAATTCAAAAAAATCACGCCATTAATGACTTCAATTTTACCTATCTTATTTTTTGTAAATGGCAAACAAAAGCACTACCAAATGCTACTAGATAGCCAGTCATACCACTGGAGAAAGCAAACACATGTAAACAAAAGAGGGGTTTGACAAACAATTGTCCCTTTGAACAGGCTTAGCCACCCCATGTCTGAAGTGCATAACACCACCTAGGAACCACCAAAGCCAATTCTTCTCATGCACCCAAATTTGTCAAGTCATGTATGATTCACATTGCTTCACCACACAATCCCTGCTGGTTGGCCATTTATGGGTTTCATATAATCTTTTGGCAGAGGAATGAAGCAAAACAAGCATGTCTCAGGTGGTCCTTTCTGCCAACTGCATATTACCTCTCATTCGGCCCCCTCCTATTGGAACATGTGGATACCGAATCTAAACTAGGATAATGTCTCTGCTGGGGAATTAGAATGCACCACTCAGTTGATAAATTTAGGCAAATACTACCATACAAACTCCTGTATCATTTGACTTAAACATGCCAATATCTCATAAATCTCCTCTATTTGACGGTATGATCTACTGCAGAAACAAATCCATGGATCATCCCTTTAGCTTCAATGCAACTCCACCCTGGTTTCTTCTTCAGATCCTTCTCATTTACTACCCTCCTTACTTCTTCAACTCCATTCCATTGTCCAAAACTTGCATGTAGATTACCCAACAGAGTATGATACCCAATATTATCATGTTCCAATCTAAAAGCCTTTGTACTGTATATTCCCAAAGTTTTATGTCTTCATGAACTCTACAAGTTGCAAGAAGAGAACCCCAAATCCTACTATCTGGAAAATCACAATTTTCAATATTAAGGGTTGGGCCTCTTTAAGTTTTCCATATCGAGCCAAAGATACACAATGCAAGTGTAATGATCCAAATCAGGTTGAATACCAAATATGCATTTCATGGAAGGCTCTATTCATTTATTTGGGAAACGCTGATGTACTATCATGGTATTAGAGGGGTAAACCAAGAGTTTTACACTAAGTTTTTATCAAATTCAGACTCTTAAAATTGTTCATTTGTTCTAATGTTGAAATAAAAAAAAAAAAAAATTTTAAATCTCAATTCTTAAAAGACAATTACATGATTTTTCTTACTTCACTTAAATAATTAATTTTTTAATTATATATATATATATATATAACCTCTTAACTTGGGTCGAAAAGCAAATGTAAAAAGAACCTTATAGTTGGCAAAAAGTAGCAATATAAACAGGACTTCTCTTGTCAATGGGAAGTTACTGCCTGTCTTCCTCATTGTAGTGCTTGAATTTTTTAGTTTTTTTACTATAAAGAAAAAGCTATACAGCCCCGGTGAAAAAGCAATATGAAAAGAACTTTTTTAAGAAGAAAATATGAAAAGAAGTTTATAGTAGCCGTTAAAAAAAAAAAAAAAAAGGAGCACATAGATGACCTCATGGCAACAATCAACAAGATATATCAAATAAGTCAAATCATAGATTAAGACATTCCAGCCAACTGTACTATGTGCACATGTGCATTATATGTTCATGCCCTGAAGTACAGCACTTAAGAAAAGACTTCTATCATGCAATCGTAATAATTAAAGAGTTCGAATTTCACAATTTATACCCATAAGATCTGTTGCATATTATGCATTCAAATGCTTAAATGACATCAAACAATACTCAGTTTGTGGGAATTATGCATTACTGACCTAAGAGATCATGGCATTGAGAACTTCCTTTCAAATCCAATCTACATTTATGCTATGGGAGTTGTATCATAAGAGTATGGCACTGAACAACTCCCACGACATTATTCATTAACATGATTTTCATCCATTTTTTTCACACCATATACTAAAGACACTCAGCCAGACAACTTCTAATAAGGATGAGCTAGCTATGCTTTGGGTTCATAGTCGAGTATGCCCTCTCCATCTTAGCTTTGCATGTGTAACAAAAGATTAAGAAGATAGAGAATGTAGACACCTTCTACAAAGTTTAGTTTTGAAAAATTACATAGACCCAACTTATGCCAGTTACCAGTCTCACTTAAACCACACAATGTATCATGTCCATACAATTTCAAAATCTTGACCATGAAATCAAATACATTCCCCCACCAAAATCACCATAAACCAAAAGATCACTACTAAACAAGATCCATCACACTTCCCATTAAAAACAATTCCATCTAACATTCAACTATACCATGCATAACTATTCAAGCTGTACAATTTACCAAACCTACAACATAAACCCACCAAAAAAAACAAAGATTTGAACACCCATAAAAGCTAGAAACACAAAGAAAACATAAGCCATCGATCTAAATTCCAACTACACCATGCATAACTATTCAAGCTGCCCAATTTACCAAACCAACAACATAAACCCACCAAAAGGAAGAAGGAGAAGAAGAAGAAGAAGAAGAATTGGAAGGGAGCTCGGAGACGTAGATGGGGTCATTGTTGCCAAAGAGGGTGCCAGCATAGAAGGTCCCAACCGTTAAAAGCAGAGCCACCATTACCATTTGACCTGATTTGGAATCAAACGCTAAACCCAGCGCAAAGCCACTCATTTTCTCCGCCTCTCTTTGCTTTGCTTCTTTCGCCTTCTCTACTATGCTTTTGGCTTTCTATCTCAAATGGGTTTTTCGTGAATTTGCAGAATTCATAAGGACTGAATCCACATTCGAAAATCTGAGGAGGAAGAAGAAGAAGACACTACCACTAGATTGCTCCCATTCCCAAGCTGTGAATTTTTATGTTAACTGCCTTTTTTTTTTTAATTTTTTTTTAATTTTTTTTTTATTTATACTTTGCACCGGCATGAGTGCACGTGTGGTTCAGGGTTTGGAAAATTCTCCTTCATTAAATCCCATAACTGGTGTATCTTCTAAGGAGGATACGGCAGGCAACAAAAGTTGCTCAATTATACCCGATGGATTCACATTCAAACGGTTTTGCTGTAATAACACCTGATGAAAAAGGGTTCTTGATGCGGGAGATGCAAGAAAATTATTATTTAATATTATTTATGTTTGCAAGTTAATTGTATTTTTATGTTTTAGGTCCTAGTAGTTTATTGGGCTATTAGTTAGTATTTTAATTTGGGAAGCAATATTATATTTATAATAAAGCAATTAGGGTTTCCTAGCCAATTAGAACTAGGGTTTAGCAATCCTTTATAAGCAACCTATTGTACTCCTTGAGGAAATAGTTGATATTTTGATGAATAAAAACAATGGTCGTTTGGTCTTTCTTTGGTCTGGTACTGACTCCAGGTCTACCCTAGGTGCTGATTCCTAGTGGTTTTCCTGCTTGGTGCTGACTCCAAGCAAGGCCTAGGTGTTGACTTTTAAGTCATATCCCTTTATTTTTTAGTTATTTCAGTTTTGTTCTGGTTGTCCTGCATCATATTTGGTATCAGAGTAAACACCAATCTGTTGAAGCATCACCGCAGGAAAGAGCCAGAAAATATCACCAAAAAAAAAAACCAGATTTTGAAGCCAACCAAAAACCTCTAGTCCAGAACCCACTATCAAGTCTCCAAATCCCTTGCAACCATAAAGAGAGAGGAGACCCACGTTGAGACCCATCGGCAACCTCGACCAACCACCGCTGATATTGACCTACCAACCGCCGAAACCCACAGATTAGCACTTAGTTGTCGCCGACCCACTAGCCACCACCGCCAACTCTATCCATACACACATCAGCCACCGCCGCCGACACCATCATCACCACTCCTCCATGTATCGTGCCATTGCTGCCTTCCTTATTGTCGCGCCGCCACAGTCGTTAGTCCCTCGCACCGCAAGCCCATCGTCGGTCTTTTTTAGTTTTTGTAGTCTTTCTTTCTAGTCTGTGGTTTGAGTTCCTTTTAGAGTTTGTACTTTGAGTTTCTTTTAAGTCCGTGTTTGTAGTTTCTTTTAAGTCCGTGTCTATAGTTTCTTTAAGTCCGTTTGAATTTCTTTTAAGTCCGTGTTTGTAGTGTCTTAAAGTAGCAGTGTATTTTATTATTTTTGCAAAAAAAAGAAAAAAAAAAGAAAAAAAGAAAAAAAAGAAATACCCAGCCCATGAAATCCAAACCTGTCAACCAACCCAGTCCCAACAACTATTTGAGAGAATAGTCTTAGAAGCCTATTCCAACAATCTGCCTAGAGAACATCACAGCAACTCAGGTTCTTGTTCCAACTTCCCACTATTTGTTGAAACGCTATTTTAGAGAATCATGGTAATATTAGAAGCACCTTATTTTGATGGTTATGAAACTTATCCACGAGATTTTGTCAACTAGATGAATGGGATGGAGCAATTCTTTAAGCAAGCAAATTTTGCAGATAACAAAAAGGTTAGGTATGCCAAGTTGAAGTTAAGAGGTAAAGCACAAAGGTTTTGGGAGAAGCTTGAATATTTCCGCTATATGGATTATGAACCTGCCATTAGTGTGTGGGAAGATATGAAAGAAAAGCTTTATGATGAGTATTTGTCACCATACTATTGAGCTAAATATCTACCCCAATCTCAGTGTGGTACTTTTCACGTTGAAACAAATACGATGAATCCTCATTCTCATCCCATTTCATGTCCTCAGCACACTTTTGAACAATCTACCAGGGAATTATCTACCAGGGAATTAAAGGAGTTCATGAAAAATGTTTGTCGGGGACGTTTTGCCACAAAGGCCAAGATTGTAGCAATGAGCCCAAAACTCCCCTTGGGTTCGTTAAATTCGTTAGTTATTTGGAGAGTCAAGCCCAAAATTCGCAATGTGGGGTACACAAAGGCTAATGGTGCTTTATGGAAAGAGAAAACAATACAAAAAAGGAAGACACAAAAAGGTGTAAAATCATATATTCATGAGTCAGAAATTTCGGCCCACAGTCACACAGAGGAAGAAATTGATGGAGGTCTTGAGCAAGGGAGGGAGAGTTCCCCTATATCAATATTTTCACCCCCAGGCCTTCAAATCATCCATACACTAAGGTAGCTGACTGGGTTCTTGTGTCAAAGTTTTGGGTTTTTTTGTAGAGAAAACGTGCCCCTTCTTGTGGGCTGGTGATGCATATTTATATCAAGCTCCAAGGGATGCTTGTGACCAGTTTTTAGGTGGGAGGAAGGCCTTGGACCTTTCAGATGTTATTTCTATGACTTGGTGTATTATGTTTTATGCTTAGGGAAAGGTTTGGTTGCCTTTTTGCATGATTATGGAAATAAAGTTGTTCCCTCTTTACAGCTGCTGCCTCTGGTCTCTGTTGACCTTGGAAGACTACATTTGGGTGGCTGAGTAGGCTAGACTATCCAGCTTTTTCTTAGAGTCAGCTGCTTGGTGTGGGAAAATAGAGTTGGACTGAAAATTAGAGGCACAGTCACACAGAGCATGGAGTCAAATCTGGGGTGGAAGTTTCTGGCATTGGACCTCCTTCATGGGCCTTAGATGCCCCCAGTGTCCATAGTCCACTTCACAACACATACAGGCTGGGCCTATGTAAAACATCCAATGGGAACTAGCCCACACCTGCCAAAACCATTCCTACTCAATTCCCCAACGATTCGCATGGGCTTGGACCATGCAACAGAGCTAAATATATTGACAAAAATACATTAGTTTGACCCGCTAAGCAATTGGGCTTAGTTGTTTCGTCGGACCATAAAATTTGTCGCGAAAATGACCATTAACATTAGCCCCCCTCACACGAGTAGCGCTTGCGGCATGCGTGTGAGCTTCATGGAATTTTCGCAAGCTCCGAACACTTAACAAAGCATAATATGGACCCACACCTGATGTCAGCATGGCCTATTAAATCTTCGCACTTTGCACAAACTAGTACATTGTCTGCGCTTCTTTTCTTTTCCTAAAATCTCCTTTCCTTGTCTCATGTTGTTGCTGTCATCATTGTTATTGTCTTATACATATATATGCAAATATATATATATATATATATATGTACGTGTCTGACTCCCTCCTTTCTTTTCACACCTTTTCCTTTGCTTTTTAGTCTTCATTTTTCTTATTTTCTTCAAATGACAGATATGTCAAAGTTGACTCTTTATGACTTTTGTCTTATACACATATATGTTTAAATATATATATATATACTCACATATATTTTGCTTGTCTGACTCTCTCTTTTCTTTTCATGCCTTTTCCCTTTGTTCCTAGTCACGTACTTCTTTTCTTTTGTTCTCTTTTCTTTCCCATTTCTTTTTGTTCCTCACCTTTTCCTTGGGTAAAAGGCGTGTCATCCTCAGGCCCACATAAAAGAGCTGCTTTCTCACCACTTATTTATACCCACTAAAATCAGGTCCTGAGAAACAAAGACAAACTTCTCAACTCTTTTTTTTTTTTTTCTTTCGCCGAATGGGTCTCCAGACTTTACTTTGCTATGTTGTGCACTTTGCCATTTCATTTGTCATCACCATGGCTGATCAGTGAGGTGAGAAGAAAACCCCAAAAAGGAAAAGAGAGAAAGAGCACAAGGGATTTTTTTTTTTTTTTTTTCTTTTGCCGAATGGGTCTTCAGTCTCCATTTTGCTGTGTTGGACACTTTGCCACTTCCTTTGTTGTCACCATGGCTGATCAGTGAGGTAAGGAGAAAAGCCAAAAAGAAAGAGTACAAGGGAGAGAGTGAAGAAACCAGCTCTTCCCAAGGTCCGTTTTTTTTTTTGGTCTTGTTTCATCATCCTACCATATGCTCAGAGCCAAATGGGTTCAAAACGGTCGCGTTTTAAGGGTGGCAGCAAGAGTTCAAAGTGGTTACGAACCAAAGATAGTGGTGATTCTTCGCCGTCATCTGGTGGGTTGGTGGTTGACGATTCACCATTGAGACCGCTCTGTGATCCATGGGTCACGACAACTTCGCCTTTCCCCTTTCCTTTGCCGCTCGATCCCGTAACTCCGACTGAGGAAAAAATGGAGATTGGGTCTGACATTGTGGATTCTGATGAGTTTAATCTTCCACCTCCGGATAGCATGACGGAGCTCCGACTTCGTCGCAAAGAGGTACTTCCTGTCCCTATCATTTTTAGAATGGAATGTGGCCACTCTGTTGATTGGGACCGTTGGGTTGATAGTGAGTTGCAAGATAGTGAGTTTGTGAATTTATTGAAGCAGTCTCGAATTTATGGTAGTGTATTGGTGTCCCGTGGTCTGAATATGAAAAAAGACATTGCTGGGTTGCGACGTCTGGTCCGTAGGTGGAATTCGGCAACCCATACATTCTTTTTTGCTTGGGGTGAGGCCACTGTAACTTTAGAGGATGTAGAGAAGATTTTATTGTTGCCGTTGGTAGGTTGTAAGCGGCCATGGCCGATTATGTCAGTTGAGGGGAGTGAGGGTATCATTGAACAATTATACATTGGTTATGGTGGCCGTGATGCTCCACCATGTAATAAGCATTCTCGATTTGCTGCATGGGTTCGGTATTTTGAAAACTTTGAGGGAACCTTGTTCGCCGTGCTGCTTTTGTGGTTTATTGGCTGAGTCGTTATGTGTTAACTGAGTCCCCATTTGATCATGTAAAAGCATATTTGTTTCCTCTTGCTGTATTGCTGGCTCGTGGCGAATCTCTTGCTGTGGGTGTTATGTGCTTAAGTAACTTGTATAATCATTTGGATGCTCTTCACATTTCCGAAATGGAGGGATCACCGTATTATGCTGTGGTGACTCATTTGAACTTGGCATTATTGCAAGTTTGGGCGTGGGAATGTGCTCTTCCTCTCGTAACACATGCTCGTTCCATCACAGCTGTTCGCAAGCGTTACCAACCAAGTCCTAAGAATAACCAGCTTGATTTTTTACAAAAATTCTACAAATCTCCTCCCATACTTCTTAAGTGGATAGGAGTTAAGTCTCCCTCACTACCTTGGGTCGAGTTGATGGACAGGGAGGCCGACTTTGTCTGGCGTCCATATGTTAGCATCGCTGATGGTTTTTCATTTGCGTTGTTGGATGAAGATGTTGAATTTGATGTGAATGCATATAGTTCTTTGTTAGCTCGTACTCCGCTTTGGTTATTTCCTTGTGGTCCCTCAGGTTCTTGGGCATGATATAACCCTCACAGAGTTAGGCGTCAGTTTGGGTACGATCAAGGTGTGCCGAGTGAGAACCCAGTGGTGCTTGACCATGAGCATTCTGTGACTCCATTCATTCTGCGAACTGGACATTCTTGTTTGAATAAGGCGCCTTTGCTGGTAGTGCTTCCTAAACATTCGAGAGTTGGGGTTCTTACCCGGAGGGCTTGTCGATATTGGAATGAGATAGCCGTTAGGTTCAATGATTACGCAGCGGCTGGTAGGGATGAATGCACTTTTCCTCCCCCTCCTTCGGCACCAATTAACAGGTCGTGTCACATGAAGTTTAGTCGTGGATTGGTTGCATATTTTGCAAAGAAGAAAATAGGTTTTGTGGCTTGGCATGATGAGGTAGCGGCTTGGGTGGCGTACGCAGGCGAAGTTCCTGAGCCTTGGAAAAAATACGAACCCATGGCCAAAGCTCGCGTCTCTGCTCCTTTGGCACGTGGTGAGTCCTTGAATGCCAAGCCCCCAGCCAAGAGGGAAAGACCAGAAACTTCTGTTGATGCCTTTGCCCTTCCTCCTCCCTTACCTAAAAAAGTCCGCTCCTCAATAGTTGCGGGCTCGAGGGTTTTACCTCGCACAGTATTGGCGCTTCGCGCCATGAAGGACGATGCTCTCGCACCTTTAAATCGTGCTGTCACAACACGTCCTTTGCCTGGACTTGAGATTTCTGACAACCAGGTACATCTATTTCCTTCTCTTTTCTTCATTGTCTCTTTTATTTTTGCACATATGTATATATATATACACACACGTACGTGTGCATGTATATATATACATATATTTATCTATCACTCCATCAGACTAATATTGCTCCCCTTTTTTTTTTTCTTTTTTTTTTTTTTAGGTTCCTTCCTCTCCTGTGGTCTCTGAAGGAAAAGTGGACATCCCGGAATCATTTGAAGATGACCTGTCGGATGATTGCGAGAATGTTGCAATGCCTATTGCTGCTGCCTCTCCCTTCATCGTTACAGGACAAAGGTCATCAGTGGGCGCCGGCGATGAGATGACAAGTGAAAGCTATGATGAGACAAGTGAGAGTTCTGCTGGAACCATAGTGAGCCTTACAACCAAACTTCCTTTCCGTCCTTTCTCTTTTTTTTTTTTTTTTTTTTTTTTTTTTTAAATAATAACAACTTCATGCCTCTTACTATGTGACTTTTGGTGCGTAGGGGACTTTGGATGCAAGCAAGGGAGTCGACGCCGTCAGGGAGGCGACTAACATGAAGCTTGTGATCGCGAAAGCCTCAGTGAGTATTTTAATACACACACATATACATATATATATATATATATATATATATATGTATGTATATGTATATGCATATACGTCTTTCACTTTTCTTCTTAGTTCATACACACATTTCAACTGGCCTTGTCGCTTACCTACAGGCTCAGGTTACCCTTGGTATGGGCGTTGAGACACCTATCGGCGCCACCATCGTATCAGATTCTCAGGTTGAACCCATGTCCCCATGTCTTGATTCCCTAGCTCTCATTTCTAATAGGGAGCACATTGAAGCTTTCTTGGGCAGATTCGAATAAGACAGAAATAATGAGCACGAGGCTTCTCATTTCTACAACTTTGTAGGCCCAAGCATACGTATCCATCGATTCTCAGTCCCTTCAGAAAGTGTTTCATTGTTGGAACATCTGCGAACCAAGCACAACGATTTCATTGGGCGGTTAACAGTCGGTTCAGTTGTTGGGAATCCTTTACTAAGGATCCTGGCGACGGTGCTTATGGATATGCAAGAAACTCAGGTGAATGCCTTAACTGAAGAACGGTTGTTTGAGTGGAGAGATGCTGTGAGAGACCTCCATAAGGCTGGTTTGGATGTTTCCTTTGTTCTCCGCCATCTTCGAGATGTTGCTACATCGTGGTTTCGGAGAGACGCGAAGATTCGATTGGCATCTATTGTGCACCGAATTTTTGAATTGGAAACAGAGCTCGCGATATTGAAATCAGAGATGGCTCAGTTGCAAAGAAATCCTCCAAATGCTGCCATTTTGGATAACACCGCCATTCACGCGTTGCTTTGAATTCCTGCTGTCTCCCCCCCTTTTTTTGTATGATAGATGTATCTTGTAGGGACGGTGCTTAGACCCCCCCCCCCCCTTTTTTTGGTATTTGGATGTGTCGCTTGGATTATCCTGTCATGGTTAACACGACTCCCATTTTGTATCTAAACATATTGTATCTAAACATATTATGTTCAAAATATATTATCAAATGTGTTTTCGCGTTTAGCTTTTTTTTAAAAAAGGTTGTTCATGCTTTGTAGGTGTGTATGCATCTATTTTCCAATATTCAAATTAAAGTAGTTTCGTACCTTCCTTTGAGATCATGTATGTTTGCAGGCTATGTATTGCTACTTAGAAGCAAGTCGCAATTAGTCAGGCAGTTAGCTTACCATTATTCCATTCTCCGCGGAAGTGTCGATGAGCATGGTGCTTGACTTTTGTGGTCGTTAAAGGGTGATTTGGGCCTTCTTGTACCTCATTCTTTGCGCAGACTCGCAGATTATATATATATATATATTTTTTTTTTTTGCTCGCCATTTAGTGGTTACCTCTTCTGTATAGTATGCGAGGCCACCATGTTGGCATTTTTGGACTGTATCCATGTGCATTGCAGATCATGCCAGCCTGCCATTGTCTAGGGGGATGGTTTTGTTTTCCTATGTAGTCAAATAGTATAACTACCATCCTTACCTATGGTGGGCTATGGCACTAGTTGTATCTTGGCCTTCAGTATCTCTATTGCAATAGCGATCAGCCATTGCTTAATATGTGTTAATTTATAGCATTCGACGCTAGCTTTTGATTCATAAGCCCACTCGCCGTTTTACCAGGTTTCAAGTAAGAACATGCGTCACCGCCCTTCCCTCTCTCTTTTTTTTTTTGTTGGTCCCCTTACTATTTTGTAAGGTGTACCTTTGAGGGGATGTCAGGCTTCCTCTTGCGAATGAGGATTTAGCCGTGTCATCACTTCATTGACTTCCTTACTGTTTTGTAAGGCTTGTCGTCGAAGTGGTGCCCACCTGGCTTCCCTTACCTTATTGTGAGCATAGTAGTCTCGCATGTAGGGGTTTTGCCTTGATGGTGTTTTCATGAGTTCACTTATGAATTCGTAAGATTTGTTGCTTGAACAAAGTGATTTATGTTCTTTTAAGGCATGATTGCTCACATGTGTGTATATATATATATACATACCAGAAAAGGGAAAAAGTGGAACGAGAATGTGATGATGCCATTTTTTTTTTTAAAAGAAAAGTGGGCATTCTCATTAATTCGTTACACTCATACATCATGTTTCCCACAAGAAAAATGCAAGGTAAATTGCTAGAATGCAAATCACATGGCGGATGACGCCCAACCTCAAAAGTGAGTTGGTGTTTTTCGCCTTAGAGGAAATAAGATAATAAAAAAGAAAAAAAACACAAGCGATGTATGATACCTATGTTTCCAAGTCAAACCAGCACTTCTTGACTTCACTAAGCGTGATAAAGCTTGAGCCACTTGCCATTGATGGGATCCATTGTGGCAGACTCGTTCATGCTACAAAGGCGATAATACCCGCTTCCATAAGCCTCCTTCACAACATATGGGCCTTCCCAATTTGGTGCAAATTTGGAAGGGGCTGCTACTTTTCTTCTCACATAATCTGCTACCCTAAGAACGAGTTGGCCTTCCACGAAGATTCGTTCACGCACATTCTGCTGGTACATGCTGCTCATTTGCTGTCGGTATCGCCGTACCTTCTCGCGTGCGATGTCGCGCATTTCATCCATTGTTTCCAAGTCCACCATCCGTGCCTCGGCACACATATTTGCATCTGTTTCAAGCTCTTTCCCTTGCAATGTGCGAGCTGTTGGCACCATCAACTCCACCGGTGAGATGGTTTCGGTGCCGTATACCAAAGAAAATGGCGAAAAGCCAGTGGCCGTTTTAGTAGAGCTTCTATAGGCCCAAAGTGTGTCGAGAAGATGCGTATTCCAACCTCCAGCATAGTCAAACACCATCTTACTAAGAATTCCCAATAAGACCCTATTGGTTGCCTCCGCTTGTCCATTCCCTTGAGGGTAGTAAGGGGTCGACCTTCGATGCTTGATTTTGTAATACTCGGTGATTGCTCGAACATCTTTGTTTATGAATGGAGTACCATTGTCGCTCACAATCTTGTATGGAATCCCAAAACGGCAGAGGATGTGTTCTTTGATGAAATTGGCCACAGCTGGCCCCGTCGCTCTCTTGAGCGGAATAGCTTCCACCCACTTCGTAAAATATTCAGTGGCGACAAGGATCCAAATGTAGCCATTTGATGGTGGATGGATGGGGCCGATAAGATCAAGCCCCCAGGTGTGGAAAGGCCATGGTGTGCTCATGTCTTGCAAGCTTATGGGATGGGTATGGATGAGGTTTGCATGCGCTTGACAAGTGTGGCAACATTTAACAAACTCAGTGGTGTCCCTCTTCATCGAAGGCCAATAATAACCCGCAGATAAGAGTCGTTTGTGAAGTTTCTTTCCTCCTTGATGCTCTCCACACTCTCCACCGTGTACTTCTCTCATTACGGCCTGCGATTCTGCGAGGCCCAAACATTTCAGTGGATCACCATTGTATCCTTTACGAAACAAAATTCCTCCTTCAGCAAAATAGCGCCTGGCTAGCTTCTTGAGGTAATAAGCCTCCTTCTTGTCAGTAGGTAGGACTCCTTCCAAGATGAATTCCAGAAATGGTGTTCTCCAATCAGTCGTTTGGAAGATAGCATATGATTCTGCCCTATCGAACACATGTTGGCATGTTGGGCAATGGCTTTGCACTTTGCTTGCTTGGGTCTTCATATCAGGCCAAAAATAACCTAAGCGTTGGAGGCGTCGATAGAGGGGGATTTCGTTTTCGGCATAGCAGGTCCTCTCATGGACTTCGCTTAACCTCTTTGCTGCTTCTTCTAAATTTACACACCTTGCTAACACTCCTCCAGGTAGCCTCCGATAAAGCTCGCCAGCAACAAGCGTATAGTCTCGGAGCTGTTTGGCATCAATTTCCATTCCCTGTTCCGATAAGGCATCTCTCAAAGGTGCTCGCCAATCTTCAGCTCCTGTGGTCCCATTTTTAAACTCCTCTTGCAAGAGTAGTGTGATGGGGATGCTTCTTTTGAGGATGGTAACTTTGGTGCTTTCCCCTTCGAACCTAATTTTGGACCCAAGCGTGGCTAAGGCATCGGCATGGCGGTTGTCCGATCTTTGCGTGTGTTCTATGGTAAGCTCGTCAAAATGATCTTCCAACCTCTGAGCCATTGCTCGATAGGGGGCCAGCGAGGGCTCTTTTAGAGAGAAATCACCCCTTGCTTGACTTACCACAAGATTTGAGTCTCCCCGTACCTTAAGCCTCTTGATTCTCATTTCTTGTGCTATTGCTAGGCCAGTAAGATATGCTTCATATTCCGCCGCATTATTAGAACAAAGAAAGTCTAACTTGAAAGACATGGATATGACTCCGTTTTCCCCATTAGCTAGGACAATACCGGCTCCCCCGCCGGTGGAAATGGAAGATCCATCAAATGTCATCTCCCACAGACATTTATTCTCCTCTAGGCATGCTACCTCTGCAACTTCTCCAGGCACTTCATCCGTGATCTGTGAGATGTCTTCTCCGGGGAATTGGGCTAGAAGTTCCGCTATTGCCTGACCCTTAACTGCCCTTGGCATGACAGACACTATATCATATTCGGAGAGTTGGAGCAACCATTGTGCTAGCCTACCCGAGAGAACGGGCCTTTGCAGGAGCATCCTTATCGGATTGGACTTCGTCATTAAGTGCACTGTGTGGGCTAAGAGATAATGTCGCAGTTTTTGCGCCGCATATATCAAGGATAGACAAGCGCGTTCAGCTCTTGGGTAACGCGTTTCTGCGTCTCTAAGGGCTCTACTCACGTAGTATATGGGCTGCTCAGTACCATCTTCACCTTCTTGCGCGATTAGAGCCCCAATAGCCTTGTCATTTGAGGCAAGATACAGCCGCAGTGGTACGCTTGGTGTTGGTGACCTAACAGTAGGTAGACCGGTCATCATCTCTTGCAATCTGCGAAAAGCCAACTAATGTTCATCGCTCCATTGAAACTTCACGCCTTTCTTCAATAATGAGGTGAATGGGGCGATCGCTACCGCTAAACCTGGTATGAATCTCCGAATGTAAGAGAGCTTTCCTATGAAGGACTTCAACTCTTTGACTGATGTTGGTGGTTTCATTGTGACTATGGCTTTCACTTTCAAAAGGTCCACATCGATTCCCTTTTTATGAACAAGGAATCCTAGAAATTTTCCAGCTGTCACCCCAAATGCGCACTTCAAAGGATTGATGCGCAGTTTGTAACGACGACACCTCTCAAAGACTTTCCTGAGGGTTCTCGTATGACTCTCTCTAGTTCTTGACTTTACGACTATATCGTCGACGTAGTCCTCGAGTTCCCGATGCATCATATCGTGGAAGATAGCAGTCATAGCTCTTTGATATGTGGCACCCGCATTCTTAAGCCCAAATGGCATCACGGTGTAGTAGAAATTTCCGATAGGAGTACGGAATGCTGTCTTCGCTGCGTCTTTCGGTGCCATTTTGATTTGATTGTATCCACTAAAACCATCCATGAAGGAGAACATCTCATGACCCGCGGCCGAGTCAATAAGCAGGTCCATATTAGGGAGAGGAAACTCGTCCTTTGGACAGACCTTGTTCAGGTCTCGAAAGTCGACACAACATCTTATCTTTCCATTCTTTTTCTTCACAGGAACTATGTTTGAGAGCCACTGTGGGTGTTCAATAGGCTTGATAAACCCCGCTGCTAACAACTTCTTAACCTCTTGAACAATTTGAGCTTCGACATCGGGATGGAAAGTCCTCCTTGGCTGCACCACTGGTTTAGCCCCCGATTCAATACTAAGAGCATGAGCCACCATTCCGGGATCTAGACCCGGCATTTCTTCGTATTGCCATGCGAACACATCACGATATTCTTTAAGCAAAGACACTAATTCCTTTTTCTCTGGTGGCGTGAGCAAAGGATTGATGGAGATAGGTAGCTCTATATTATGATCATCGCTCAAATTGATTGTTTCAAGTTCCTCATTGTTTGGCGACAGCTTAGGCGGGGTCAACACTTCTTGCGATACCGCTTCTTTTTTAGTCGGATCAAGTGCTTCCTCTAACAGGCAGCAAGAGGTAAGACAACTCCCCTCTATTAGTCCGGGGCCCTTTTGTTTGGTGCATAGAGGCCCCGCGCGCCTTCACAAGCGATAAACGATGCGCCCATCAGGCAGTTGAAACTTCTCACATCTTGGAGCATCATGGGTCGTCTCTTTTCGCTCTTTGCGTTTCCTCTTCCTTTCAAGGAGATCTCGCAAGTCCACTTCAGACCCTCCTTTAACATCCTCCCAACTAGGCAAAGGGGTGCCCACGGGCTTCGCAATTGCGTCCCCTCCATTCATGGTCAATTGATCATAAAAGGCCGCTTCTAGATAGTGAGCCTCTGATTGGTCGAAAGGAGTAGGATTGGCTGGGATGCGAATCGGTTTTCCATTTAAGCGTCCCTTTACGCATTGATGGTAAGTAGACGATATGAGCTTGTGCTTGTGCAGCCATGGCCTCCCTAATAACACATGATAGGACACAAAAGAATCGAGAACATGGAACCTAGTGAGCCCCACAAGTGGTCCAACCTTTAGTACTAACTGAATATGTCCAATGGTATGTTCGCATCCTCCCCCGAATCCAGTAATCTCCATTGGCAATCCTTGTATTTTTTTTTGGGAAATGCCTGCTGCGATAAGAGTACTTAATGGAAGAATATTGAGGGATGAGCCGGTGTCCACAAGGGCTCTCCTCACATGAACTTCATTTATCATTGCTGGGACATATAATGGCCTCTTGTGATCGGGGTATTGGACTTCCATGTCTTCATCAGTAAAGGTGACTGCGTTGGTCGTCTCCAGAAAGGCTCGACTTGCATGAGCTTCTGTTGTAAAACAATGGGATCCGGATGAAGACGCAATGCCGACTATAGCTTC
This sequence comes from Quercus gilva, assembly GCA_023621385.1. Classification (NCBI taxonomy): domain Eukaryota; kingdom Viridiplantae; phylum Streptophyta; class Magnoliopsida; order Fagales; family Fagaceae; genus Quercus; species Quercus gilva. The sequence goes on along the minus strand of CM042476.1, from coordinate 103,284,555 downwards.
CGTTGCTGCCGTTCTAGCCTCGGGGGTTAATCCCAATTGGTTGAACAGCGAACGAAACGCGGGACTTCTTTGTAATGTTTTAATAGCGGCTGGAGTAAGTGTGGCAGATGTCATGGGATCTTCTTCTTCGTCGCCAGCATGTATGACCACAGCGACTATCCCCTTTCCCCTGTCATGCTGAGGCAAAGGATTCCTTTGTACACCTTGAGTGCCACGTCCTACTTCGAGAGTGCCGTCTGCCAATTTCTCATGAAACATCCTTCGTATGTAGCGACATTCCAAAGTTGGGTGATGAACATATCTGTGGTAGCGACAAAAACGTGAATGTTTCTTGTCTTCCTCGGTTGGCTCTCTGTCAATCTTGTACAGTTTTACCACTCCGTCTGCTATCCACCGATCAAGGATGACACCCAATTCCTCCGACGTGCAAGATATAGGTGGATATTCTTCAACTGCCCTGCCTTTCTCGCGCTTCTTGCTAGCAGGCTCATTGGCAGCCACCAAGAGCGCTTGAGGAGCATTCCTCTTATCAGTCTTTGGCCGCTCACTCGTTTTCCAAGTTCTCTCGTTCGTCTTCCAAGTTCTCTCATTCGTCTTCCATGATGCCGCGGTTTTGCGAGCCTTTTGGAGTAGCGGAGCAAATTGCTTGATCTCCAAATTCTCAAGGTGAATCTTGTACTCAGAAAACATATTATCAATGCAAATTTCAACCAGTTCATGCTCCTCGTACTTCACATGGCATTCGAGGGCTTTATCTCGGAATCGCCTTATGTAATCGAGTAAATCTTCATCGGTCCTTTGCTTAGTGTTGTGCAAACCAATTAACGTAACTTCCTCTTGCTCTTGGTAATACTTCCCGCAAAAGCACTCCACCATGTCCTCCCATGACTCGATCGATCCGGCTGGGATCGTGATGTACCATGAATAAGCCTTGTCAGAAAGCGACTTGGAAAACTCGCGAAGGCATAACTCCGAATCACTAGCGTGTGGGCCCATAGTATCTATGAACTTGCTTACATGCTCAAGAGCGTTTCCCCGTCGTCCATCATAGAGCGAAAATGTGGGAACTTCATAATTCCTGGGATATGGTTTGTGTAACAGCTTAGATGGGTAAGGAGGTTGGCGGACGAACTGCCTTGGCACTTTGGAGATTTTCGCTTGTTCCCTCTCAATGAGCTTTGCTACGTCAGCAAGCGTGACATATTGAGAATCATTATTAGCATCAAGAGCATCGCTGGCTTTGTCTTGCCTCGTCTTCTCGCTATTGTCCGCCACCTTTTCATTTTGACCTTTTTCAAGCGTGGGCTCCTCTCGCCGTGGATTTTCCTTATCACGAGCCTTGTTGGATTCTTCCATGCGCTGGATAGCTTGAGCAAGGTTATCCTGGTTTCGCTGCATGCCTTGCATCATTTCAAATAGTTCCTTCATTTGCTGAGGGGCTTGTTCGACCTCCTCCTCAAGACGTACTTCCCTCAAAGAGGAAGCGTCAGCAGCTGCCCCTTGAGATGGAGCAACGATGTGGGACGTACGTTGGTTCTTTGACCTGGGAGGCATGGTTTCTCCATCCTTAGCTGCTTGACTCCCCAGCGGAGTCGCCAAAATGTCGGGGACGTTTTGCCACAAAGGCCAAGATTGTAGCAATGAGCCCAAAACTCCCCTTGGGTTCGTTAAATTCATTAGTTATTTGGAGAGTCAAGCCCAAAATTCGCAATGTGGGGTACACAAAGGCTAATGGTGCTTTATGGAAAGAGAAAACAATACAAAAAAGGAAGACACAAAAAGGTGTAAAATCATATATTCATGAGTCAGAAATTTCGGCCCACAGTCACACAGAGGAAGAAATTGATGGAGGTCTTGAGCAAGGGAGGGAGAGTTCCCCTATATCAATATTTTCACCCCCAGGCCTTCAAATCATCCATACACTAAGGTAGCTGACTGGGTTCTTGTGTCAAAGTTTTGGGTTTTTTTGTAGAGAAAACGTGCCCCTTCTTGTGGGCTGGTGATGCATATTTATATCAAGCTCCAAGGGATGCTTGTGACCAGTTTTTAGGTGGGAGGAAGGCCTTGGACCTTTCAGATGTTATTTCTATGACTTGGTGTATTATGTTTTATGCTTAGGGAAAGGTTTGGTTGCCTTTTTGCATGATTATGGAAATAAAGTTGCTCCCTCTTTACAGCTGCTGCCTCTGGTCTCTGTTGACCTTGGACGACTACATTTGGGTGGCTGAGTAGGCTAGACTGTCCAGCTTTTTCTTAGAGTCAGCTGCTTGGTGTGGGAAAATAGAGTTGGACTGAAAATTAGAGGCACAGTCACACAGAGCATGGAGTCAAATCTGGGGTGGAAGTTTCTGGCATTGGACCTCCTTCATGGGCCTTAGATGCCCCCAGTGTCCATAGTCCACTTCACAACACATACAGGCTGGGCCTATGTAAAACATCCAATGGGAACTAGCCCACACCCGCCAAAACCATTCCTACTTAATTCCCCAACGATTCGCATGGGCTTGGACCATGCAACAGAGCTAAATATATTGACAAAAATACATTAGTTTGACCCGCTAAGCAATTGGGCTTAGTCGTTTCGTCGGACCATAAAATTTGTCGCGAAAATGACCATTAACAATGTTCAAGATAGGATTGCTCAGATGAAGCAAAAGAAGACTCAAACCGATTCAATTGGAAAACCAAGGATACTAGATCACAATGAACTTATTGTTGCTCCAATAGAAGACAACATTGATAATGATATCTTGGTCGTGGAGAATCCTCCAGCATCACCAAAGCCTAATGTTGACGCAGACGTACATGCCTCGACAAGTGTTGCTTTAACATGCGTGCAAGGAAAAGAATCTATTGAACAACAGCAAGGTGAAGAGATGGTGCCTAAAGAGAGTATTATGTTAGAGGGTGCACATGATGTGAAAGTTGAAGTTGTTGAATGTGCTTCTGATAAACCCTCCACAGCCCTTGAAGATCTACATCTTGGTGAAGTCGAAGAGGTTAAAACTACAGTGCTTCCTATGGTTTATAAGGTTCAAGAAGAGATTATACTGATTCCCACACATTGATTTTGTTATTCCAAATGAGTTTAATGTGGTGGAATTTAAGGTTTTTGTTTTCCCTGTGCTCCCTAAGGTGATTCCAGATTTGAAGCAAGTGTTACTTGTTAACATTATAATCCTTCAACGCTTTAGAACTCGAGGTCGAGTTTTCTCCAACCAGAGGAGAATGATGCGGGAGATGCAAGAAAATTATTATTTAATATTATTTATGTTTGCAAGTCAATTGTATTTTTATGTTTTAGGTCCTAGTAGTTTATTGGGCTATTAGTTAGTATTTTAATTTGGGAAGCAAGGTTATTTTTGTAATAAGGCAATTAGGGTTTCCTAGCCAATTAGAACTAGGGTTTAGCAATCCTTAATAAGCAACCTATTGTACTCCTTAAGGAGATAGTTGATATTTTGATGAATGAAAACAATGGTCGTTTGGTCTTTCTTTGGTCAGGTGCTGACTCCAAGTCTACCCTAGGTGCTGACTCCTAGTGGTTTCCTCGCTTGGTGCTGATTCCAAGCAAGGCCCAGGTGCTGACTCCTAGGTCATATCCCTTTATTTTTCCGTTATTTCAATTTTTTTCTGGTTGTCCTGCGTTAGTACCCATTCTGTCACAGAAATGAGCGATACAAGAACATGAAAGCTCATAGTAGCCAACCTAATCAAAGCCAAAGATAAACCCCCATCAACAGGCCTTGGATCCATTATTTTAACCTCTTTTTCTATGGGGAAGTTCACTTCTTCATATCCATTCAAATTAGAGACCTTCAAATCTTTAGTCTAATGCTTAATGGCTTCACATTTAGTCAATTCATACTTCTCTGCTAGTTTCAAAATGCAATAACAGTTTTGACCATCTTGAAGTTATGACAACAGCAGAAGAAGATTAGCCATCTTATCCCTACATCTGCATACCACTTGATAATATCAGTATCTTTAAGAGAAATGAGTAACTTGATTAGCCTATGTAAAACCAGCCATCTTAACTGCCTTACTAGCAAGTTCTATTGGTGCATCAACTTTCACACACAACCTTGTCAAATCCTCAACCTTGCTCTTAGCATATTCCATTCTTCTTTGTCCTCTACTCTCCTTTCTTCCTTCTCTAATGCCTTTTTATTTTGGACCAGACTCAAATACGAGTCAACTTGCTCTTGGAACTTATCATAGGCATCAACCAGCTCTTGGGGTAATTGATCTCTAAAGTTCCTTAAAGAGAGAAAATCACCTGCTGTGATCATTTGATGCCATCCCCAGTGCTCTTCCAAGGACCCCAACAAATCTTGGACTGCTCATCAGCCCAATTCTGAAAATTTCTCAAACTTTGTTCTCAATTTGACACGCAAATTTAAACCCATCACATTACTTCTAACTTCTTAAAACATGCAGCAAGGTTCTCATCCCTAGTTTCTTTCTATTCCTCTCCAGCACTTTTCATTAGCCTAGTATAATGTCTTTGCATGGGCATTAGAATGCAAGACTTAATTGATCAATTTAGCCTAAGAATACTATACAAATTCCAGCATCATTCTACTTAAACACCCCAAAATCTCGTAAATCTCCTCCACTTGATGGTGTGATCTATCTGTAGAAACAAAACCATGGATCATCCCTTTAGCCTCAACACAGCTCCACCCTGGTTTCTTCTTCAGATCCTTTTCATTCATTACTCTCCTTACTTCTTCAACTACATCCCATTGTCCAACACTTGCTTGTACATTACTCAACAGAGTATGATACCCAATATTACCAGCTTCCAATTCTGAAAGCCTTTGTGCTGTATATTCCCCAAGTTTTATGTCTTCATAAATTCTACAAGCCGCAAGAAGAGCATCCCAAATCCTACTATCAGGAAAAATCACCATTTTCACTATTATAGCTAAGGCCTCTTTAAGCTTTCCACATCGACCTAAAAGATCCACCATGCAAGTGTAATGCTCCAAATCAGGTTAAATACCAAATATCCATTTCATTGAATTATAAACTTCACACCCTTCTCTGACAAGACCAGAGTGGCCACAAGCAGACAGTAAGCTCAAGAAGGTGATACAGTTTGGTTTTATTCTTTCCCCTAGCATTAGACCAAAAAGTTCTAGGGCTTCAAGACCAAGTCCATGGCTTCCAAAGCCTTCAATCATTGTTGTCCAGGTTACCAAATCTTCGACTGATATATTATTAAAACACGCTCTAGCAGAAGAAGTATTTCCACATCTTATGTACATGTTTAAGATGGAGGTTTCCATGTGTGTGGTTTCTTATATAGATCTGTAAAACAAATTTTTTATAAAAAAGCCATGGATTGCCTTACCCAATTGCAGTGCTCCCAGATAAGTATATGCACCAAGAATGCTTCTCAAAATCTCAACCCCAAGCTCAAAATTTGCAGCTTGCATTTGATGGAACAAATTTATGGCATCCTTAATATGTCCATTTTGTATGAATCCTGACGTCATAGCACCAAAAGTAACAATGTTTCTATTTGGAATTTCTCTAAACAACTGAGCTGATGTCTCTATTTCCCCACACTTTGCATAAAAGTCTAACAAAGAAGTGAGCAAAACATCATCACAAAAACCAGTTTTAATGGTTAAACAATGTATTTTTTCTCCTTGAAAAAGATCTCTACACTTCCCAAATTCTGATATAAGTAATGTTAAAGTCTCAATGCTGAGTGCAGCACTACCCTGCATTTAACTAAAAATATTCACTAACTTTTCAACATCCCCTTCCATGGCATAATAGGAAATCAGAATATTCCAGGAAACCTCATTCTTTCTGTCAATCTTGCTAAAAAAGATTTCGACTTCTTCAACTCTGCCTATCCAAGAATACATTTTTAAAACTGAATTTTGTACTAACCCATCTATTACTAACCCACTCTTGATTGCATAACCATGAAGTTGCATCCCATGGATCAAACTTTCACTGGCAGAACAAGCCTACAACATTGCCATCAAAGTCACTGCATTGGGTTCAGACTTTACCGTCAATTCCTGGAACAAATTGAAAGCAGTACCAACACTTCCCTCACCAACATACCCTGACATCATTGACGTCCAAGAAACCGAATCTCTCTATGACATAGCATCAAACAGTTTACAGGCATAATCTACACACCCACATTTCAAATAAACCTCAATCATGGTATTGCAAAAATACATATCAAATCCAAACCCCATATTCGTTTAGACATAATGGACCATCTCTCCATGCATTACATCACTCTGAGGCAATGAAACAGCTTGGTTTACTATTGGAAACGTGAAACTATCATGGGCAACACCCAGACGTCTCATTTTTTTTAATATAACAACTGTTAGAGATATATATTAGACATATTAGCCCAATATAATAGGCCCAAGCCCATTCCTGCTTATACTAGTAGTCTAGGGCTTAGTCGCATATATATATTCATGTTAGGGTTCATTGTAACAGAGGTTATTGTACTACACTCTTATATATAATAAAGATGTAGCCCTTAAGGGATTCCTCCGTGGATGTAGGCCGACAAGGCTGAACCACGTAACCCTCGTGTTCTTGATGTTCCTATTCTATGCCTCCCCTTCCACATCCACTCTAGCATATACAACATGGTATAACACATCGCGTTGATAATAATTATATTTAACAACAACAAAGCCGAATGAAAAAGACCCAAATCAAGATGGGACTTAATGATCAAATTCCATGCAATAGTATGAGGTTTCTCTAAGGTATTAAATACACTGACGACGCTGTGAAGGTTATGGAATTGGGCATACAAGCTCATAAGCTTTGAGGCAACAAAGATTGGTAACAGACCTTTTGAGACAATGAGAGAAGCATGGGCTTGTCTCAGAGTTTGAAGGTCCTTGCATGAATGTAATAGCCATGAAGAAGCAGATGAAGAGTGAGTATTTAGGTGATGGGTGAGTGATAACGCCTTAAAATGTATACTTGTTATATATTTATGTTGGCGTTATCTTCTTATTACTATGTTTAATTTGTATAATTAAGCCATGATTTGCATTAGTCCCTATTATTTATCTTTACATAATTTCTTGAATAAGATGCTATTCATTGTGTGTAATTTTCTACTTTCAGGAAATTATGTGAGAAAGATGAGTTTACAGGAATTTGTGAGAGAATAGAGGCCAAACTAGAATTAAAGTGGAGCTGAAGGACCATGCCTAAATGTCTAAGGAGGTGCAGCTGGAGTGCTTAGATCATCTAACATGATTGGAAGCTTCAAATAAGGAAAGAAATCAAAGAGGCAGAATTTGAAAAGGAAAAATCTTATTTGAGCACTGATCAGAATTTTGAGTGTATCTCTCTCCTCAAAAATCCAATTGACACAAGGCCAGATGGATTGGTACCGTGACTAAATATCTACAACTTTCAAGTTTTGAGTTTTTCAAAATTCTCAATTTTTGAAGGCCAAAATTAACTCACAAGTTACTGCTGTAAACTTGGACGGAAATTAAAATAGTAAATGTTTTATTTTCTTTGGACACTTAGACATTAGGGTTTTTAGGGGAGGCTGGGAGAACAAATTTTGGGCAGAGAAAACCTTGTATTTTCCTTTCTCTAATGGCCGCCTAAACTCTTTGCTAGGGCTAGGGGTTATGTTTCTTCTATACGGTATGAATATTCAATGTGATTCTTTCTAGGATTTTATCAACAACATATTTGATTGTTCAATTAGATTTCTTTTGATGTATTAGTTCTTCCATGCTTTCAATAAGTTCAATCATGTTTTTCTTATTGTTTAGATGAATTTCTAATAGTTTCAAATAGAAATCAGGTTTTAAAGTGAATGGGTTTTTCTGAAAACTTTTCTAATCGCATTATTAATTGAGGTTATCATGCGTTCTTGAATTGTCTCAATTTAACCGAATCATAAGTTTTTAATTGTATAAGAACAATCAATTATGAAATAGATATTTTTTTAGATCACAAAGAATTTCATATCGATATAGGGAAACACCTCGATGCCCTAGTATTTACATTATTAATTTAAATCAGTTTTTATTATTATTCTTGTTAACAATCACCAAGCAAAAGTATTTTTCTTCTTTATCCAAATTTTTGTTTAATTATATTGTCTTTGAATCTATCTTGCTCCTTGTGGTTCGACCTTGATACTCCAAGAATTATATTACTACGATCTCCTGCACTTGGGAGTGAGCAAGCAGTGTGAAGAAGAAGAAGAGGAAGTTGTGAAAGGAGAAATGAGAAATGAAGAGGATGAAAGACATGACCAGAAAGCGAAGGAATATTGAAGTTTATAGATTGAACAAACAAAGGTGCGTTCTTGTTATTGTCTGATTGATGGTGAAATGAATACACCGTTGTGTGTTCTATTCTACAATGATAATTCTTTCCACGGCTAACAGCTCTTATTTTGATTTTTTTTTTTTTTTTTTTTTTGAGAAACCTCTTATTTTGATTTTTTTTTTTTTAGTGTAATGGGGCACCTCTTATTTTGATTTAAACTATATATTTTGTTTGGTTATGTTAGAAGTTGGGTTGGTTTTGACCCAACCCATAAACCTTGGCCCAAGGATCAATACAAACCGTTTTAACACATTAATCTCTTTGTTACGAACAATTTTCTTGGACCGGCCTTTTTATTTTATTTTATTTTAATTTTTTTAACACATTGTTTAAAATAAAAAACACATAATTTTACCAACAAAAAAAATTATGGAAAAAAGTATTTTCCCCCTTTATGTTTGGGGTAGTTTCATCCCCTAAATTTAAAGTTGAATAATTTCCTCATTTATATTTTGTAGACAAGTATATAGTCTCAGTTGTTACTCTCTTAGTTAAACCCTAACAAAATCTTATGATTCCTAGAATATTTCATTGTGCAATATCTAAAATGCTTCACTAAATTTAATGTCCCAAAAATTTTCTTCATATATTTTGAGTTTTATGTGTTAGTCATACTTAGAAAGTAAAATTAGTAATGTATGGTATTTTATTTGTTACCTAGCGAACACTAATTTATTAGTGGTTTAAATCTTCTAGATTTATAATTTTATCTAATAGAAACTTCAATGACATATGTCTTTTGTTATTTTGTTATTTTGTTCTTTTTTTATTTGTTTTCTTTCTTAAAAAATGTGTTCATTAAAAATTAAGCTAAGCATTGTAATTAGGCTCATAAAGTAAAATTATAAAGAAAGAAGTATGAACAACAAAATATTCATTGCAAATGGTAGTAATTTACCACTTTTCGCAGCAATTATTAGCAACATACCACTGTTTGCAAAATAAGTAGCAATATACCACTTTTTTTGAAACTCGAGTTCATGAAACTTGAGTTTGCTGTGTAAATTGAGAATTAAACACTCGAGTTTCATAAAAAAACTTGTGCTAACATGAATTTTTTTATTGAAAAAATGCCACATGGAACTCAGGCTTGGTAAACTCGAGTTCCATACTCGAGCTTACCAAGCTTGAGTTCTTTGTAAATACAAAACTCGAGCTTAAATGCTCTTTTTTTTTTTTTCTTTAATGGAACTCGAGCTCTTGTAATAGCTTAAATGCCCTTTTTTTTCTTCTTTAATGGTACTCGAGCTTACCAAGCTCGAGTTCCTTGTAATATGGAACTCGAGTTTGCTAAGCTCGAGTTCCTTATACTTTTTTTTTTATATATATATAATCAACAAATAAACATAAACATTAAAATAAGTAGTTTTTTTTTTTTTTTTAAATTTAAATGCATAAACATATGTTTTTATTTATTTAATTAGAAGTATTGTAAAATATAGAAATTTTATTTCAAAATATGAATTTTTAGGCCACTCATACCCCTTGTTCATTCATTTTTAACACAATCATCAATTTATAACTTCTTAGAAGCGTTATGGTCAAATTGGTTAAAATATTGGGGGTTACAATGAGAAATTCGAACAACATTGTGTACAAAGAAAAACTTGCTCTCTGCACATCATGTTTACTGTATATTCAAATTTTCTTATTGCATTCATAAAATCTGTTTTCTATATTAATTAAAACTGTTCACTTTTTTCTCATTAAAATTGTTCACTGTTTTCTGCATAAACTGTTTCTAACATTCTGCATAAAATTATTTTATGTTCAGCCTTATTTAAAAAAAAAAAAAAAAATTTGTTCACTATTTTTTCTCCCTCTTTTTGGGCTAGGAGAGGGATTCACTTTTGATTTTTCATATTTTCAGAGTTGGACTTTTTTACTATAGTTTTTAGAGAGATTTACTAGGTATGTGTATGGCTACAGATTAAAAACTAGCTTTTTGTTTTAATTATTCGCTGTTCACGGGTCCTGCACAACTTTCAATCTTAGCTTTATTTCAAATAATCTTACTTTCAAATTTTAAAAAATAAGCTAACTTTTAGCTTTTTTTTCTCACATTATACGAATTAGCTACCAATAATAAACAATTCTCAAACAGAAACTAGATATTAAAAAGAGCACTAAAGTGTGAAATTTGGTATGTGGAGACCAATGTTTGGTTGCGTGGCATTTTTCCCTATCTTGCAGTTGATGTCCATTAAGTTATTCACAGAATCTCCCTTCTAAAAACTCATGATGCTTGATTGGGCAGGTGCAAGGTTTATGTTAGAGAGAATATACGCTTGCAATATAGGCGACGATGAAGATCCTAATGCAGTTTCAATAGAAATTGACAATTTAGTGTTTTTAGATGACCAAGTAGCATGAATCGAACAAAAAAAAAGTGAGAAATTTGGGGATTAAAAATGGGCCCAAGGGCGGAGCCACGTTGCCTGCAAAACACACACACACACAAGTCCACCATGTCAGCATAAGTTTTTTTATTTTTATTTTATTATGAAACTCGAATGTTTAAAACTCGATTTACACAGCAAACTCGAGTTTCATGAACTCGAGTTTCAAAAAAGTGTATATTGCTACTTATTTTGCAAGCAGTGGTATGTTGCTAATAATATCTGCGAAAACTGGTAAATGGCTGATTTGGCTTATTTAATTTGATGCTTAGTTTCAATTGTAGCATATGTTATCATTTATTAGTAGAATTTAAATATTATGACAATATTTTATCAAAACTTAATTGTTTATTGTTGGAAGATGACGACATTTGTTATCATTCTTTGAAGATTTTTTTTTTTTTTTTTTTTTTTTTTTTTTTTTTTTTTTTTTTTTTGTGAATAGATACTGTCTTTAGTAAATAGGTTCTAAGAAATGAAAAAGTATTTTGTATTAAATGATTCCACGTTGCCCCTTGGGGGGGCCATGGCCCCCGCCAAAAAAAAGAAAAAAAGAAAAAAAAGGGTCGACCAACGTATATAGAAATTCTAATTAGGCCCCCCAATGATGTACATCCGGCCCCCCCATTTCTTTTCAATTCACTCCCAGCATGCTCGAATTTCTCTTTGTACACAATGTTGTTCGAATTTCTCATTGTAACCTCCAATATTTAACCAATTTGACCATTATGCTTCTGAGGAGTTAGAAATTGATGACTGTGTTAAAAATGAATGAACAAGGGGTATGAGTGGCCTAAAAATTCATATTTTGAAATTAAAATTTCTGTATTTTACAATGCTTCTAATTAAATAAATAAAAACATATGTTTGTGCGTTCAAATGAAAAAAACTACTTATTTTTATGATTATGTTTATTTGTTGATTATATAAAAAATAAAATAAAATAAAACAAGGAACTTGATCTTAGCAAACTTGAGTTCCATATTACAAGGACCTCGAGCTTGGTAAGCTCCAGTATGGAACTCGAGTTTACCAAGCCTAAGTTCCATGTGGCATTTTTTCAATAAAAAAAATCCATGTCAGCACAAGTTTTTTTATTTTATTTTATTTTATTTTTTTTATAATGAAACTCAAGTGTTTAAAACTCAATTTACACAGTAAACTTGAGTTTTATGAACTCGAGTTTCAAAAAAGTGATATATTGCTACTTATTTTGCAAACAGTGGTATGTTGCTAATAATTTTTGCGAAAAGTGGTAAATGGTCAATTTGGCCTATTTAATTTGATGCAGAGTTTCAATTGTAGTATATGTCATCATTTATTAGTAGAATTTAAATATTATGACAATATTTTATCGAAACTTACTCATTTATTGTTGGAAGATGATGACATTTGTTATCATTTTTAGAGGATTTTTTTGTGAGTAGATACTATCTTTAGTAAATAGGTTCTAAGAAATGAAAAAGTGTTCTGTATCAAATAATACCACGTTGCCCCTTGGGGGGGCCATGGCCCATGCAAAAAAAAAAAAAAAAAAAAAGAAGTCCACCAGTGTATATAGAAATTTTAATTGGGCCCCCTAAAGATGTATATCCAGCGCCCCCCCCCCCCCCCCCCCCCCAATTTCTGTTCAATTCACTCCTAGCATGCTCGAATTTCTCTTTGTATACAATGTTGTTCGAATTTCTCATTGTCACCCCCAATATTTAACCAATTTGACCACAACGCTTCTGAGAAGTTAGAAATTGATGAGTGTGTTAAAAATGAATGAACAAGGGGTATTAGTGGCCTAAAAATTCATATTTTGAAATTAAAATTTCTATATTTTACAATGCTTCTAATTAAATAAATAAAAACATATGTTTGTGCATTCAATGAAAAAACTACTTATTTTTATATTTATGTTTATTTGTTGATTATAAAAAATAATAATAATAAGGAACTCGATCTTAGCAAACTAGAGTTCCATATTACAAGGAAATCGAGCTTGGTAAGCTCGAGTGCCATTAAAGGATAAAAAAAGAGCATTTAAGCTATTACAAGGAACTCGAGTTTGGTAAGATCCAGTATGGAACTCGAGTTTACCAAGCTTGAGTTCCATGTGGTATTTTTTCAATAAAAAAATCCATGTCAACACAAGTTTTTTTTATGAAAATCGAATGTTTAAAACTCAATTTACACAACAAACTCGAGTCATGAACTCAAGTTTCAAAAATGTGGTATATTGCTACTTATTTTGCAAACATTGGTATATTGCTAATAATTTCTGCGAAAAGTGGTAAATGGCCAATTTGGCCTATTTAATTTGATGCAGAGTTTCAATTGTAGTATATGTCATCATTTATTAGTAGAATTTAAATATTATGACAATATTTTATCAAAACTTAGTTGTTTATTGTTGGAAGATGACGACATTTGTTATCATTCTTAGTGGAATTTTTTTTGTGGGTAGATACTATTTTTAGTAAATAGGTTCTAAGAAATGAAAAAGTATTTTTTATCAAATGATACCACGTCATCCATATTAAAATCCAATAATCGAGAAATATGTGTGCAAAAATAACTACCCGCTAACACATGTCCTTCAATTGTTAGTGGGTCAGTTATTTTTTGCTAACATGTCTCATACTTATTGAATTTTAATACTGTTGACAGGGTATCATTTGATACCAAATACTTTCTCCTAAGAAATTATCATACTAAATAGATAGCCATATGTTAAATAACTATTTGGGGTAATTACAACTTATCCACCTTTGGTTTGCCTCAAATTTAACTTACACACCAATGGTTTCATTTTTTACACTTTACCCACCCGTGATTTATTTTGTTAATGCTCGGGTACCCACCTCTCAATCTGCCGTTACTCTAACACATTTGATCCCAAAATCAAAGAACAAATCAGATCAAACACTCCTCTCTCCTAGCAACTCTCTCTCTCTCTCTCTCTGCCACGCTTGCTCACCGATTGAGGATGCTACCCACCTGAGTTCTTAGACATGTTTATGCTTGGGATCCTCTAGGTGATTTCTAGCAAGGAAACCGTCGAAATTTTTTGTATTACTGAGTTTTGCTGTCAAAGCAGCAGATTTTTTTTCAATGCATTAGGAAAATATTTCAATTATGCCAGACCCTGGGTTAAAAAAGCATTAAATCCTCCCTGCAACATGACACAAGTAGCGTCAGCCATACTAGTATTTACCCACCATGACGCCTAGAGGATACAAACAAATTTGGAACCTCATAAAACAATAAAAGTCATTTAATACTCCAACCATCTAAGTCCAATTTTATATTCTCAATGGAGAATCTATACAGAGCAATACAATTTCATATAGATATATCAAATCCATAATACTTCAAACAAAACACCACTTTGTAGAAACCCAATTTCAAAAAAAAATAAATTAAAACCCTAGGTTTCAAACATTAAATCTACCTAGAATAAGGGGGAAAGAGCAGATGAAAGTAAAAGAAAAATCAAAATTTCATGCTTAGAACATCTAAAGTAGCTCACCAAGTAAAGAGAAACATGAACGGATTCAAGACCCAAAATGTTCCCAAACACGAATCCGTGGGTCTCCTTCTTCCAGAATCCATGGGTCTCCAAAATCAGTAACTCCACGGTTTCCTTGCTAGAAATCACCCAGAGGATCCCAAGCATAAACGGGTCTAAGAACTCAGGTGGGTAGCATTCTCAATCGGTGAGCAAGCGTGGCAAAGAGAGAGAGAGTGTGTGTTGCTAGGAGAGAGGAGTGTTTGATCTGATTTGTTCTTTGATTTTGGGATCAAACGTGTTAGAGTAACGGCAGATTGAGAGGTGCATAATAGAGCATTAACAGAATAAATCACGAGTGGGTAAAGTGTCAAAAATGAAACCATAGATAGGTAAGTTAAATTTGAGGCAAACCATGGGTGGGTAAGTTGTAATTACCCCCAACTATTTTAAATTTAAATACATGGTTTGATATTACTTAACAAAAAAAAAATGTTATCTTAAATTTTCTCACTCAAATGACAGTATGTGTAATGCATGTGCAACCCTTATTTTTTTTTTTTTTTTTTTTATGAGTGTGCAACCCGTATCAGTATATGTAAAGAGAGACTTTTTCCCAATAGACTGTACCCCGCATTTATCCTTTTGACATTCACCTAACCTATTTATATTAAGGGTGGGGCCCACCCCCTTGTGAGGGGGAGGATGCATGTTACGGAAACATGCAATACCTCCTCCAATCTAAGGGGCTTTTTCCTCAGCCTCTCCCTTCCTTGTCCTACATGTGTATGTGATTGTTTGTTACCAAGAAAAAAAAAATTAGAAATATTCTTATTCTAGTATTTCTTTTACTCGTGTCAAGATTTCCTTTTATTCACACACAATAATAATAATAATAATAATAATAATTATTATTATATATACCACCAACTGACTTCTACTGTGTCTGCATTCCTAAATTTGGGAGTAAACATGTTATCGCAGTGTTTCTGTTGGAGCTTTCCCACTTGTTCTTATTCATCCATCCACCACCACAACCTTAACCATTCTACAAACAAAAAACAACAACAACCCTTTCTTCTTTTTCTTTGCCTAAGACAACCCAAACCCAAATCCTCTCCTTTTAAGCTCACTTGTCTTGGAGCTGGAGCTGGAACTGGAACTGAATTATTCGACCAAATTTCGCAACTTGCCCATAACAAGGTCCAAAATTGTTGCTACCCCCGTTTATTCATTTCCTTTCAATTTGCTTTCCCATTATCTTAATTCGTATTCCTTCACAGGTTTTAGTTGCAGCTGGTATTTCTGCTGCAATTGGACAGCTCTCTAAGCCCTTCACTTCTGTCTTACTCTATGGTAAAGACTTGAATTTCAAGGCCGCCTTTCAAGCTGGAGGCTTCCCTTCTACTCATTCCTCTGTACTCTCTGACCTCTACTCTACTTGTTTTATTTTTGTGTACATAATTAATTTATATATATAAGTATATATATAAATTAACTGGGGTATAATTATAACCATTGGATATTTGGGTTAGTTTTAATCTTATCAAATTTTTTTCACATTTTTTCATTAATAGGCGGTGGTAGCTACTGCAACAATCATTGCCTTGGAAAGGTAAGCAGTCAGCAGTGAGCACCACTCACCATTCCTTTCTATCTTTCAATGCTAGATATACCATGAATTTTACTACATAACCTGTACAGAGTCTACAGACTGATGCGGTATATTACCATTCACATTAAAGTAATTTAGATATTTATTTATAATTTTATTGAAGTGGGACTGTTAAAATTGTTGTGTGATTGTGTGTGATGATTGGATGATAAGCGGAAGTATGAAAGAGGGAGCACACACAGGTTTATGTGGTTCAGTCTAATGTCCACAATGAGAAAGCTTTTGACGACTACATATTTTATTAAGCTCTTATGTTACAATGAACTTAATGTAGGGCTTATTTACTAGAGAATACTTGACTAACGCTAGATTAACCATTAAGTATCCCAAGGCTAAGTTGCTTGTTCTGCAAATACATGAACTTACAATTGGTATTGGCCACTTAGGCCATAATATGTCTAACAGGAACCAATCACATTCATTGTCAATTTCTAGTTTGTAAGTATTTTGTAGTAACTTTTAAATTTTCCATCTTTGGTCAATGCTAACGTACAAAACCATGCATGATCCACCATAATTAGTATTCTGTTTTATAAACATCATATATTGATTCATTCTATTCTTGTGTCAGACTTGATGTGTGGATTTTGATTACAGGGGTCTCTCGGATTCAATTTTTGGCCTTACAGTTGTTTATGCTGGCCTTATCATGTATGATGCACAGGTATATGTTTTCTGCTGTTTTACTTCATATTGTCCTCATGTTTCTATTTTTTCATGTCATTTTTCACATCTCCTCTTTTAAGCAAGCAGTTCGGTTTCCTCATTATTCAATGCTAATGGTGCTCCAAATGTAGCCCTCAATCTATCAAGAGTGTTAGTGATTGCCTTAGTTTTCCATTTGTTTTCTTAATTAAATCAGGTTAAATCATACTTATATTTGCAAGTTCTACCAATTTGGTCTTGTTAGTGAAGAACCTTTTTTCTTTCTATCTTCCAAACCATAATCCAGGAAGAATGCTATGTAAATTATAGACTGGGGTTTAGGTTGTGAGATTTATTCTGAGTTTTTGACAATTATCAACTTTTCTTTGCTCTATATATAAGCTAGTGAGAACTTAATGCATTGGAAGTTGGAAGTTGGATCTTAGGAAACAGCTTTCACATCTTACAATTTGTCTATAACAGTTTGCTCTTGAGAAAGTACTGGTGATTTGGTCCCAATTGGATCTTTGACAATGGGTTTCAAATCCTACTTTCTAGAACTCAAATTGGATCTCTGTTTTGGTTCTGTCCAATTTGTAAAAACATTAGTAAGATGATGGATTGAATCCATTGGTCAGTCTTGCTTGTTATCTAGTTTTTAGTTTGTTTAATTTGGCTAATTAATTGCTTCTGTGGCATGATAGAGGGTTTGTACTTTCAGGAAGATGGACCTCTATGGACTTCCATCAGTGGCATTTAATTCACCAAAGAGGAGAAGAGTGCCACATAGGTCATGAGTGGACAAAAGCCTATCTGGTCTTGCAGAAAGTAATGTGATCATTAGACAGTATTTCCAATTAGAAATATGATATAGATGGGAGATCTTCTTTCATACTTTTCCCATTTGATTGTTGCCAAAGCCATACAAAGTAAATTTGTTTCAAGGAACCTGATCTGCTAATGACTAACAAACCTTTTATTGTTGATGGCCCTTTCCTTCATTTATGATGGTTGTCTATTTGTTGAACCTTTTGAATATCTTCTTTTATCTTCTCTAGATTAGAGATGTCTGTCAATGTCATTAGTAATTCATGAATCTTGTTCACTGATTGTCATAATCTATAATAGTGGAACCCAACTCCAGGTTTAGATTGACCGCAGATTCATTGTTTGTGAATCTCACTCTCTTGTTCTCTCTGAATTGCTTATTTGACAGTTTTATTGATTTTTTGAATTATTTCAAAACCTAGCTCTTCATACTATTTTTTCTTTTCTCTTTCCTTCTTTTGTGCCTAACTGGATCCTTTTCCATCATTTTGTCTATGACATAGTACCTGCAAATGACCTTAACTTCTAATGCCATGCTCCCATAGTTGCTGCTCCATTATCAGTCACAATCTTCACCAAAACAAAGCTACTCCATCTGGAAAATGAGCTGCGTCATTGAGACTATTACTTCATTCTATGTCAGCTATAAATTTTTCAAAATTGTTTGCTTTTGCTATAGTTCCTAGCCACTAAAGAAGTCATATGTAAGAATGTATTTTCTGAGGTATGTAAGCATATTTTCTAAATAAAGGAATGATAGTGAAGAGAATAAGAGAGAGAACACCAGATTCTCCATAAACCTGGTGTCATGCTTAAGGTTCAGCAAAAAATGAGGTTTCTATGAAGTCGTTTATGGTTATAGGTCAAACCAGACCTAATTTTTTCCCATGAATGACAAACAACTCATAAGTCATGCCATTATATCTCTAGTTTCTTCACTTCTAAATGTTTAGATATTTTTCAATATGTTCTCAGGATGTACTTCAGTTTTGTACGATGAGAGATTTTTACATGACATTTTCAGCAGTTGCATATGTTTCCTAAATTATAGTCAAACTGAAACATCAATCTGAGTGTTGATTTTACTTCTGCAGGGTGTGAGAAGAGAAGTAGGAAATCATGCAAAAGTCCTGAATAAAGTGCTGGCCAAAATACATGTTAATTCAGTTCACACTAAGGATAGAGAAAATATGATTGATTCTCAACCAGGAACATCATTGCCAGTAAGTTTGGAGAGACTCGGGCCCCTCGTGTCTGAGGAAGCAAGTTCTTTTACATCAGAATCAACAAATTCTCCTTTATTACTTAGATCAGATGACAAAATGAGGCAAAATAATCAGGCGGTGTTGTCTTCTGGCTCAGCAGCCAATGTTGAAGAAGGAATAGAAAGAACTAATGAGAATTTAATTTCTCTAAAAGAATCAATTGGCCATACTGAGGTTGAAGTCATAGCTGGTGCCTTGCTTGGTTTCTTTGTTAGCTTGGCTTTATATACAATAATGTGATACAGTATTATGCTGTATACTTCATTATTTTTCCCCATATTCTTTTTCTTAGGCATCTAGTGTTCAAAATCATTAGCTCTTTGCAACATCATTACCTTACCTTACCTTTCAATTGTTTGCATCAGAACACAATTGGGGTCCAGATTTAACCCAAGTCATCTCCTACTACTTGACTTATGCGCGGTTTTAGTGAGTTGGTCATCTAAGAATTGCTTGTTCATTTTCAAAACTTTCCAGGCATATCAAAGCATGCGGCCATCCAGTTTCCATGCACTTTCTCTGTCAATTCTACTGTTGGGCAAGAGTGAGCTTAATGCTCACCGGTTAATAATTTCTAGACTTGAAATCACTGGCTACCCTATAGTGTTATGTTAACAAGCTGATATAAAATATTGCTAGTATTGTAGCGGGTTGAATATGATAATTTAAGAAAGGGAAGCACTCGCAAAACTCCTGACCAAGAACAATCGCATGTTACACAACTGTTCTTTTACAAAAAAACAAAAAATTAATTTTACTTCTTAGGTTCTGACAAACCGAAGGGGTTGATAAAAAATCCCTCAAAACTGTTGAGCTGTGCTGTTCTAGATACTGTTTTTGGATCTTTATTAGTTAGCCAATGCTAACTGGCTTGACCGCGTAAAGCTATATCTACTCGCTCCGGTTCTTATGCATTATCACCATATTACTCTTTTGAATCATCTTCTAAATTTAAGGTTATTAAAATTTTCTACGAACACAAAATATGGTATGCAACAAACATCCAAATGGGTTTAGGTGCTGTTTGCATTTACAATTAAGCGGATTGGCACCACTCTGCTAGAATGGATGACATGAGTCTACATAAACAAACTTCAAAATTTAGAGCTCTTAACAACGTAACTAGGAAATGACCATGAAATAGGAGAGAACTCCATTCGATACTGGCATGAAATTTTATGGCAAGATAAAAATTAGTGGTCACCCAAGGCTCTTGATAATTTACTGCTAGTAGGCTAGTCCTGGTGTCTCACACCATTATCCGAGTGTTTCCCAGTTACTTCGAATCTCACAAAAAGAAAATCCAGATATTTAATTTATATACAACAAAAATAGATCAGGATCCAGCATTTACTTTCCCAGATAATTAATTACCACTAATTTTTTTTTTAAACCTATTAGGTGATTTTAAATCATCAAACCTGCTGCATCTGCCTTTTCTATAACTTATTTTACAACAAATGGAGAGCATTGCTACAAAAGAATGAGTTATTGGCTCTTCATTGGGTTGACAGAATAGTTCTCTTCAGGTTGCTTTTGCCACCTATAATTTGACTCTTCTATCCACCGTGGACGGACCAAAAACTTGTTCTGTTTCACTTCCCATCAAGACTTCTCTGTTCCAACTTCTTTTGAGACCAGTTGTGTCATAGATGAATCAAGCTTTGTCACACAAGCAGCTGCCAGCTATTCTGCCATCTTCCACAGAGGTTGATTTTCAGCCTGGTCTCTGGTGGGAAACACATGGCTGAACACAATTTTACACCCCTCCAGAACTTCCTTCTTAACTGTTTACAGCATCTGCAGAAAGAATATCTTTATTTATACGAATCTTCATAAAATAAAAAAAACCAACTGGTCCATAATTCTCCTTTTTAAAGTTTTTAGGAAAACAGGCAAAAGTTTATCACAAGGAATGAGGGAATCAACAGACAAATATTACTGAAGTCGCCACAAAATATTTTAAAAACTAATTCTTGATCACAAAGAGGAACGCATGGTGTCCAATCAATATTTATAATAACCATCAGCCTGCCTTAAGTAATGTTTTACTGAGAATGGATCTTCACTACTAATCCAAAACAAAAGCAGGATGCATAATTTAGACTAAGTTACACTCAATATGCCAGAACACATGCCAGACTAAGTGAAACCAAGGCAGAACAGGAGAGAGAGAGATGGTAGTGGTAATTAAGAAGTTTACAGACATCTAAAACACTAAATGAGCCAGATTTAATGCCTTAACACAAACACCACCAATTCTGCAGTTTTTCTAGTCTCATTGGGACAAAGTTAAAATCATCCTTGTGACAGTAATGTTAAATTTACACTACGTAGAGGTGCTAGCCACCAGGGGCCAGGAATGGACAACAAAAGATCAGACCAGTGAAAGCATCTTCGAATAACAAATTGGTCTTGTTTCAGTTGTCAAGAAAAAAAAATTACCAGCCTTACATCTCTGTCAACAAGATTGTCCTTAAGTTCCTGCAAGAAGGTTCCCATATATAAGAATTTATCACAACAAATTTAACAGCTAATATCAATAAGAGAAACAAAGAGGGACATACATCAAAGAACGCATTATGGATTTGCTTAAGAACTCAAGCACAGTGGCAAGTGCTCCAGCAGTCTCATTTTCGTCCCTCTTCAACTCAGCAAGAGATTTACAACCATGGCAACTTGAAGCAAAGGAAAGGCATTTTTCCATTACTATTAAATTCTCCTTGTTCTTTGGCCATACCTACAATAGTACAAAACATTCACGTCAAGCTTATGGTAACAGGATGATTGCAGACACATAAACCTATAAGATAAATTGCAAGTTCAAAGGCCATGGAAATGAATTTGAACAAATAATAGATATCATTTCTCTATGCACCCATATCATAAGAATAATTGAATAAGTACACATATATTATCCAAAAAAAAAAAATTACACATAAAAGAATGAACCACATGCAAGCTGGTACTAGGAAATACTTTCAAATTTCCCTTCAATGGCTTCAGATAGATTTTCAAATTTTCTTCTACTACTGTGAATTATCTGAAGAAATGAGCATTACTCACATCAGCAGGGTAGAACACCACATTCCTTAACTCTGCCGTTTTATGGAAGGCAACATGAACAAACAAAGATGCAAACTACAATGGCACCTTCGCTCTTTCAAATTCATACTTGAGTTCTAGCTCATTCTATTTGGACTTCATTGTTTATATGTTTGAAGTTACAACTTCAAACATGTTTCCAGAGACACCAAAAGTAAATGATAGCATGATTGGCAAACCATAACTGCACAGAGCCAGTAGTGTTTTATTCATGACCCAAGTAAGCTCCTAGCCACATCTATGTTATACCTCAAAATGACTAGTCAAGTTATTGTAATCACTTATATAGCTCAGATTGACCTAGCACACAACTGATTTAAGACTCAACACTCACACAATCTAATCCAATATAGGGTACCACAATGTCCCCACTTAAATCCAGCATCCTCTCCCAAAAAAAAAAAACCTAGCATCCTCATCATGGCCCACTTTAAGCTACAGTGATGTTATTGTTTGAATCTATTACCATTTGTCACAACCTAAGGAAGCATTAGCCACATTTATGTTATACCCCAGAAATGACTAGACAAGTTACAATTGGGCTTCTCATAATTGCTTACATAGTCCAAATCAACCTAGTACATGCCTGATATAGGACTCAACACTCATACATCTAATTCAATATCTAATCCATTTGGGGTACCAAAGTTTCAATGCAGGCCAAAACCTGGACACATAAATTCAATGACCCATATCAGCTAAAGCTATGCTCCTGCACCATGCTCTACTCTTAATTTCTCAGGAGTTCATGACTAACAGTATCCATTACCCTTTTACACCCAGTTACCCATAAGTACAATGAATTTGAATATAAAGTGACTGCACCCATACAGTAACTCACATCATAGCAAAAATGGTAGCTTCCTTCCACCATAATAAAAAGAGAAATGCACTGAACAATTGTGACCACAAAATCTGTCTGATCCAATTTGAGTGCTCCAGTGTGCCAAAATTCTGCATATGGAGGTTGGCTTTCTGAACTTCAGCATACTCTCAAGCCATTGCTCTAAGGACCTCTAAAACTAAAACATACTACCTCATTGATGTAAAAGGACTGCTATTCAATCCCTTGAAATCCTCTAACAGCTGATTTCTATAGTAATGTATTGACTATAAACAACAATAACTAGTCTAGCCCAGGTAGTGTCAGGAATGAGGTGAAAATTTTCATAGTAAAGTAAACAATGCTTTAATAGAAAAAGAGTTTTCACCTCCATGATGTAACGTGCAAGTCTTCCAAATTTGGGCTTTTATGTGTATAAGGACAAAAAATGTGAAAACTAGAAAAGAACAGCCGAGAATAAAACTACTACATACTTCAAATAATGATAAAATTGCCCATTTCCATAATCTGATTCTCTTCCCTACAAATAAGAGGACTCATAATTTTGAAATAACTTCCTCTTCTTTTAGTGGTTAAAACAGTAAGATCAAAAGTATTATCATGTGTAACAAAAATTGGGTAAGCAGAGATATTCAGCTGATCACGGATGTACCTACATCTTCTGTATCATCAAGAATCAGAACAGCACTTTCTTACCCAAGCAAGATATCAAAGACCCTTTTGATGTTCTTGGGTGCCATGCTTACATGAAATCACCTTAGCACTGAAGTACTCTCCTTGAGGATCAAGCAGCTTAGCCATTTCCGATGCATAGTGCTGATCACCCATTGTATAAATGTACATCTCAAACATTTCACTTGCCTCTTTTAAAAATGTGCGAACAAAGGGCCTTAGCTTCGTCATATATATATTTTTGATAGGTAGCTTCTTCTTAATATCAATTTGCATAAAGTTCACCATGAGAGGCTGGCTTTTGTGACGTCTGTCCATTTCATAATTTTTGAATACCATAAGGCCACAAGCACATCAAGTCACTCAAATGCACATAATGTCAAAGAAAAGACAGTGCAATCAAAACCAAAAGAATTAGATAATAAATATTTTAAAAAAGAATAAATACACATCTTCTGCAGAAGAGCAGAAATATAGTGAAACCAAAAGCCAATTTGATAATCAATCAAATTGATAAGAGAGCCTCTATTTAGTTTCCAAGGCCTATAGGGGACAAGGACACAAACAGTGAGGAAGTCATTATTCTTATACAAATTTGCTTTTTAAGTGATGGGTGCTTAATGCTCTATATTTTTTAACACATTCATGCAAAATGAATACCATGATAGGAATTTTTCCCTATAAGTACCAAACCTTTCCTATTTGTAGTTTGCTTCATGCCTTATGGAACAAAAAATCTCATGGTGATATTTCAAATAAAGACAGTATTTAAGCTTGCCTTAAGCATAAAATATAACTCCTGCCAATCTTTCTTTAAAAGAAGGGATTGGTGGGGGGAACAAAAAAACTGCAAACAAGTGAAGGCAGTGCTCCTCATAAGGGCCTCACATTCTGCAGGAAAATCAAAAGATTCCACCAGCAAATCCCTCAAAACTTCCAAGTGATTCATGGTTATGGTGATTTTATGACATAAGACTACATAAGGAATAAACTATATCCTTTTCATTTCTTTGGGAGTTTTACCTACCTTTGGTTAGAAATCTGAATATTCCATTGACAAATTGAAAGCACACAAATAAAACTTTTTCCAACAGATTCGAAACCAAACGGTAATCGTTCATGATGACATTTAAAAGTTCTACAACATGATGATGTTACAATAGTATCTAGCCAAGCTTATTAGAGAGTATTATACTAACAAAGAAGCAATGTCACCATGATACCTGAAAACAGTGATAAAAAAAATGCTAAGCACACTACCAAAGTATAATAAAATATAAAGGTAACAGAAATACCTTGCAAAGAATATGTTTTTTTCTTTAAATGTTCTTCTTCTGATGCCATATCTGTAAGCTCAGTAGAATTTAGCAGGAACCAAGTAAAGCTTCTCATGGCATGATAAATTCTTCTCGTCTGCTTCCTTCAAATTGACAATTTCATCATTGTGAAGCCTTAGTCCCTGCAATAATGTTCAAGCTTAAACGAATTACAATTTGAAACAAAAAGAGATCATCACTATAATTGTGTTACTATATTATCGAATAGGTATGGATTTATAAGTTCAAAGATGGTTTGCATCTCTCCAGTTGTAATTTAAAAAATAATTTCATATTAGGGGATCATTACTACGTGAATAAGAAGTGACAGCTCATTGAAAGTGGATGATACCTTGACAAATTGAAAATTTCACAAGTATCATGGATATTGTCTTCCAAATTCCAACATGTAGTGAAGGATAACCAAAATTCACAACTCTGCCTAATAGTATTTACCTCATGAATGTAGCCCAATGCCACACCAAATTCGGCCTGCAACCTTTGGCCACAAAGTGTACACATTTCTTTAAAAGAACCATATGGATGCGTACATTCATCCTTCACTATGGATGCATCTGCCAAACAAATAACATGTTAAATATAATTCAATTCAACGCAGATCCAATAATTTTGAATTTTTTTTTCCAAAGAGTTTCAAAAGAATACAGAAAGTAGCACACACATGGACATAGTTTGGGTTAGCATCTGGAGTATCCATCCAATGTTTAAATACAAAGTAGCAGAGCAGGCATGTAAATATTTAGATTAGATGGAGAGATGAGGAAAAAAAAATCTTAATGTTTGTGGTTGTAAGTGTCGGGGGGATAAACACCTTGGGTAGCTTTCTTGAGTAATTAATATAACATATAGAGACACACTATAACCAAAAAGGCTTAGGCCTAATGGATATGTGCTCAATTATGTTATATTAACCACTGTTTTAAAAACCGAACCGGACCGGCCGGTCTGACCGGTTCAACCGGGAACCGAGAGGTAGTCTGGTCCGATTAAAACCCCAAAACCTGTCAAAAACCGGGTAAAAACCGGGGTTGAACTGGAAATTTTCAAAAAAACGGTTTGATGTCAGGTTTGGTTTTTAAAACCATGATATTAACCCCTCATTATTCTCATCTTTATTCAATATGGGACTTCACTCACACATGTAACCCAACAGTAAGGATGAATGTGAAGTTGATGGCTGAAGTTGTTCCTCTATGTTTTCCAACTCCTCCTCTTCCACTTTGCGCCTTTTAATCCAATGATTTGTAGTTACACCAACTTAACAAACTCTGCTAAAAGAAAGAAAGAAAAGGAAAGGATAGTTGAAGCAATGAAGAAGAAGAAGAAGAAAAAAAAAAAAAAAAAAAAGCATCCATGAATATTGAATAGTAGGTACGTGATAATTACACTTTGAATTAGCTGGTATCTACAACAAAAAGCATAGTGCGATAAGGAAAAGGTAAAACTCAAGTAATCAACTGAATGAAACCCATGGTGTTTGCTGCATTGCATTAGTTCATCACGGATGCCATTAGTTCATTGTAGAATATGTTGCATAGAGAGGTTGGTGTATATTTAAACAAATTTTGTTTGTTACTAGATCAGACAAATAGTCAAGTTGAACCAAGGTCCTTGAAGTTTAAGAAGAATATATATGGGAAGCTTGAGGTGAGTTTGCTTTCTGACCATTGATGTACAATAAGACTTTGTTCTCTACTTCTTTTTGTACCTTCCTTGCTTTTCCTTATTAGAATATCTCTTTAAAGTTCAATTGTTTTCAATTGTTTTCTCAAATTTGTTTATGATAGCATATGTGAATAGGTAGAGTGGCAAGATGTTCATGGCTCACACCTACCACTATTGCATTTCAACATTTCACACACTTCTTCTATAATAGCTTGTGGAGTGACTGTGAATTCAACAGTAAGTTTTCTGAATTCAATAGTAAGTTTTCTGTATATTCATGGGCCACTTATAACTTTTGCATGTGTGATCATTATATTCTGTTCTGATTTTGTTTGATGTATTTATTGAATTATCTATTGTGTTGAAGAAACAGCAAATTTAAGCTGACATGATTTGCTTTTCCTATTGTAGATTGGTATTGATGAGGAAGAGAAGCAACAGAAGTTGAAGAATGATATCTTAGCATTTGCTCGAAGGTACTTTTCTCTTTATGAAGTGGGACTTTTAACTGCCATTTCAGACCCTGAATTTCAGCGTCAGGAGTTTATAAAATTATGGACTCTCAAGGTGAGTTAGGTTGTGTGAATAGTGATATGCATCAAGTACCTTCAGTTCATTGTTATAGATGGATGAAAATCTAATAAATCCTAATAATGAGTTTCATGGTAGCTTCTGCATCAAATGCATGGTATGTTATAAAGTTTGGCAGCAGTCAATTCTGTTTACATTTCGAGAAGACCATTCCATCTTCAAGTAGTAATTCTAGTGATATGTCTTTTCATTAAGGAAAAAAAAAACAGTAGATCTAGTAGAAAAATTAATGTGTTCTTAAGTTGTTAGGAAGTTTTACTCTATTATAGACAGTTCAATGTAGGGTGCTCAGTAGAAGTTTCATCTTTAAAGGAACTAGGATTGACTACCTATATTCTTTATAAAAATAAAAAGTAGAAACAACACTCTTGAGTCGTGACACGCTTGAAATATATTTCAAATTTCTTTATGGTTTTGACCTATTCCACAAAGGTTTGGGGTGTTGGTTCTGACAAACTTTGTTGGAAGCCAGCCAGCGGTCGAGGTTTCGAGGTGAGTGGGTATTATCATTCTCTATCCCCTTCTCCTGTCATTTCTTTTCCCATGGAAAATGGTGTGGCAATCGAAGGTTCCTCCTCGGGTAGTTTTTTTTCTCTTGGACTGCTGCTTTAGGCAAGATTCTAACTACAGATAATCTTCGGAAGAGGCATTTTGTTGTTCTTGAGTGGTGTTATATGTGCAAAAGGTGTGGGAAATCTGTAGATCATCTTCTCCTTCACTGTCCTATAGCATATGAGATGTGGAGTATAGTCTTTTGCTGTTTGGTATTTGGTAGGTGATGCCGCAAAGAGTAGTGGATTTTTTGGATTGTTGGTCATGCAATTTCAGGCGACATCGCAATATAGCTATATGGAGGATTGTGCCGCACTAATTGATGTGGTGTATCTGGTCGGAACGGAATATTAGAAACTTTGAGGGACGCAAACGGTCCATTCTTGAGTTTAAGTCTTTTTTCTTTTTTACTCTTCTTGAATGGTGCTTAGTTTTACTGTCTTTTTCTTGTCTTTTCCTTTCTGTTTTGCTTGATTCTTGTAATTTGGTTTCTGGATGTTTTTGCCTCTTTAGTACATTTACATTTCCTATTTATTGTGCTATGTTCTTTTTAATAAAAATTTTATGTTACTTATCAAAAATATATATATATATATATATCTTTGGATTTCGTAAAGATGCATGTGGATAAATTCTGCTGGAAATTTTGTGTATTATCATTATCATCATTTATGATCATCATCTTATTCTTCTTCTTTCGCAAGCATATGCCTGTGTTTCATTATGTTGGGCTCAGATATGTTGGCCTGTCCAGCTTGATTACCTGGTTTTCTTTGTATGTGACTAAACTATATGAATTATGCTATGTATTTAGTTAAAAAAAACCCAATAGATATCAGACAAGAGAAAGAAGAGTCTAAAAGATTGTCCTAGAATTTACATGCTTTATAGGAAATAATGCAAAGCAGTATGGATTTGAACAGTTGGATATACTGGAGTATGCATACACTTCTACATGAACTCAAGAAATCAAAATGATAGGATGATGAGCTTTGCAGCCAATGAGCACTGGCTCAAAGGGCACCTCCTTATAGGCTAAAGACTGATTGGGTGTGTGTAAAATACCACCACAAAAGAAAAAAGAATGATTGAGCTTTGAGAGTTGAATGTAATGTTTCTTTTCATGAAGCTGTTTTATTAATGTTATGGATCACACTTTCAGGAGGCATATGTGAAAGCATTGGAGAGGGGCTTCTCAGCTGCACCTTTTAAAACCTTTACCATTCGATTCAGGACTGCTACTCAAGGACATCTTTCTGAGCGTAGAGATTCTGAGGTATCTGACTGAACTTAAGCTTAATTGAAAATTTTCAATCTGAACTTTTTCTACATAAGACGTCGTGGTGGCTTTGAGATTGTTTAGGTAGATGTTGGGATATTATTGTAGGATATGTCATTCCTTTCATCCTTATCGATTGAGTGCTTCATACAATTATTAATTTTCATCTACTCCCCCCCCCCCCCCCCCCCCAAAAAAAAACACAACGTTTTTAGATATTGGGAAGTAAATTCTCATAAAATGTTATATGAAACACACATTGCATAAATATTTTTTCCTCAAAGAAGTTTCTGAAATCTCTTTCGGTTTTTATTAAGCTGTCAGGCATTTGATGTAGTTGTTGATTCTTTTGATGATCCCAAGAACCTGACCAGCAATTGGCAATTTGCTCTCTTAGAATTGGCTGGCTCTCATTATGCCGCCATTTGCATTGAAGGGGATAGAACCGCTGAAGGTAAGAATCTGAGTTTTCTGAGTAATATAAAATAGCTTGCAAGTGTGGGTACATTTTTATATCTTGCTATTTGCAGGCAATGGAACCTGCCCAATGAAATTGACAGTGCGGAGAATCATTCCATTTGTTGAAGATGAATGTGTTTCTGGAAGTGATGCTGTGGTAGCAATAGTTGGCTTAACTTAAGAATCATAAATGATTAATGGTTTTCATTGTGAACTCAACTCTCCGACCTTTCCAAATGTTTTTAAAGAAATTGGAAAGTATAACTTAACACAGTATTATTATTTACTATCAGCAATGCACCTCTGCTTTGCCTGTAGAATGGATATCAAATTTTGCAAAAAAAATTGTATATTGTTGTTGATACCCATTTTCGCGACACATTTCATACAAGCCCGATTCAACTAAGCCCGACTTCTTTGTGGGCTCAATTTATGTATTATATTTTATTTATGCTTTTAAGCATGGCCCAAGCCCATGCGACATATCGGGGAAATTGAGGAAGTGTGGTTTGGAGGGTATGGGTTGGTTCCTTTTGGACCTTTTGCATGAGCCCAGCCTATGCGTGCTACCAAGTGGGTAAGGGACACTGGTAGCACCTCAGGCTCATGGAGGAGGTCTTGTATCCAAAATTTCCACCCCAAAACAGCTTTTATGCTCTGTGTGACTGTGGCCCAAAGTTTCTGTCCGAACCTTTTTTTTCCTTTAAAAATGGTTGGCTCTCATTGGCCAACTTCAGCTGCTAGCTCTCATCTAGTTAACCTTCCCAATAGTCTGAAACAACTGAAAATGAGGAGCCAATGAGGGTTTAGTCAAGCTTTCCCTTAATAATGATAAAAGTAATCCTTCCTTTTATCCAAACAAAAGCAAACCTAAAAATCACTCCTTATTTAACACCTTGGGGTCCAAAGCCTTTTCTATTGACCAAAAACCAGTTACTTAGAGCACCCCAAACTCAATATAAATTCCACAATCAGATTCAAGAGGGAGGAGGATGTTTTACACTGAGAGCAACACCCCAAGCTCAAGACAAAAGTCTTTCTTCAACTAAAAAAAACAACTAACCACGTTCTACCTAGAAAGCTAAAACTTTAGAGCAAAAACCCACTCAGCCAGTCAACAATTTCACAAATCCGAACCTTAGGGATGGAAATATGGGTACAGGGGAGCCTTCCCTCTCTTCCTCACGACCTCCCTCGATTCCCTCTTCTGTGTGACTGTGGGTCGAAATTTCAGACTTGTTATGTTGTTATGCTTTTTCTGCACTTTGGTTGTTAGCATTTTGATTCTCTCTTGTCAAAGCACCATTAGCCTTTGTTTTTTATACATTGTGAATTTTGGGCTTGATTCTCCATAAACAAACACTTCTAAAGAACCCAAGGGGAGATTTGGGCCGTTTTCGCATTTTTGGCCCTTGTCGCAAAAACGTCCCCGACATTTTGGCGACTCCGCTGGGGAGTCAAGCAGCTGACACAAGAGAAATGGTGCCTCTAAAGGTGTGGAACCAGCAAAGAGATGGTGTTTCTCACACCAACTTGTCGTTCCAAGGGAAACTGTATCATGCTTTACCGCGCAAGAAAAGCATTGTGAAGTTGAGCTTGAAAAAGCTTTATCCTTAGCTCATTGAGCTACTGGAGATGATCCAAATCATGTGACAAAATCGCTCCAACCTCCAGAAACTACCCAAGAAGTGAAGGACGGAAGGAGAATCAACTTTCTTATTCAAGGAAAAAAAATTTTTTTTTCTACTCATCTATATATATATATGTGTGTGTGTGTGTGTGTGTATCTTTTAGCTATCATTCATATGGAGGAATTATCCCACATCTCTTGCTTTATATAATATTCATGAACATTTTTGTTGTAGCTGGAAAATGCAAAAAATGGTGAGCCGCAAATCCAACCGCGAAGGGAATGACGGTTCCAACCAATAATCAACAATGCAAAGCTCTAAACATCAATTTCAAAACCAAGAACCCCTCACGCGCTGGCATATGGGAGTTGCGGGTGATTGACTCATTTCAGCACAACACTAATCGCTGCTGTGTGCGACCCTTCGCAGCTAAATATTTTTTGCGTCATCGCTAAATGAAGTCTTCACCGAATGGCTAAAGGCCATAGCTAAATGGCCCACCGCAAGGCGCTAGATATTCCATA
Source organism: Quercus gilva (assembly GCA_023621385.1). NCBI lineage: Eukaryota > Viridiplantae > Streptophyta > Magnoliopsida > Fagales > Fagaceae > Quercus > Quercus gilva. The sequence continues at coordinate 103,253,221 of CM042476.1, read as the reverse complement.
CACCAAGCTTTGAGGTAGCGACATACCATACATTAAGTTGTACTGTTGCTGAGTTAGCGCTGAGCATATGGAGGCTGCCGCGGGTGATTAAATTATTTTGGCACAACAACAATCGCTGCTGTGTGCAACCCTTCACAGCTAAATATTTTTGGCGTCATCGCTGAACAAAGTCTTCACCAAACGGCTAAAGGCCATAGCTAAATGGCCCACCGCCAGGCGCTAGATGTTCCATATACCAAGTCTTGAGGTAGCGACGTACCACACATCAAGTTGTATTGTTGCTGAGTTAGCACTGAGCATATGAGGGCTGCCGCGGGTGATTAAATCATTTTGGCATAACAATAATCGCTGCTGTGTGCGACCCTTCGCAGCTAAATATTTTTTTGCGTCATCGCTAAATGAAGTCTTCACCAAATGGCTAAAGGCCATAGCTAAATGGCCCACCGCCAGGCACTAGATGTTCCATATACCAAGTCTTGAGGGGACAAGGCGAAAACCCTCTTAGAGCATCCAACAAAGAAGGAAAGCTGGACTTGATTTCCTCTCATTGAAACCGTGACACGTTCACACACTCTAAGCCATGACAAGCTCACACATCCAAAATCATGGTCGATCGGCGCACGCTATGGGGTTTGTCATGGGTGATTGACTCATATTGGCACAACAATAATTGTTGCTGTGTGCGACCTTTCGCAAGCAAATATTTTTGGCGTCACCACAAAATGAAGTCTTCACCGAATAGCTAAAGGCTATAGCTAAATGGCCCGCCGCAAGTCGCAAGATATTTCATATACCAAGCCATGAGGTAGCAACGTTTCAATCGTCAAGTCTTAAAGTCATACGAGCGACGAACAACTGTCAAAGCATGCTTAAGCTAAGACTCTCAAGCATTATCTTTGCTAATTAATTATTTTATATATCGTTTAAACCATTTCAATACTCTAGATTTATTGCCAAAATATTTTCTACAAGTCATTTGTATTAATCTTTAGCCATGAATATTATTTACTAATATAAATGATAATTACACTAGGGGACAAAATGGAAACCTTCTCGGAGCATCCGACAAAGAAGGAAAGCTCGATTCCCTCTCACCGAAGCCATGACACGCTCATGCATTCTAAGCCATGAAAAGCTCACACATCCAAAATCATGGTCAATCCACGCACGCCTAGCCATAGTATGTTCATATATCTCAGGTCGTGACGAGTGCATGCATTCTAAGCCATGTCAACACCTTAATCCTTCTTGAATTTGAGATTATACATGAAGATGGAAGTTCAAACGTTGCCATCATCAAGAAAATTGTTCTTGTCACTCAATTCTTGCAATTGAAATCCGCGGCCAAGCCAACTAATAAGGAGAGTTCGCGCGCACCTTTGAAGAATGCTTTACTAGAGCTCGCTCTAAACATTGATGTCAAACAACTAAAAAATCACAAGCTAGTTGCTGGAAATCCATTCCAAAGATTTTCGAGTGGAATTTTAGTATTGATGTGAAAGCTCGACATAAGCAGCATAGAGGCTAACGAAAAAAAAAAAAATTTGTGCTAGGGATGCGACAACCCTATATCGACGTCCCTAGTTCTTAGCCCATCATTGTCCAAAAGTTAGAAGCCAAGCAAGTAAAGTATGGAGCCACTGTCTGTGGTACCGTGTATCTTCGACAAAGAGGCTAACCGAAGCGTGAGAGAAAAACTGCTGTGCTGGGAATGAAACAATCCTATATCGACATCTCCGACGCTTAGCCTATCATTGTCTCAAAATTAGAAGCCAAGTTAGCTGAGTATAGAGACACTATCTGCGACACAACAAATCTTCGACAAAGAGGAATTATATTCTGCCCTTATATAGCAACTGAGGAACCCCATTTTTGGAATTCATTTTGAAGAAATATGGTGAGTACTAAGGGAGGAATAAATCCTGCCAACAACTCTTGGCGATGGGATACCATTAGTTTGGCATAACAAAATTTGCTAAAGTCGCCACACTTCCAAGTGCACTCCGAGCTTATACGCACACACCATATAAGCCTTTAAAAGATAAGCGCTCCATAGCCTTTTATACTCGGGGGCTTGAACTCATCGAACCTATCCATTCACCCTTGAATGAGTACATTCGGGTCTTTACTGCCACTAAATAGTTCACTAAGTGGCCAGAAGCAATTGCACGCAAGAAAAGCGATGGGAATGCTTGTAGCCAAACTTATCAAGAAGCATATCATTTGTCGCTTTGACATCTCATTCATAAGCGACAACAATACATCTCACTTATACCAATTTTCGAAGACAAGCCCTATGAAATACTAGGAAGCCGACAAACTATCATGTTATCGAAGCATGGTGAGATCCCTACATGCGAAGGTGTAATGCCTTCAATAAGGGAGGGAAAGCCAACGCTTTCTTCTAATGAGAAACCTTGCGAAGCGGCAAGAAAACCAATAAATTACTCCTACGGCAAAGCCTCTACATGCGAGGGTAAAAAAATACTCTCAATAAGGTAGGGAAAGCCAGAGCTTTCTTCTAATGAGAAACCTTATGAAGCGCAAGAAAACCAACAAATTACTCTTACGGCAAAGCCCCTACATGCGAGGGTAAAAATACTCTCAATAAGGTAGGGAAGGCCAAACACATACTCTATCAATGGTAAGCCTTATCAAATGGCTAGGAAGCCAATGAAACGTTTTATTATGGCGATACCCCTACTTGTGAGGGCACGACTAGCCCTCAACAAGGTAGGAAAGCCAATGCATCCTCAAAAGGAAATCTCTATCGAATGATTAGGAAGCCGGTGAGATGTCATATCATTCATATGTGGCAAGACCCCTACCTGCGAGGTTGCAATACCCTCGACAAAGTAGGGAAAGCCAACATTTTCTTAACAACAAGCCTTACGAAGCGGAATTTAAGCCAACACAATATCTTATAATTCAAGCATAGTAGTCCATTACATGGTGGACATAATCATCCCTAAAACATTATGGGAAAATCGACGCAACAAATCACTATCTCATTGCCACATGGTAATTTGCTATACGCGAGGATAAAATCCTTCCTTAAGAAATTAGCAAGCCTATGTATGTGAGAACGTGATTGCCTCTATGAAACGGTGACAAACAAGTGCACCATGAGCTGTAGCATGTGCAAACGCAGCCCATATGTGGGGGCTTCTAGAAACTAACGAAATAGCAATCTAATATATGTCGAGAATAAGTCGACTACCAAACGGCGAGTCAAGTTTCAATATATATGAGGTGCTATATGTGAAACCAAATCTGTCCGTCAATAGAGCGCTGAAAAATGGTGCACAGGCAGCAAGACGTGCGCTTAGCCAAAACCTTTTCGCAAAGGTGTGACAACCAAGGAACATGTCTACTAACTTGTCCTTGCAAAGGCGAAGCCACATTCATGAGCTATCCAATCAAGAACAAGTAATCTTCAAAAGACTAAGTGCATATGATCTATCAAAATTATGCTACTTAATCGCAATGTGCACTCGACCCTTCCAAGCAAGCTGTTCTCAACATACTCAAATGCTCATAGTCATACAAGGGCTGTTTTCGCAGCAAAAACATGCTCATAGCCTATCAAAGAAAGGTACAAGCTCATTCTCAAGGTAAAAAAAAATACAAACTATTCACATCCTTGAGTTACAAATCATTTTTTTCATTCCAAAATACAAAATTTACATCCAAATGTCATATATGTTTGCTTTGTACAAAATGCAAATTGTGCATACTAACCATGACAGTACAAACTCAAAGTGGCACCAATACAACTAGATAAGAGTTGTTGTATACATAAGTGGTTTGTCCACAAGGATGAAATACAAGAGAAATTGTCTCTAAGGCAGCAGCCCATATTACGCAATTCAACTAGTTTGAAATTTCAAAGCTTGGGGCTTAATACAAGACAATCAAAAAAAAAAAGAGGGAAAGCAAGAACAATGGCGAAGGAAAAAGTTGAAGCAATGTCGTAGTCCCCATCCAACGTCACCATCTTTGGGACATTGGCTTACAATCACTCTCTTCTTTACTTCAAAGGCGCTAGTGAGAGACGGACCAAAACGGTTCAAAGTTAATAATGGCAGCCGTGATTCCATCTATTGCCGCTCTATGTTGCTGTCCGCAGTAGCTTTAACCTCAGAAAATGATGCATTGGTAATGAGATTGGCCTCGTGGATGAAAGTCCCAACGATAGCACCACAATTCTCTAAGCCAAAGTCATCCTACAAGGAACCATAGCACGACTCGCTCAATATACTATTATATGCAATCAAGAAAAGAAAATGAAGAAGATATGTGACTTACCAAGTGAGTTACAAAGTTCCCGCTCAACAATGGTGTATCTCCCAAAGTACACTTATTCTTTGCAAGACGGCAATGCGGCACACTCAATAATCCCTATTGGCGTGAAAAGGGGTTGGCAATGAGTTTTGACTTCCCACAATAGATTTTATGTTACCAAAGAAATTTGCGGCTTCATTCTCAAACAAATGGAGTTGTGACACTACCACAAGCGAAAGCATCTCGACACAACGACATTTCATTGAACATTTTTTTATAGCCACGCAACAAAGAGGAATCTCCTACTTGCTCACAAGTTACGCCATTCATCATTTTAGCGTACACAACAACTATTTTACAAGGTGACCTCTCTTGCTATCATGGTCAATCTGGTCCTATCATGGCCCAAGAAGCGAGGGCTGTTATAGATGGGCAATACCACGATCAAATAATAGACACTCTATGGAATCATTAATAATGGTTTCGCCAACACTCTCCTCATCATCACAACAAACATGAAGCAACGACAACTAGTGACTCTGCATTTTTATTCGCATTCGCCACGATAACACAATACTAGGGGTTGCCAGTGCCAGCACATACAGCAGCTATGTCACACCTTTATACTACATCGCCAAGTGATATTTTTGCTCCATTTCATCTCAAATGCGCTATACGGCTAGCAATATCACTTATCGCTCGGGGTTACAGCTTCATCGAAACAAATCTTGGCGAACGTAATCTCACCAAATTAACCAACAATCAAGCAACTCAAGAAAATCGAAGCATCCTTAATTTGATACAATTTGCATAAAGTTTCATGATAGCCTTTCATTCATCATCAGCTTCTCAAATAGGACCCAAATCAAATTTACAATCAAGTATGCTACTCCTACTTCCAACACCAATGCCAACTCAATATCAGGCGTGGTCACACTACGAACTGATTTCCATGCCCAGCAACTATCAGAATCTATGAGAATCGACTTCAATATGAAATTCGGCTTCAATTACAGCAACGGCTGAACTTCGTGGGTCTCTATCCAGCGGTAGGTCTGTGATTTCCCAAAGAAGATCCATCCTACACAATCGATTACACAATTTATTCAACACATCGCTAAATATAGCCAAGAGATCGGCAAAAACAAAATTAGCTCACCAAGCACTGCTCCGCCAACATCAGTACCAAGACGTCCCATGGCCATGAGCAGCGATCTGTCGCAAACCTCCATTGACGTCATCCACGATCTCCTCATTCTCACCGCCTTCATTCAGCAATAGTAGTGGAGGATTAAAGGCGGGTGTTGCAAGATCTGATGAAGCTTGAAGGATTTGATTGAAAGATTTAAAAAAAAAAAGACTTGGAAGATTTTGAGAAGCAGAAGTGATCTTTCTTTCCCGATCTCCTCATTCGAACCGCCTTCATTCAGCAATAGTAGTGGAGGATTAAAGGCGGGTGTTGCAAGATCTGATGAAGCTTGAAAGATTTGATTGAAAGATTTAAAAAAAAAAAAAAGACTTGGAAGATCTTGAGAAGCAGGAGTGATCTCTCTTTCCTGATGCCTCTACACAGTTCCTCTCTAAAGGATGAAGCTTATAGGTCCTCTCCCGCCATGAAGCCCCAATCCTAAATCTCTCTTTTATTCCTTGGGAGTTGCGAAAGGGAAGAGGTAATATTATGCGCAAGATGGCGTGTAAGTGGAGGACAATGAAGTTTGAAGAAAGAAGAATAAAGTGGCGTGTAAACTAAATAAACCAAACTGATATATGTCGTGCAAAGTGGAGAAGTGGCGTGATGTTATGGAGAGAAATAAAATAAAATAAAGGAAAGCCACCAGGAAAGAAAAGTCAAGGGCCATAATATGGCAAAGCAAAAGTGGCGTGGGCCTTTGCAAATATGAGGCATTCTCCACAATTGATATTAAGGAGTTTTGTTCCTAAAAGTTGGCTACAGGAGGTTAAATTCTAGTAGTTGGCGTGGCATACTAGTATTACAAACCAAAAGTGGTGGAAAGACTTAAGCCACCTAGTCATCCAAGGAAGAAATGTTAAAATTTCTCACAGTAGCGTGAAAGCCACTTAAGCCACCCCATGGAGAGAAATTTAGTTATATGTGGGACAAGAAAAGCAAGGACCGTTTCGGGTTGGGCCCATCACTTGGTTACCACTCGACTTTCTTGGACTTATGACCACGACGTTTCAAAAAAAAATAGGCTTTTTTTGACCCATGATTTTTCTTACAAGTGGGTGCCATGACACACGACATTTCTACAAATGGGCTTCATCGATCCGTACCTTCTCAACAAAAAATGAAGCATTTGGATGGACTAATCCCCAAGCTCGCAAAATTTTCAAGCAATGGGAAACATCAACTACTCACACGTATGCCGCAAGCGCCACACGTGCTCGGAGGGCTAATGTTGATACCCATTTTCGCGACACATTTCGTACAAGCCCGATTCAACTAAGCCCGACTTCTTTGTGGGCTCAATTTATGTATTATATTTTATTTATGCTTTTAAGCATGACCCAAGCCCATGCGACATACCGGGAAAATTGAGGAAGTGTGGTTTGGAGGGTATGGGTTGGTTCCTTTCGGACCTTTTGCATGAGCCCAGCCCATGCGTGCTACCAAGTAGGCAAGGGACACTGGTAGCACCTCAGGCTCATGGAGGAGGTCTTGTATCCAAAATTTCCACCCCAAAACAGCTTTTATGCTCTGTGTGACTGTGGCCCAAAGTTTCTGTCCGAACCTTTTTTTTCCTTTAAAAATGGTTGGCTCTCATTGGCCAACTTCAGCTGCTAGCTCTCATCTAGTTAAGCTTCCCAATAGTCTGAAACAACTGAAAATGAGGAGCCAATGAGGGTTTAGTCAAGCTTTCCCTTAATGATGATAAAAGTAATCCTTCCTTTTATCCAAACAAAAGCAAACCTGAAAATCACTCCTTATTTAACACCTTGGGGTCCAAAGCCTTTTCTATTGACCAAAAACCAGTTACTTAGAGCACCCCAAACTCAATATAAATTCCACAATCAGATTCAAGAGGGAGGAGGATGTTTTACACTGAGAGCAACACCCCAAGCTCAAGACAAAAGTCTTTCTTCAACTAAAAAAAACAACTAACCACGTTCTACCTAGAAAGCTGAAACTTTAGAGCAAAAACCCACTCAGCCAGTCAACAATCTCACAAATCCGAACCTTAGGGATGGAAATATGGGTACAGGGGAGCCTTCCCTCTCTTCCTCACGACCTCCCTCGATTCCCTCTTCTGTGTGACTGTGGGTCGAAATTTCAGACTTGTTATGTTGTTATGCTTTTTCTGCACTTTGGTTGTTAGCATTTTGATTCTCTCTTGTCAAAGCACCATTAGTCTTTGTTTTTTTATACATTGTGAATTTTGGGCTTGATTCTCCATAAACAAACACTTCTAAAGAACCCAAGGGGAGATTTGGGCTGTTTTCGCATTTTTGGCCCTTGTCGCAAAAACGTCCCCGACAATTGTATATTCATTTTAAATTTAAAGACCAATTCCTTGCATCAACTCTGAAATTTTTGTCTATACAGAAATAAAATATTTTTATGTTGGTACCTTTTAATTATCGTTTATCCATGCCTACTAACTATTTTAATTGAAAAAAAAAAAAAAAAAAAAAAAAAGGTGCTTCTCTATATGCCATCATAGTTAACCATCTCTCATAGAGCATAGAGGATTAGGAAACATCAAACATGGTAAAACAAGGTGCTTCATTGATGATTACAACACCTGAATCTTTCCCACATAACATTTAAAGAACATTAGGGGACTTCTAGTACGAAATGAACTAATGGCATCCGTGATGTGCGGTATTATGCAGCTTGAGCTAACGTCATTATACAAGTTAGGATAGCCTCTTTGAGGCTTTCGCAACCCCTGAAGCCATGCTTTGCCTTACGTTGCAGGAATTTTTTTTTTTTTCAATTAAAAAAGAAAAGAAAAGAAAATTCTGTTATAGATTGGAGAGGATGTGGTTTACCTATTGTATTTATACAAATAACAAGTAGCATGTTTCTTGAAACGTTTGGATAACTTTAAGGGGTTGGTATAAATTGTCCTATTATAATTAACACATTAAAGGCCAAGAAAGATAAGAAGGACTAAAGGAGTATCATTTTATTTTTTACCGATTTCATGTTCCATCACTGCCTGCATGAGAAGAAATACGTGGACCCAATGTTACATTTCCTTGCAGCACGGAAAAATATATCATGTATCCGATACATGAATCCCTCTTACATAGGGTGGACCCCAAGCCTCAATCAAGCATGTGCAGAAAGAGGAGGTATGATATACCTCCTCTTTCCTCACGTGCTTGATTGATGCTCTAGACTCTAGTGATAGAGCCACAAATAATCACCAACCAACTCAACATAACATCACTTTGTTCCTTCTATTTCTGCAACACATGCATCTCTCCACACACAAACATGCAAGCACACATGATGCCCCGCCTCCCATTAATACACACACATATTTACAAACAGAGATCCATTCCAGCCGGTTGAATATTAGTATTGAATTTGTATGGAAGTTGTAATTTTGTGATGCTCTTCTCAACAAAAAAATTAGTACAATAAAGAGCTACAAAATGTGCATAATTTGACATTAAACCATTCGTACAATTGCACCTACCCCAACTCAACAGAGGATGAAAAAGTTTGCACAACAACAATTAGATGTAACTAGCAATATCAACTGTACGAAAAAACATAATGCCATTACCACAAGAAAAGGAATACAACAGGGGGCCAAAGCCTACAACAATCAACCATGATCAGTCTGAATCAGATGAGCTAAGAAAGACGGAAATACATCTTTCCAAACATGACAAGCATTATTACATTTGGCAAATTAGGCGAGCTCATGAGCAGCTCTGTTGTAGTCCATTTTCACATGTCTAAATGAACAACTTAAGAAAGAAGATTTTGCCAAAATAATCTCATGAATCAAATGGCCTGTTATGCCGCCTTGAAGACCTTGAGTAATTGCTTGAATAACTGATGAAGCATCAGACTCAAAAATGGCGTTGGCAATGGCCAACTCCTGTGCTAAAAAAACGCCCTGTTCCATTGCAAAAATCTTGGTCCACTCAGCTGGATGGTGCGAAGGCAGAGCTTTGCAAAGCGCAGCAACTACATTACCATCTTCATCGCGAATGACCACTCCTACACCCGACACCCCACTACCACCAAGGAAGTCGCGACATCAACATTGATTTTACAGAACCCAGGTAGAGGAGCTTCCCAGCCTCTGTTGGCAGGTTGCTTCGTGGGAAGGAGCTCCGAGTTGGCCTCATGAAAGCCCTCCACAATATTTCTCGCCAATTCGTAGAATTGCAAAGGAGAAAGGCTGACGTTATTATAAGCAATCTGGTTTCTGTTATGCCAGATCGACCAAGAAATTGCAAAAAAATACTCCCAAGTGCACAACGTAGGGGGGTGAGCATATTTTGTGGACAACATCCGAAAAATCCGAAGCATTCAACAGCAGCCTCAAAGGGCAATCTTGCCATAGCAACCACACAGAGAGAGCACAATCACATGAAATTAAAGCATGGAGGAGACTTTCAGGCTCTTCCCCACAAACAAGGCAGTCAACACCAGATTGGATACCCTTTTCAAACATTTTTGAGTACACAGGCAAGCCATTCACGCAGACTCTTCAAGAGAAAATTTTAACTTTGGCAGGAAACTTCAGTCTCCACAAAGCCCTCGAAAGATGGGCATTTGAGTTTCTTGAAGAGCTTTCTCCCACATTCGAATCAGTTTGAAGACTAGCAGCGATAAAATAGGCGCTTTTGACTGAGAACACACCCCTTTTATTCCCAATCCAAATAAGATTATCTTCCGACAAATTCTAACTTAGGGGAATTTACAAGATAATTTCCGCTTCAAAAGGCAAGAAAAGCTCCCTTACAACATTGGTTTTCCACCACCTCGTTTCCCGATCAATAAGAGAAGAGATCATGGGAAAGTCACCAAAATCTTGAGGAAGGGAGACAACTTTGTATGTGGAGGGGGTACGGAGCCATTTATCCTCCCAAATGTGAATTAGACACCCATTTCCTACCCTCCAATGGGTTCCGCTCTTAATGACCTCGAGGCTTTGAAAAATGCTTCGCCAAGTGTAAGAAGGGCTGCTGCCAAGGCTTGCATTTAGAATGTCACCGTAAGGAAAATACTTTGCCTTTAGGATGCGAGCTACTAGTGAGTGTGGGTTTGCAAGAACTCGCCAGGCCTGTTTTGCAAGCATTACAAGATTAAAAGATTGCAAGTTCCTGAAACCCATACCACCAAGGGATTTAGGCTTGCACATTCTTTTCCATCCATCCCAAGCAATCTTAATCTCATGCTGTTTCTGGCCCCACTAAAAGCTTCTCATCTCTTTTTTAAGGTCCTCACAAAGGCTCTTTGGAAGAAGGAAACAGCTCATTGTGTAAGAGGGTATGGCTTGAGCCACCGCTTTAATAAGAACTTCCTTACCCCCCGCCCCCAAGGAGAGCAGCTTACCCTTCCAGCCCACCAGCTTCTTACAAACCTTCTCTTTTATCTTTGCAAAAACCAATTTTTTTAACCGTCTTATAATGGAGGGGAGGCCAAGGTACTTTGTGTGGCGAGAGTCGTTCAAAGGCCCAAGGATGCTTAAGATTTCATCTTTAAGCTCTTGAGAAGTGTTTGGGCTGAAGAAGATTGAAGACTTGTCTATATTGATCTTTTGCCCTAAAGCAGACGCATAAGTTCTAAGAATTTCTTTCAACTTGTTACATTCAGTACCATTAGCCTTACAAAAGAGAAGACTATCATCAGCAAAGAACAGGTGGCTGATTCTTGGAGAACCCCGACATATGGATATACCATTTAATTGTTGACACCCTACTGCTTCATTAATGAGAGCTGAGAAGCCTTCAACACATAACAAGAATAAATAAGGAGACAAAGGGTCCCCTTGCCTAAGCCCCCTAGTAGGCACAATGCTTCCATGGACCGAGGCATTAATAATAACTGAGTAATTCACCGAGGTTATACACTTCATCACCAAACCGATCCCGGACTCATTAAAACCCATCTTCCTCATTATCATTTCAATAAAGGATCATTCAACCCTATCAAAAGCTTTGTTCATATCTAGCTTAACTGCCATAAAGCTATCATTCCCACCCCTTTTATGCTTTAGATAGTGCATAATCTCATAAGCAACCAAAATATTATCTATGATGAGCCTGTTCGCCACAAAAGTAGTTTGATTTTCTGAAATGATAAATGGCCATATACTTTGAGACGGTTAGCCAAAGTTTTTGAAATAAGTTTATACACCACATTGCAAAGGCTGATTGGCCTAGAATCAGTCATTTTCTGAAGATTTTTTTCTTTGGCATAAGGGCTATACTAGTTCTATTAATTTCAGAAATAGACATGCCATGATTAAGAACATTTAGAACCAAATTAGATACATTAGTGCCTACTATGCTCCAATAATTTAGAAAGAAAAGTGCGGACATACCATCGGGGCCAGGAGATTTAGTAGGGTGCATCTGTTTAAGGGCTACAACAATTTCTTCTTTGGTGAAGCCTTTGGTTAGCTCCATGTTCATTTCATCTGTCACTTTGACCGGGATGAGATCAGTCACTTTCTCAAACTGATTCGGGGAGGAAGTGGTATAAATCTCCTCAAAATAGGATATAGCAGCCCGAGCAATACTATCTTGGTCCCCACACCAATTCTTAAATTTATCCCAGATACCTAATATAGTATTTTGTTTCCTTCTTTCAGAGGCATGGGCATGGAAAAATTTCGTGTTCTTATCTCCCTCATTGAGCCAGTGAGCCTATAACCGTTGACACCAGTAAGTTTCCTCACTGTCAAGAAGTTCATTAATTTCTTTCCTAGCTTGGTTTATTTCATCACCCAGCAAACCATCCTTATCAGCTTGAACCAGTGTACTTAGCCGTTTCCTCTTTTCTTGGATTTTCTTTGGAATTTGACCAAAAGTAGTAGAACTCCAAGCCTTAAGATCAGCAGCACAAGCATTAAGGGCAGCAACCATACCTTCCGACATATTTGCATTACCTGCACTACTCCAAGCTGCCTCGATGACATCCTTACAAGCTTCACATTTAGCCCACATGGCCTCAAAGTGAAAACGCCTTGCGTGGGGATTTTAGGGGCTCTTGGGTCTGTAATGTACAAAGCACAATGGTCCGAAGTTGAATCCACTAGATGGTTAACTCTTACCTCACTAAACTTATCCACCTAGTCACTAGTTTCAAAGGCCCTATCAAGTCTCAAATATACTCTACTGTCACCAGACTGCATATTACACCAAGTATAATCTGTCCCCGAATAGCCTAAGTCTTTGAAGCCACACAGATTAACCACATCCCTAAATTTATCCATTTGATTTTGGCATCTTGTAGCTTCGCTTAACTTCTCTTTCAAAGACAAAATCTCGTTGAAGTCTCCAAAACAAAACCATGGAAGATGGAATTGATTCTTTAAATAAGCAAGCAAATCCCAAGATTGCTACCCCATATGCATTTGGGGGTGGCCATAAAAACCAGTGAGCCTTCATTTGAAATTTGTGCTCTCCTCAGTAACAACAGCATCAATGTGGTGGCTGCCAAAGCTTTTTATCTCCAAATTTTTCTCTCTCGACCACAAAAGAGCTAAGCCACCGCTACGCCCTTGACACGAAACAAAGAGCCCATTAGCAAAACCAATTTTTTCTTTAATTCTCTCCATACGTCACTACCTTACCTTAGTCTCTAAGAGGAAGACTATTTTGGGATCCCAACATCGCACCAGATCGTGCAATGCTCAAACTGACTCGGGGTTCCCAAGCCCCCGGCAGTTCCATCCTATGGAATTCATGGCCCTCGGCGGTGCTGCATTGCAGCCATCGCCGATGACTCAGTTTCTTCATAAGAGTTTCCATCAAACCCATCAAGACCCTCACATTTCTTTTTTCTAGATAAACTTTCTTCACCCTCAGCAAAGAGCAGAGCAATTTGGCGTTTAGAACTAATACTTGGACCATGCACTTGTTTTCCTTTATTCTGGGCTTTACTTTGCTCCCTAGCAATCTTTTTTATCCGACCCTTCTTTTCTGGACTCTTAGCAATTTCCTGGCCCATTAACTGATCCGTATCTACTTCATGCTTTTGGGCCTAGTCCATTAATTTATTTGGGCTAGTGACTTCAACAAAGTTGTCTACTTTTGAAAAGGAAGGACATTTGCTGAGCTCAGCACTAGTTTCTTCAGCCCGAGTAACTAAACTAGACTACACAACAGGAAAGGAACTGGTCCCACCCCACGTGACTCCATTTTCTGCCTCAAATCCCTTTCATTAGTCACCTTTATGTCCCATCCAAGTCTGTCATCCGCCGCCTGACACATGAAAGTGTTTGTCACGCTACAACCCAGTCCCTAAGTGGACGTAATATTTGTTTTTGAATTTTGAATGCCTTCACTGTCGACGCTTCCTTCCATGCGGCACACTAGGGAAAGATGAAGCAGATTATCGGCAGCAAAATTTTCTCCACTAGCTTTATCTTCAGTCCTAGTACTTAAATTGCTACTGTTGAAAGTTTTTTGCCTTGCGTTACCTCCTTTGAAAGCTCCATTTGCTCTCAACCATTCACCATATTGCTTTAGAGAGCTTTACCAATCTGTCTGTGCCTAGCAATGTATATCGTCATGGCCTAACTTTCCACACAAGTAACAGAACGTTGGGAGCCTTTTGTACCTAAACTGAACCCAATACTTTTCACCATCTTTGCTCACCACATGTCCACCTCTGCGAAGTGGCTTTTCTATTGGTAGATCCACTCTAATACGCATGAACTTAGCCTGATCTACCTGGCAAGCTCTTTTGTCAACTTCAATGAATCGTCCCAGACATTTGCCAATATCTTGCCCAACCTCCTCTAACATGAGCTCAAAAGGCAAGCCCCATAGCTGAACCCAAAAGGGAGAGTGAGAGAAGACAATATTTGCAGAGGTGAGGCCTTTCTTCCATCTACAAAGAAGAAGCAAATTATTTTCGAAATTCCATGGCCCACTATTTTCAACCCAATCACGTTGGTAACTTGAACCAAACTTAAATTGTAAAACGTTGCTTCCAACATCCACTATTCTCAACTCTAACCCCATTTTCCATGCTACTCTTAATGTACTCTTCAGAGCTCTTATATTCTGCTGCCTATTAGAAAGAAGCCGACCAAACAAGCTTAACGAACATTCTTCTAAAAGATCTTCTTGGCTTTGTGTTGTGATTGGTATTTCATCTTCTTCTTCATTTGTGAGGCAAAGGTTTTGTAATTCATCTATCACTGTTTACTCCATTAGAAAAGTGTTTCAAGGGGTGGAAAGCCCCACAGATGGGAGTAAAGATCTCTACCAGAAGGGAGAGGAGGAAAAGCTCTTACAAGGTGAGAGAGAGAGATGCTCCTACAAGGGAGAGAGAAAAAGTCCGCGTATGCAGCAGATTTCACATTTTGTGGCAACTAGTAAGTTTCCCGTGCGATACACGGATAATGTTATAATGTTTTATGTAAATTTGTTTTTGGAAAATATTATACATATATTATAGCATATTTATTATAAAACTTTGTTAGTAATGAGTTTATCATAAAAAGTAACAATTAAAAATTGCACATATATATCTATTATAATTATTTTGTTCAAGTAATGAGCAATAATGAAAACAATTTGGAGTAATATTGTATAGTAAGAGTTGATAAAAGCATATTAATTCATTATATGTTATTGATTTTTATTATGTGATGTAATAAAAAACTTCATTACGAATTTTTTCTTCTTCAATGCTTTCTTATTGTAGTATGGTGACACTTGTTGTCATCATCAATTTCTCCATCTTCATCATTTGAAATTTAGTATGTCCATATTTGTTTAATTTTTGAGCTTTCATCATTTTTTCCTTTTGTTGCATCATTTGTGTTAATTACTAATGAATTGGCACCGAGAGCTTCTTGATTAGATCTTACAAAGTTTAGACTTTGATGCTAAGATTTTTCATAGGTATTTGCATTTATATTAAATTTCAATGATGTGACAGTTTTTTATAAATTTTTTATTTTTTTTAATTTTAGAATAGTGCAGCAAAAAGAATTAATATAGCATGTTGAATTGTGTTTTTTTTTTTCTTCCATACCTTTTTATCATTTGAAGGCGCATAAAAAATCTTAGCAACTATGTAATTTTCAAAACCATGTTTTAGATTGAATTCATTCAAATGAAGTAGAGAAATCAATTTTTTTTCCTAATTTTTTTTTTCAAATCATGTGGGATTCCTTCTCCAATATCAATATTTTTACAATAATTTAAATAAGTTGTACCTTAGTTTATTTTTCAGCAAGATCTCGATCTTGTAGATTTATTTAGGATTTTCTCGGCATCTTGATCAAATATTACAAACTTTGTTTTGTTAGTTGCATTAAATCTTCAATTTGAATCTTGTATTTGAAGTAGTTTGCAATTGTATATATATAGTAGTTATAGTGAGATAAATATATTATAAATATTTGGAGAGTATGTAATTAATGTGAGTGCCTTTAACTTTGGGATAGAAAGATTTATTTTTGTTTTACATTTTGCACACCAAAATGATCTTGCTTGTAATTTGACAATCCTTTTACAAAGTATGCACAAAATGTAATACCAACCCATTGTTGTATCAATGTTACTTATTATTGCAATACCCTAGCAGTTCACATCTTGCAATGAACTTTGAAATTAATATGGATTATTTTTTTAATGTAAATAATATGATGTATTATTTTTTTTTTATATAAATGATGAGTATAATTTGAAATAATTAACAAACTTGTTTCGTAGGATCTCATTCAATGCATTTTATCTTTACTATTGTCTTCATATTATTTAAAGATAAATCCTCCTATGAAAATTGTTTTGCATGTATTTTTGGTATTTCTTGTATAGGATCATGTTTTTGACCATTCCTATCATTGAATTTTTTCAAAAAAAATATTAAGTTAATGGCATTTTGTGAGATAGTATATGCTATTTATTAGACTTTTTTTTTATTATAAATTTTATAAATATACACTTGTCAATTATTTCAGCAACCTGAGGGATCTCAAAATTTATATATATTTTTGTTGCACTAGTCGATAACAGAGACTTTGTCTGCATAAATTGCATAGAATATTATTAATAGACAAAAGCATATTGAATTGAATTTGGGGAAAAATGAAGAGATATTTCATGAGAATGTGATTTTCTAGAAGTATCATCTATATGTGGGGGAGGAAGAAGAGAGTTTGTAAGAGGGTAAGAGTTTTTGCTTTGATTTACATGTGGGAATGGTCAAACTTGGGTCATAATATGTAAGGTAAGAATTGGGCCTGAGTTTTTCATAAGGTTTGGTCTACTTTTAAAAGGTAATCCATTTTATAGTGAATAACTTTTGGTCTAATAGGTCTAATTGTCAAGAACAGTTCATATCAATATAATAGTAAAAATAAGTTACTATGATCTATTAAGTAACAGTAAAAAAAAAAAAAAAAAAAAAAAAAAAAAAAAAAAAAAAAAACTTAATAAAAAGAGGTAAAAAATGCTAAATTTATATAATAGTAAAAATAAGTTACTATGATTTATTAGGTAACAGTAAAAAAAACTTAATGAAAAAAATGTAAAAAAGGTTAAATATAATATTAGAGTGCCACGTGGCAGGACCTCATGCACTCTCACACGATGTCTCTGCTTTTATATATACTAGTCGCTAACCCGTGCGATGCACGGGATAGTTAAATAAAAGGATAATTAACCAACATCACGTTAAGGTAAAAGAATTAGTGAGAGACTAATTTGCCCACCAAGAATTTAAAAGAAAAAAAGATTGATATAATAAAATCTAAGAAATTTAGAAATAGAAAATTGGGTTAATAATATGCATATTATAGACATTTTGCTAGTTAGCGTTTAAAAAAAAATGGATCTGTCATAATTAAATAAAATACAATGGGAATAAATATTTAACTTCTATACTTTTCTATAGTTTAGAAGTGTTGTCTAACGTAGAATGTTATTGGGTTGTAAGAAAGATTTTTATAAAATGTTAATACCATATATATATATGCTTATATTGTCAATATCTCACTACAGGTGCATAGTTACTGAAACTTACAAAGTAATTTACAATTCTTAAATTAATAAAGCAAAATTCCCAAAAGTTATATATATACACACACTCAAAACTAATATAAACTACAAAGATAAAAACAAATCTTATTTAGTCGTATTAATAACAATATAAACAATTCAAAATATGGAACATTATCAAATTTATAACACATAATTCCATTATCTTTTATGTTGAATCCAAACAAATAATTAATCAACCAAAAATCAAAGTTTTAATTAAGAAAACAAAAAATCACATGAACCCAAAATAAAAATTCTCAATAAAGAAAAAACATATAAGGTAAAGAATTAAGATCAACCTACTAAGACGCAAATACCAAAAACCTCAAAACTTAAACCTTCCAAATTTTATAGAATCCCCAAATTCTACTTCAAAACCAAACAAAACCTTTCAAATTCAAAAAATTCATATATAATATACCAAAAAAAAAAATTTTACAACACCTTGGGTTGGAAGACATAGGTTGCAACTTTGATTTTTTTCCAAAAAATAGAGATATTTCGTTTGCCGTATACAATATAAAATAATTATTAGAAATTTCAACCCAAAAACCAAACTCATAAAAACACTATCAAAATATAGAGATTAACCCAAATATTTAGAAGAAAATTAATTCTAAATATAATAAAATAATAAGATAGAATGAAAATTTTAGGTACATATGAAAGCAAATAAAAAAGACAAAACTTACGTTTTTTTTTTTTTTTTTTTTTTTTTTTTACGTGAGTCTCTCTCCTTCTTATTTTTTTAATCTTAAAGTGAAGTTGAGTTTAGGGTTTTGAGATGGTAATTGCTAGGGTTTTAAGGAGAGAAAAGAGAGTCCTACCAGGAGCCTCTCTCTTTTTTTCTTAATCCTAAAGTTTTTTTTTTTTTTTTTTTGGTGAGTCCTTTTAAAAAAAAAAAAATTCAAACCTAAAGTGAGTCATTTTTTTTTTTTTTTAATTCTAACGCGAGGTATCTTAAAAAATTATAATTAATTTTTAATCTTCAATTTTATATTATGTGAGAGTTTGGATAGAAGAGTTTCCTGCGTTGCGTTTTTAATGTTGCGTTTTCAGTTTTTTTTTTTTTTTTTTTTTTTTTAGCCGGAGTTATTGACTTTTGGGAGACAAAATTTACTGTGCATGAACAGTGTGGCACTGTTCACGCACTGTTCATGCACTGTTTACATATTAAAAATATTAAAAATGGGTCCCACAATACTATTCACTTATTTAAAATTTATTTTGCTACAGTGTTTTCAGCAACAATCAGTTTTCAGCAACTTTCAGCAACAATAAGCTGTATCCAAACGGACCCTATATATAGATAATAATAATGATGTGATAGGCCAACAAAATATATCTAATAGAGTTTTACTTAAACTAAACTATTGTAACACTAATAATATAAGAAGATATAAAACCTAGAATAAAAAGAATCTAAAATAAAAAGAAACTATTTGGTATTTTTGTGATAAGTTAATGTAGGATATTATTATTTTGGTATTTTTATGCAAAAAACGTTATTTTAGGTCTAGGTGATTTATTTCCTTGTTTTTAGGTTCTTTTAATGTTTTTTTAGGTCAAATTTGGTTCCTATTATAGTTAGGTATTAATTAGGACTTATTTTAGAATATATTTTCTTGTCCATTAAGTTTTATGGAGCCCTTAAATAGATCTCTAAGTTTGTATACGTTTTTCAATATTATTGATATTAATAAAAATTCAAACTTTTGTCAATTGTTTTTCTGGTGGATTCTATATAAGATATAAAACCTAAAATAAAAAGAATCTATAATAAAAAGAAAAAGAAAATAATGATGATGTGGAAAATTGTAAGAGCTTTAGAGACTTCGGTTTTATATATATATATATATATATATAGATAATAATAATATATATATTAAATATTGATGCGATCTTCAATTGACTCACTATTGTTATCTAATTAAAGTTTTTTTTTTTAAGGGAAAATATTAACTATGGCCATTTGTTAAAAATTTATTTAGAAAAGTATCTGATAAAAAGAAAAATGTAATTAATATTTTAACAATTTTTTCTATTTTCTATAAAAGTGACTTAGGGTTTGTTTGGATTAAACTTATTGTTGCTGAAACTGAAAACTGAAAACTGAAAACACTGTAGCAAAATAATTTTTAAATGTGTAAATAGTACTGTGAGACCCATTTTTAATATTTTTTATTGCGTGAACAGTAATTTTTGTCTCCTGCACAGTGATTTTACTGTTCACCAGCCAAAAAAAAAAAAAAAAATCTGAAAACCCACAGCTGTGAAAACACCGGATTCAGCTGAATCCAAACGCTCACTTAAAGTTAAAATTGAACTTAATTTTATTGGAATTTTTTTTTTTTTTGGTTGTGAAAACTCTAATTCTTTCCTCCAAAGACATAAACTAAACTCCATTCTTACTAAAAGTCAAAATGATAGAGATAGATTTTCTAACATTCTTGACAAATAATTTCACGTGATAATATTCTTTTTAGAGTCATAATTTTTAGTATTTAAACCCTAAAAATTTTTATTTTAGCATGCATACTAAACAACCCCGCAGTAATTAGAGTTGTCCGTGTCAAATAGTTTTGTTCTCACTCTTAAAAAAAAAAAGTTTTGTTCTCTTTACTGCAAGCGATTGTAATTATTGCCAACTTTTTCAGTTGCATAAACTTTCCACGTCCTCTGCCAGAGACTTGACTTTACATTGAACTCAGTTTAAACTGAAATTAAAATTAAAGTTTGTGCAGAAAGAACTTTATTGACAAAAATCATTCATTCAAAAAATAAAAAAACTTTATTGACAAAAAAAAAGTTTTATTATCTTTTTATTAATTCACGCGAATTCAAGTCTAAAAAATATGAGAAAATTTCCTCCTATACTTGTTTACCTAAACTATTTTATACAAATATCTACAATTAAAACATTTACATATTTATAGGATTCCTTCTCAAAAAAAAAAAAAAAAAAACATATTTATAAGATTCTTTTGCCAACAGTGTAATTAACTGACAATGTCATGTCTTTCTCATAAAATAAAAAAAATGACAATGTCATGTCAAGTGAAACTACCTTGCACCTTCGTTCGTACCTAGAAATAATTGATAGACTGAGCAATGCATGTGGGAAACAGAGGGAGTGAGGACTCAAAAAATCACCTACAAAGTGCATTATTCATGTTCAAGCGGGTAAATTTTTACTTACTGTTTTTTTTTTTTTTTTGGCTGACAGAAAAAAAACAGTAAGAAATTTTTTTACTTACTATTGCCCTTAAAAAAACAGTAAGTACAAGTTATTTCCCTTCAAGAATTTTTGGACGCCTGCCGAATGGAAAATATTGTTATGCATGGGCCATAAAAACAACATTCAACATGGACCTAAAAGTGAATGGTAAATACAACCCTAAAATTTTGAAATTTTCCTATAGATATAATTATTTTAATATTTTTAAAATTTAACCCAAAAAATTAGAGCTGGTTCTCTCAAAAAATAAACAAAAAACAAAAAAAACTGACTATGTCATGTCAAGGGAAACAACCTTGCACCTTCGTTCGTACCTCAAAATAATTAATAGACTGAGCTATGCATGTGGGATACGGAGGGAGTGGGGACTCGAAAAAATCACCTGCATTATTAATAGAATTTGTTTAGATCCTATTTATTATTGAATATTAAAAATATTGTTGTAAAATAATTTTTAAATGTGTAAATAATACTGTAGAATTTAGTTTAAAAATTATATTTGCTGAAAGAAGTACTTGCAGATTCTGTGAGCAGTACACAAAACCCACCTATGGAAATGCAGACAAGCAATGCAAACCAAACCCAGCCATAATTCTTTGAAAACATCTTATTTAGCCGAAACTGAAAACATTTTACTAAAAGTACTGTAAATAAAGTTAAAAAATAGCTGAAATAGTACAGTAAGATCCACGAATAGTATCAAAAAGTGCAATGAGACCCTTAAATAATAGCAAAAATAAACTAATAGTAAAAAAAAAACTGACTTTTTAAGCCAATACCAAATACAACCTTAAAAGTAAAAATGGATATAAAAGAGTAAATGTAAAAAAGTGGACTTGAAATTTTTATTGTCCAACAAATGCTAGGTAAAAGAACCTAAGACAGGGACTAAAGGCTTGTTTGTTACTACTGTTTAAACAACAGTTTTTAGTATTTAAACATTACATATATTTTTATACATTTTTTCACTTATACATATTTTCAAAAAATATAAACAATATTACTAAAAATCTTTACCAAACGGGTCTTAAATTTTACCAAACTGACATGCTTTTCAACTCAATTGTCGACGTGAGGATTGGGTTTTGATTTCCCCAATCAAACCCAGCGCCCTAAGAAGATGCAAAACAACAGTTGACGTGTTGCACGGAGCCAAAAAAGGCCCCATAGTCACTGTGCTTTACTTCATTTTATTCTTTTTATATATACTTTTTTTTTTTTTGGGTGAAAGAAAGAAGGGAACAGAGAGACAGTAATGAGTGGTGCTGTTTAATTTGGGACAGTTTTAGCTTATACCATGAGAAATAGGTGAAAATATTCAAATATCACGTTTTAGTAAAATTTGTGGCAAACTAGCACTATTTTGAAGATATTTAATAATTTATTACTTTTTTAGTACTTGAGTTTCACAAAATTGAGTTCTAAATAATACTCGAGTTCAGTGAACTTGAGTTCCTAGTGAGTTGCCAACATGACACTGCTGACCTGAAATTTGTGTAATTAAAAAAAAAAATATATGGTACTCAATATTACTAAAATCGAGTATCTATTTATAGTACTCAAGCTTAGTGTAGTCGAATGCCTTTTTTTTCTTTGCTTTTTCTTTTTCTTTTTTTTTTTCTACTTTTTTTTATTATTCTGGAATGGCTTGAATAGTCAAACTTAGTGGCTTGACATTAACTAGCAAACCATTAAATGGCTTGCATGCCCATGTCAGGAAAATGTATGATATTCAAGAAGAAAAATTCTGGTGCCACAAACTAGTGCACAACTCGCCTATGTGGCAAGTTGTGGCTGGTGGAAGAGTGACCCGCATCACCCCTCCACCAACCACAACTCGTCACATGGGCGAGTTGTGCACTAGTTTGTGGCACCAGAACTCCTCTATTCAAGAAGTTTCATGCATGAAGAAATGCAAGAGCTTGCATTAAATGTTTTTCATGAATTGTCAAAGAAGATGGACAGGAACAACACCTAACATGCAAACCAAATTCATGCTTCTGTTCTTTGGCCATAAATGCTTGCCATTTTCTTTGACTTGACAAGTTTCTTTGACTTGCAAGAGTGAGGTCCTACCGGAGATTAAAAAAAAAAAGGATAAAAAGAAGAAGAAGAAAGAGTGCCTCTACATGAGACAGAAAGATATAAAAGAACTCGACGGTATGAAAAAAAAAAAAGAAAAAAAAAAAAGATACTCAAACGGTATGAAGCTCGAGTACTGTAAAGAAGCACTCGATTTCAGTAATATCGAGGTACCACATTATTTTTTTAATTACACAAATTACAGGTCAGCAGTGCTACACTGGCAACTCACTAGGAACTCAAGTACTATATAGAACTCAATTTTATAGAACTAGAATACTAAAAAAGTGGTAGATTGCTAAATATTTCCGAAACAGTGCTAGTTTGCCACAAATTTTGCCAAAATATGGTATTTGGCTATTTTCGCCGTGAGAAATGTCTCTTTGACATGCCTATTACGCATCCACACACAAACTTGGAAGTTGGAAATCAATTTCTGTGCAAAAATGACTTGTGTAACACAACCAAGTTGTGTGTAAGGTGTGTGTAACATGCGGTCTGTGTGTAATATACATTGGTGGAATTGAAACTATAGCCCATTTTAGGTTGGTTGTTGGACGCAAGGGACTATGTGGCCCTTGCCTTCTTCATTGTGTCTAAAGGGATTGGATATAAAATGCTGATTGACTTGGAAAAATTGGATGCAGAGTCAATAACTTGCTCGAACCTGAGAGAGAGAAAATATATGGGCATAGTTTTCTGACAAAATAGATTGATCCAAACCTGAACTTGTACAAAATTTTAGTTCTTCGCACTTTTACATCTTTAATTTTATGCTGAATAGTAAATTTTATACTTTGAAATGCGTGCTTTGAAATGTATAGATGCATTTACAACTTATAATTGTACATCTTTAATTCGCGCCTTTAGGGTAAGCGGGAACCATAATATTTTTCATACTAATTAATTTGGTTTCTTTTAGGTCATATTGTCTCGTATACTTATCTCAATACGTCAGAGAGAGTTTTAAGGTAAATATCTTATGGGTGCTGGTGGTTAAGTTTTTAAGTGCTAACTTTAAACCCTCAAAAGGAGCACACGCACACTTTTTCTCTTTTTAAATAATTATATTTATAAATACCGTTGACTTGATTATATCTCATAAGACTATCCTCTCACAAAATGTGTAGAGAGTTTTATAAAACCATTTCATAAGATTTTTTTTTCCTAATTGACAGTTTCCTCTTACATGTTACATGACAACTTTATTAGGCATTTCGGTCAAGTTTAAAGTTGCAATTGACAATAACCAAAATGCATTTGAATAAGATGACTTACTTTTTTCTTTAGAATTTAATCATTTATATATGCAAAACAA
Organism: Quercus gilva; assembly: GCA_023621385.1. NCBI lineage: Eukaryota > Viridiplantae > Streptophyta > Magnoliopsida > Fagales > Fagaceae > Quercus > Quercus gilva. Next base: position 103,229,078 of record CM042476.1, on the reverse strand, counting down.
ATTTGGAACGGAAGCGATGAAAAGTTGGAGGAAACTTCCACCCATCACGAGAGCAATCATATAAGTATGGTTTTCATGTTCTCAAAAGCACTGCTTTTAGCATTTAGAATATCATTAAATAGAAACTATAATACAAAAATCAAAGAAGAAAGAAAAGTAGTAAAATTTAGATTTCGGTTAGGAGTTAGGACTGGGGTCAAAGCATAGGGTGCTTCAATATCAATTTGCTTTATTGTCTATAGTAGTTGAAAGGAGTAGTTTGAATATAAATATAGCTTAGAGTTATATGAGGTATAACTTGAACTTAACCCTATATATATATATATATATGCGCTTCAAATTTAAATTGAGGGGTACTATATAGGATCATTTTTAAGAATTTAAATCATCGTTCAACTCATGTCACTATCAAGTATCAACGTAAATAAGGGAGTATGGACTTTAAAGTCATCCGAGACTATAATTCGTGTCACTATGACTTTATCAATAATTGTGAAGAAAGCAAATTAGATAGCCATGGGCCCGTGTCAAATTCTTAGCTTTTAAGAAATCAGTGAGCATGGATTCAACATTATAAAAACAGTTGATCCTTTGTGCCTTGCTTTAATAGCAAAAGGGTAGACGTGAAAAATATGATATACGTCTTTACCGTACATCTTAGCTTTAAGTTATTTCGAGAGAGTCAGATATTCCACGAGCAAAAGGCTTATTAAGGTGTTTTCTGGTGCTAGAGAAGGTCTCATTTGGGAGGAGTAATTGTTAAAGTAACAATTTTTTTTACAAACTACTAATGTAGTAAGAGGTTATTAAATATTGATTGATGATGCAAGAAATCAATGAGCTAATTTTTCAAAATGTTGTAAAAATGTTACATTTACAATAATTTTACAACATTTTTACAACAATTTTGGAGAGATGCTACTTTACAATATTTTTACAACAAATCACAGATGGTTAGTTGTTACTGGTTAAAATTTGAAACTAACACTAAGATTACTTTTTTACCCCAATAATAACAACCAGTAACAACTTGCCACTTAAGATTTGTTGTATAGGAGATTTGGTGAGATTTGGCCTTTGTATAGGAGATTCTGAGTGCATCTCCGTGTTTTATGCCACTTTCCCCTATGGGAGGTGTATTGGTTGAATGGAGATAATGGGAGCGAATTTTGAGGAGATTGCTCCCACATTTTGAAGTAGTAGCTTGATGTGGCAAATCTAATTTCTGTCAAGTTTTGTAAAATTTTTCTTAGCTTTGAATGACAGTACCTATGGACAAGTATACAGTCTTGACGACCATCATACTGTGGATGGTTCTTTGCAAGCTTAGACTACCCTCTAGAGTATGTCATTTTATTCCTTATCATTAATAAATAAAACTACGATATACGATTATGGAAACTTTTCCAGATAAAATATATTAAATTATTGGGAGCTAGAATTTTCCATAACCACGATCATCTGGTGTTTGATGTGCTTCTAGGGGACAATAGATACAGGAACTGCTCACTGATTTCACAGGGCATGTTCCATCCATCTCCATCCAGATAAGTTCGCGGGCGCACTCACATGTTTTTTTTTTTTTTTTTAATGTCCTCATAAACATGTGTACATACATAAATTGAAATTGTTGAATTTTTGGGCATACTTAATTGTAAAAAAATTCATTTACTATAAAGGAGGAAAAGCATAATTTAACTTAAAATTTAGTCAGCCAAAGCAGCAGAAAAATAATAGGACAAATCCTCTAAACCATATAACAACATTAGAGCATCCACAGCTCACATTGCATATCTTAAATCTTGTGATGATATGGCATTTAAAGGCCAAAATTCACCAACAACAGGAAGGCCATATCGTAAAAGGCTAATTTTTTTTTTTTAAATTCAGCTACAGTACCATCTCAAATGTAAGATGATATTGTAGCTGAATTGTATAAAAAATAATGATTTTTTAATGCTCTTTTTATCGGGTAATTTCTCTCTCTTCTCTCTTCTCTCATTTTTTCTCTTTCTTTTCTCTCTCTTCCTTCTTTGTTTCTCATTCCATCTCTCTCTCGCCATTGTCAAGCTTCTCTCTCAGAGCTCACGCCGAATCACCAAACCAGATCGGATTTCTTGATCGGCGTGGTGGCGAGGATGGTGGTGCAGCTGCGATGGGCGTGGTGGGTTTTATTTTGGGTTTTGGTTCCGGGTTCCGGCGTTTGGGTCGGATTTGGATGGCGTTTGGTGTTGTGAAATTTTAAAATACTCGCAAGTGTACGAACCGTACCGAAGTATAGTTTGACAAGAACGAGGTCGAACTCACAGGGACTTGAATGAACGTAGGAAAATTAATTAAACCTTAACCAAATTAATCCTAATCTAGTTTAATAAAAATTGGTTGTTTGCAATTAAAAATATTAAGAAAATAATTAAACTAAGCAAAGATATAATATAAAGCAATAAAAAGATGTAAACAATCAAGGGAATGGAATTAAGGTTTTGGAATTCGCCTTGTAAATCATATCAGCATATATTTATGATCATTAATTTTTCCCAACTCACTACATGATAATCTAGAAATCAATCTTGCTATCATGGAAAATATCCTCATTAAAATCCTTATTTTAAAAATCAAAAGCATGTTCTTCTTCGCTTCTTTAGTATAAAACCAAATCATCAATTGTATCCGTAGCCAAACAAATTACAAGATATATCCAATTCTAAAAAATCAAATCATAACTTGTATCCATTGACAGACAAATCACAAATGATATCCAATTCTATAATCAAGAATTAATAAACCAAGCATTCAATTAATTAAGACAAATCCTAAATCATGAGAAAAACATGATTGAACTCATATCTAGAATCTCATCTTAGTCAATTGATATGAAGCAAGAACAATATAAATCATTAAAGAACAACTATTGTGGGAAAAATCAAATCACATAAATATTATTGATAATCTTTAACAAGGTTTCATCCTCAACCCTAATTATAAATTTAGCTACTCATGATAATTGAAAGAAAACACAAGAATAAAATACTAAACATTAAACTAGACAAATAAAATAGAGAAAGAAATAGTCACAATGCTATCATGGAGAAAAGCTACAAAGAAGCCACATGCGGCACTGCCTCTTGCTCCAATTTTCTGTTTTGCATCTCAGCCCTAGCACTAGCCTTCCTGAATTTTGCCCTAAAAAGCCTTTAAATAGGTCAAGGAATCCTATTACAAGTTAAATTCCCGTTTGGAGAAAATCCCAGATTTTTAGGCTTCACTTAACCGACTATTTTGGCCCATTTAACTTCAGAATTCGGGCTCCTGGTAAACTACAAAGTTGTAGCCCTTTAAGTTAACTTTCCAGCCCAACTTGAATCATCTCAATTGGACTTCTGAGCCGAAAGTTATGCTGAAAATACTAACTGATATGCAGGCTGGAATCCTAATCCGAATTGGACTTGGATTTGGTGCAAATTTCCTTTGATTCCTTCCTCTAATTGGACTTAAAATTTAATATTCATGTCTGGCTGGATGTAAGTTGGCTTGATTCAATTGGCTTAGCCCCACTTTGCATGTAAATCCCTTGTTACCTGCAACACAAAGATATTATATAATCAGTCACAAAATAACATAAAAGTAAAGCTAAATATGTAGATACGTGAGTACTTTATTGTATATATTTCATGCACATCATTTGGGTGGTGTTTGGGTTGGCGTTGGGTGGTTGGATTTAGGTCTGGTGGTTGTGATTTTTTCCAATGGGTTGGGGGATTTGTTTCGATGGGTTTGATGGTGGGTTTCGGTGTTTGCTGGGTTTGTTTGGGCAGAGGGTAGTGGTGGCGTGGTGGTGATGGCGTGGAGGAAAGCGATGAACGCGAGTTTGTAGGCATTGAAGTGAGAAGCTGGTGTCAAAAAGTGCTGCTGAAGTAGGTTGTGATCCGGTTCTTCTGGGTTGCAATCTAGGTTCTGTGTGTGTGTGTGTGTTTTTTTTTTTTTTTTCGTTGTGACCGATGCCTAAAGGAAGAGGTTTGGGTTCTTCTGGGTTGTGATTTGGGTTCTTTTTTTTCTTTTTCTTTTTTTCTGTTGTGACTGATGGCTTAAGGAAGAGGTGGGTATGGCTAAATTGGGTATGGGTTCGATATGGATGGTGGTTGAATTTTATCTCTGCTCTTTCTTTCTTTGTGAATATGGCTAAATTGGCAGTGAAGAGAAGAAAAAAAAATCAAGGATTTTTTCAAGTTGCAGGCGTGTATTGGTGGGTGGTTGTTCTGGGTTTGGGTTGGTGGTGGGTGGATGAGAGAGGGAAAAACAGAGAGACAGAGAACAGAGATGAAGAAAGAAGAGAGAGAGATTTTTTATATTATTTTATTGTGTAATTTATATTATTTTAATAAGTAGAATGAAAAAATGAAATATGGGATGTTAAGTGTATTGTAAAATGGTATGGTATAAGTAATAAAGTAGCTTTTTGGTATGGTAAAATAGGATGGAATATGAAATCCGGGTGTGGATGCTCTTACAATAGACCCTAGCATGAGACGCCAGTAAACACTAGTAGCAACAAAACTGAACTGTGCCCAGGCACAACAATTTGTCAACAACTTGAGTTCATCTATCAAATGACCAAATGAGGCCGTTGGGAGACATTCTTATTGCATAGTTCAGATAAAGTGTGCACTATCACACTCAGAAATGCATTTATAGATACCAATTTCCTGAAAGAATTTAGTAGCTTCAAATAGCACCCAGAATGTAACTAAAAAACTCCATTCGACCACGAATCAATGGAATTCTCCAAGACTTGCTAGCAATAAACCCTGCGCCCCCGTCTCTAATAATGATTCCAAGCCCTGTACAGTAAGAGTCATGAAGGAAATGAATAGATCAAATAAAGCTTTGTGGTTATTACGGGTGTTGACAATGGTAATAATAACCAACACAAAGTTCATCCTGGAACCAAAATTAGTGATGCATGCAACATAATTGAGTAATTACCTAAGTAAGACACTTACACTGTGTTTGGATGGGTGGATTTTAGGGAGAATGGAAAATTTTGGAGAGAAAATAGGAGTGAAAATGAAAAAGAGGGTTGTTTGGTAAGGAGGGAGGGAGAGGAAAATTTTTGGTGGGGCCCAGGCATTTTCCACCCTAACCCACCAAAAACTTGTCTCTCCAAAATGGAGAGAAAATGGTGTGGGAGGTGTTTTACATATAAATGACAAAATTGCCCTTGCACTAATTTCGTTTTTTTTTTTTTTTTTTTTTTTTTTGGCTGGCGTTTGCTCTGGGCATTTGCTGCTTTCGTACTTTTTTTTTTTTTTAAATCCTTTTTTCTTTTGAATTTTTGGACTATACGTGTAGTTATATGTTTTTTTTTTTTTTTTTTTTCCTGGCGTTTGCTCTGGGCATTTGCTGCTTTCCTACCCTTTTTTTTTTTTTTTTTTTAATCTTTTTTTCTTTTGAATTTTTGGACTGTACGTGTAGTTATATGTTTTTTTTTTTTTTTTTTTTTTTTTACACAAGACATGATTTTTTTTTCTTGAACATAATTTTTATTGTTTAATAAATTTGGATGATTTTTTTTTTTAATTGCTTGTCACTTTTTATTTTAATTGTGCATCATTTTTTAATAAGGGGTATATAAGTAAATTTATATAAACTCACTTTTTCCATCCCTCCACTTTTTCACTCCCAACCAAACAAAAAGGAGGGAAAATAAAATCTTTTCTATCCTCCCACTTTTCTATCCTCCCACCATTTTCTATCCTTCCACTTTTCCACTCCTCCATCCAAACACACCCTTAATACATAACGCATCTTGAAAGAATATTATGGAGACTTTTTGAATTTGTAATATTTAACATGTTGTAAACTTGTTGATTAAAAAAAAAAACAAAATGTTGTAAGCTTGTAATTCATTGGGATCAATCATGGTTATGTAAAAGGATAGTTACATAAGCGAAGGGAAGTAGAGGGTCTATAACATGTTTTTGTAAAGCATAGTTCACTGAGAATTTTGAATAAATGAAGAACAGAGACAGAGACATGTTCATAAATTTGGGAGTAATAATGATGAAAATAATACTACTTTAGACTTTGGTTATCAAGAAAAAAAAAAAAAAAAAAAAAAAAAAAAAAAAAAAAAAAACTTAGAATGACATTGATGATAATGACAATGATAATAGAAGTACGGAAACAATTATTACCAATTATGTTTGATGCTACCTCCGTAATCTAGCCATATTCACTACTACGGTCGCATCCAGCTTATCTTTGACATTGTTCAAGAAATTGAAATAGGAGACTCACCATGACCTGTTTAGTAGTAATGTGCCAAAAACTTCCCAAAAACCGATGACAAATCCAAGGGCCACACTAACATAAAATCCTGGGGTTATAAACCTATCTTCCATCTCTTGAATGCCAGCATGGTCACCACCTCTATTCATGGCTGGGTTTTGAGTTGTTTCTCCTGGACATTTCTTTGGAAGTGGAAATCCACAAAGATTTGGGTTACCTTCATCTGCAATGGCATTAAAGGTATTGAGTTGAGGGCCTATTGGAATTATGCCTGAAATGTTATTGTTCGACAAGTCCAAGAAATTTAGAGAATTAATAAGAGCGATGCTTGAAGGAATTTCACCCGATAATTGATTCTTAGATAGATCCAAGACTTCTAATGACCATAACACACCAATCGCTGTAGTGATTCTTCTAGTTAGAAGGTTTCTTGAGAGATTCAAAGAAATCAATCCAACAAGTTCCATAATTTCCCTTGGAATTGGCCCAGTAAGTTTATTACTAGAGAGATATATGCTCTTTATTTGTCCAAGATTACTAGAGAGATCTCTTCCTTTCCACAGCCAAAATGCAAGGTCATCACAATGGAAAAAGTCCATGGGACCTTTATAAAGATGACCAATGGTTGAAATTAGACTAGTCAAAGCAGTAAGATTGTTGATGCATTTTGGTATACTTCCTGAGATATGGTTTAAAGCAAGGTCTAAAAGTTGAAGATGTGTGAGATGACATAGATGTGAAGGAATGCTTCCAAAGAAGTGATTCGATCAAAGGAAAAGCACAACTAAATCAGGATGACTGCTCCCTAACCACATTGGCATTTTTCCCAACAAGTTGTTATCTCAAAGATTAACAAATTTCAACTTTGTACAATTCTTCAATGAGAAAGGAATTTCCCCAGTGAAACTATTGTTGCCTAAATCTAGTAAGGAACCTATTGAGTTTGGGATTTTCCCATGAAAACGATTGTTTGCCAAATTAAGAATTTTAAGTCCTTCAAAATGCATCCAGCAATTAGGAAGCTCTCCCAATAATTGATTGTTGGAGAGGTCTAGAATGCTCAGATTCCCATTATTGGTTGTACATAAGAATAAGGTTGGCTCCGAAAACATATTATTAGAAATATCCAAATGAGTAACTTTAAATAAAAATGATGGTATTTCCCCTTCCAGTTTATTGGAACTCAAGTCTATTGTGGGGCGAGAGGAGAACTCCAATGACAAATTTGGTATATGGCCACTAATTTGGTTGTGAGACATATTCATATAAATTAATCGAGGAGAGAAGATTCAATATGAATTAAAAAGGGAATCTGAAATTCCAGAATTAGAAATATCAAGCCAAATGTAATTTTTTTGAGTTTGAAGCCATTTTGGGAATTGATGGCCTAGTTGGCAAGACCATAAAGCTATTTCTTCTAATTGAAAAGGTGGAACCCAATCAGAGCTGAAGTTGAAAACCAATGAGGTATTAGATAAGTCCAAATACTTCAATTTTGTAAGCTCCGAGAAGTGGGCTTCAGAAATAAAACCTTCAAATGAATTATGACCAAGATACAATCTCTCTAGCCTGGATTGTTTTCCCAAATTGTCAAGTATTGTCCCATTCAAATGATTGTGATGAAGCCCTAATTCTCTCAATGATGGAAATGTTGTGAGGTCAGGTATCGATCCCATGATTTGATTCCAATCTAAATTCAAAACCTCTATTGATTGGTTAGCACAACCAATCAAGTTATGAAAAAATTCAAGAAGTTGTCCGTTAAGATTGTTCACTGGCAGAAATAATGTTTTTAAATTACACAGACCACTAAAGGTTTTTGGTATCCCTCCTTCAAACTCATTACAATCAAGAAAGAGATGTGTCAAAGACTTCATTTTGCTAAAACCATTTGGAATTAAGCCATGAAATTGATTAAATCGTAAATCAAGTTTAACAACACTGGTGTTGAAGTTGAATAACCACTGTAGTACAGAAGAAGAAGAAGAAGTGAGACTGTTATCAGAGAGATCTAGGGAATGAAGAGAAGCAGTAGAACTAACAAGCCAAACTGAGAAAATATTTGGAAGATTGCATGATTCCAAGTTTAAGGATGTCAAGTAAGGTAGCTTAGAGGCTGTTTGGATTGGGTGTTTTCATGACTCAATTCTCTGTTTTCATAACTCAATTCTCAAAAATGGTGGGACCCATATAAAAAGCTTGTTTGCCTTCATTATTTTTTGTTTCCATAACTCTGTTTTTAGTTCTCAATTCTCACATTTTTGAGTTATGAGTTGTGGAAACTGAAAACAACTTTTGGCTATTTTCAGTTTCCAATTTTCAATTCTCAATGGCAATCTTGTAAATAATACTTATAACCGGGCCCCACCTCTGATTTTTGCTCCCCCTTTTTCTTCTTTTCTCTTTTTTTATCTTTTTCTTTTCTCCTTCACTGGTCCGGGTCTCCTTCTTCTTTTCACTTTCTGGGTTCTTTTCTATTCTCCTTTCTTTTCTTTTTTCTTTTCTTTTCTTTTCACGTTAGTTTCTGGGGTTGACGTTGGCTGGGGTTTTTTTTTTTTTTTTGTTCTTTCACTAGGTTCTTCCTTCTTTCTTTTTTCTTTTTTCACCTGGGTTCACCGTCCCTGCTCTTCCTTCTTCTTCTTTTTTTCTTTTTTTTTTTTCACTTGGGTTCACCGTCCCTGTTCTTCCTTTTTTTTTTTTTTTTTTTTCACCTGGGTTCATCGTCCCTGTTCTTCCTTCTTCTTCTTCTTTTTTTTTTTTTTTTTTTTTTCTCACCTGGGTTCACCGTCCCTGGGTTTCTTCCTCTTTTTTTTTTTTTTTTTTTTTTTTTTTTGTTTTTTTTCCACCTGGGTTCACCGTCCTGGGTTTCTTCCTCTTTTTTATTTTTTTTTTTCACTGGGAAACTCACAGAACCCAGTTATAAAAAAAAAAAAAAAGCTGCAGTGGGTGACAGAGCTGGGCCCACAAAATAGTGTGAAAAATGTTGAGTGATTGCATTTTAGTGATGTGCCAAACGGGTATTGAATGATGGGTAATGAGTGATGAGTGATGAGTATTGAGTGATGAGTGATGGAAATTGAGTGACGGAAATTGAGCGAGGAAAAAAATATGGCCAAACAGGCTCTTATTCACTACTTGGAGCCAATTATTAACTTTGCTCAAGTTAACAGAACTCATGTCAAGGTATCTTAAAGAATAAAGTTGAGGGAGCCACTAAGTTTTCAGGATTATTAAAATTATTCCAAGATGAAAAGGAATGTTTGTTCCGAAATTTGCAAAGTTAAGGCCAAGGTGTATTAGGTTGGAGAGAGAACCAATGGAGTCTGGGATTTGGCTTTGATTAAAATTATTGTTTTGCACGTCCAAATAATTCAAATATTGTAAGTCAATCAAAAAAGGACTAAGTCTACCTCTCAAAGGTTCCAAGTTAGAGAAATTAAGATTGAGCATGATAATGTGGCCTGTTTGGTTGCTACAGCGGACCCCTCTCCATTTGCAACAATCTTTTGACCCTTCTTCAGCACTCCAAGAATAAAGATGACCATAGTCATCAATAAGGTCCTTCTCAATCTTAAGAAGTGCTTGTCTCTCCTGCTCTATGCAGCTGAGAGTTGGCTTCGTGCACAACAAAAAAAGAAAAAACGTGAGGAGAATTGGAGGGAATTTCCACCCATGATTTGGAAGAACATAGAAGATCCGGAATATGATTAAGAAAAGAGCTTTGCAATGTTACAAGTATGACTTCATTTGCCTAGAATCATAGCCTTAATTGTCTATACATGCGTTAAGTAGAAACTATTAGCTCTAAATAGTATAAAAAAAAAAAAAAAAAAAAAAAAAAAAAAAAAAAAAAAAAAAGAGAGAGAGAGAGAGAGAGAGAGATTAGACACCATAGGTCGTTCGAGACAAAGCATAGGTTGGCTCGATATTGATTTCCACAATCAAACCTGGCCCTAAGTAGACGCAAGACAACAGTTGACGTGTTGCCTGGAGCTAAAAAAGACCCCACGTACGGTCAGTGTTTTACTTCTTCAAAAAAGACCCGCTGACCTGGGAAAAAAAAAAAAAAACATTTTAGATGGAGTGAGACAGTGAGCGTTTGTAAAGCCCATTCTTTTTATTATTTTACTTTTTATTATTTATGATTTCATTACACTTCTTATTACATTCTTTTTATCATTTATAAGTCTCACGTGTTATTTCAATTATCTTTTAATTTTATATATAATATTTTCAATAAAAAAAATTTAATTTCAACTCAATAGACCATTTCAAAAAAAACACATAATAATTTAAAATTTTATGTTTACCTACCCCTAAACAAATTTTGTGATCACCCTCAATTTTTTTTTTTTTTTTATACCCAATAAAACTAAACTTTGGTTTCATAACTTGGTTCACTTAACAATTATGGTCTTTCAAGCAAAAAAAAAAAAAAAAAAGAAAAGAAAAAAAAGCCCCAAAAAATATTTATAATAATACCAAGCCCAATAAAAATCTCAGGAGCAGTCCTCACTCACTACTCAGACAGATTTTTAAATTAATAAAAATAAGAATTCTAAAAAAAAAAAAAAAATTAATTTCTATAAACTAAATACCCAATCAAATTTTAAACAAAAAAAAATTCCTATCCTAAGAGGGAAATAAGAACCTCAGCAGTCAGGACCCTGTCCCAGAACAGCCGCCGCTAATTAGGTAACCCAGCCTTCATCGCCTCGCCTGGCCAGTGGCCTCAAACACAATCCCTCAAGGTATCTCAGTTCTCTCTTTTTTCTCGATCTCCTCTCCGCTCTCTCTCCCTCTTTCTCTATGGAATTGAAAAATCTGATTCACCATCTGATGTTCTGAACTAAATACTGAATAGCACATGCACAACAGTAACTAATATTGAATAGCTTCGCCTTTATTTGACTTTTTTGGTTTGTCCTTTTGTGTAATGTTTATGTTTTATTTTTCTTTAACTTCACTTACCCACTGTCCACAGACTAGTCTGGCCTGTGACTTAGACTTAGACTCTCATCTTTTGTCTTTTGTGTCACTGTTTAAGTGTATGTAATTGTGTTTGGTTTTTTTTTTTTTTGGATAGGAGTGTATGTAAAGTAAGTGTACAAGACATTATAAAAGACAATAAATAAATAAATAAATTATATTAGGCAACTATTTCAAAATATAAAAATTCATAGAAAGAAGTTGTAAAATTTTATTTGTGTATTTTTTTTTGTTATTATTTTCAATATATGAATTTTTTTTTATTAAATTGTGTAATTTATGTTTTTTTAAGGACTATTCTTAAAAAAAATTTGGAACTGCCACTGGCATGGCATCAAATTGCCACATCCCATGAACACTAGTTTAAGTGGCCCACAATTAGAAAGATGCTAATCGCAAACCCAAGCGATGTATATGAATAAATAATTATTTTGTATTGTAATATAATGTATAATTTTTTTTTCTAAAATTTGTTGAAAATAAACTGTTCTCTCTAAAAATTAAACAATTTCTATTCATTTCAACTTGCTCCAATTAGGTTTACTTCAATTCAATTTGGTCTACTTAGTAAATTTCAATCCCCTTTAGTTCATATTAGACTAATAAGGTCTTAAATTGATTCTTTTTGTAGATTACTTTTTCAAGTTTAGCTCAAGAATTCTTTTTTTTTTTATATATAATTTTTAGGTTGAAAAGTATGAAATATGAGCCCCGAAATACAATAAAGATGATAAATATTGCATTATTGACAGACAATTTGGTCCTCTCTGTCAGTGTTTTACTTCTTCTTTTATCATTATTATTATTTTGGGTGGAAAGAGAGAAGGAGACAGACAAACAACCTATAGACATCGAGAAATCGTCTTTGCCAAAGCTTTTCATTCTATTTGGGCCAGTTATAAATAAAATTTTCATCAAACGACAGCGACATAATAACGAATTATTTTTGTCAATAAAAAGATATATTGTAGAATAAAATTAAAAGCATCTTACATAGATAGAAGATAAGGGACTCTGCATGGCATCAAATTGCCACATCATGCACACTTATTTTACTTTTATTGGCAACTAAGAGCGAACTCAATGTGACTAGTGCCAATACATTTACACTAGTTTTTGCTGAGTAAAGCATCTGCATGCTCTTGAATAACCTTCCAAGCCCTAATCACATGTCTTTCCTCTGTCAGAGTTGCACCCATAGCACACCGTATAATGTATATGCTCCATCAACCACAGTGGAAGACATGTACACGCTCCCTGACTCATTGATCGACTCTAGCAGCTTCTTGTTGAGCTCATTTACACGTTCCATATGATTATAAGCCACACTGATATCATTTGGGCAAGGAAAAACACTAAAGCAAACCAAAGCAAACCAAAGCAAAGTTTCTAGGGGCCATAACTTCAAACCTATTATCGTTTCTTACAAGTTCTTCAAAAAGCTTTGCCATTTTGACATGGCTTCTCAGGAAGTTTCTGAGGTTAGCCACGCCATAGCTTCTTAGCACAAGCCATAGTTTCATGGCTCGGAATCTTCTGCTCAAGGTTATTTGCCAGTCTTTGTAGTCCACCACTAGTTTTGAATATGTGGCCTTGTTTCTCAAAAACTCTGGATTAGTTGAGAGAGGTTTTATCAAGGCACTTGGATCCTTCACCCAAAGGCAGCAACAATCTAGAGTTGTAAGGAACCATTTATGTGCATTCAAAGTAAACGAGTTTGCACCCTCAATCCCATCAATGAAATGACGAAACTCTGGGCAAATGCAATTCCAGCATATGCAGGATCAACATGAACCCATATGTTAAAATCTTTTGCTACTTCACACAATGGCCCTATTGGATCAATAGCATTTGTTGAAGTTGTCCCAACTGTGGCGCATAGAAAGAATGGGACTAGCCCAGCTTCAACATCTGCATGAACTGCATCTCTTAGAGAGTTTGGGCATAACCCAAATGAATTTGACTTCGTAGTTTTGATGGCTCGGAAGTTCTTTGTGTGGATTCCAGCAATTTGAGCTGCCTTTTGTAGTGCACTATGTGTTTGGTCAGACTCATAGACCACCAACTTTTCCATCTTCTCACTCCCACATCGGTTTAGCATCTGATCCCTCGCTGCAGCTAGTGTACACAAAATGGCCTCACAAGTAGTCCCTCGTAATACACCTCCACCATTGCCTTTGAAAAGGAAAGACTTTGGTAGCATAAGCATTTCTCCAAGCCAATCCTTGATAATACATTCTAGCTCAGTTGCAGCTGGTGATGACATCCAATTGAATCCGACTACATTAAAGCTGGTGCTTAGAATTTCACCAAGAAAACCTGCAGTGCTACCACTTGAAGGGAAGTAAGCGAAGTAATTAGGACTCTGCCAGTAAGTGATCCCAGGTATAATATAGTTTTGCACATCTTGGAGGATGGTTTCAATTGATTCAGGATAATAGGGGGCAGATTCTGGCAAGAGTTTTTTAAGGTAACCTGGCTCAACTTGGCTTAGGACTTTGTAACTCTCTATATTTTGGTAATAATCAGCAATGAAGTCTATCAACATGTGGCCTTGCCTCCTGAATTCCTCTGGGTATAGAGGGTTAACCATCATGTGAGAATCATTTTCAAGTTCATGATCGAGCTTGAGGCTACCCATATTGATTGTTTTGAGTAGGTGTTTTGCAAAACTAAAAGTTGCTCTATGAAATATAAGGAGAAAAATCTATGCAGAATCTAAGTTTGCGCTGGTTGAGTGAGATATAATCAATGGCAAGAAAGGCTTATAAAGAAAAGAGAAAAGCAATTACTTCATTTGAAAAAAAGAAATGCTGAAGTTGCTTTCATACATATTTATTGGAACTTAACTAACAACATAAATCCACTTGAGAACTTAGCTCCGCAATTAAATTTTTTATTGCTTTCATTATTATTCGTTACAGAAGTATTTGTATTGTTAAATTTATTGTTCGTCGTCAATGATGAGGACAATGCTTGAAGGTAGAGTGCTAGACGGCTAAGAGCAAAAAAGTGAGAAGAGAATAGGGATTAGAGCTGTTAGATGTTGGTGAAATTGTTCGGTTACAAGTTTTTGCTATTTATGTGGGAATAGTGTGTATTTGTTGACATGATTTTAGAATTGCTGGTGTGGCATATAATTAGGTGTAACTAAAATTCACGACAACTTAGCAAATCTTGAAAGCCATATACGTCTATGCTTAAATTTCATTTTTCCATCAATCACAATAGAAATTGTCTTTCAATTTAAATTGACTATACAAATGCAACGTATATAAGAGGACACGGAAAATTTTAACAAATCCAGCTAAACTGAAAGCCCATTTCTCCATCTTACAATTTATAATGTCTTCAATTAAAGTCATTACATGCAAACGTATATTGGGGTCCATCTGAAACTATGATGTGTACTCCACTCTTCATCTTCTTCTTTTGTTTTTTTCTTTTAAATTATTTATATCTTTATTTATAAAGTGATGTGTTCACTACTTTAGTATGAGCAGAAGGTACTTGAAATAAGAGAATCAAATGTGATAAAATTTCCCTCTGTGTATTCATGTCACAGTACTATCTTAATAAAATTTCTTTATTCAAAAAAGAGAAGCAAATGTGATAAATGCATGGAATTATACATTTTTACATATCAAGTACAGTAAAGGAAAGTCTTGTGCATGGCATTTCAAAAAATATTATATACAAAATTATGACAAGTTTACTTGTTTTGTCACCAAAAAAATTAGCACCACTCCGCTGTAAGATTTTTTGTACATTTGTTACTTTCACGCTTTAGGAAAGCTATGTACGTACATCACATCATATAAAAGAATTCTATTTTTATTTTATTTTACTTCATATAAACCCCAAGTTTGTAGATTATAGATATCACTGTTGTTGAAAATATAAAAAACTGTCAAAATTTTTTTTTACTTTTTTATTTTCTCATAAAAAATTTTTAAATTTTTTTTTTTAAAACCAATGCCTATAGGGAATTTGTAAACTTTTCCCTTATAAGATAAGCCAGCTCGAGTCTTTACATTGGAAAAGTGTTTAATTAATGGCAACCTTTTTTGTTGCAACCAAAAAATGAATTATCACAGGATTTAGGTTACATAAAAACCTTTTCCTTAGTCAATTATTACAAGGTTCACAACAATATTTTACAATGAATTCCCCATTCCATCATCCAAGTCTAACTTTTTGAATGCCTAGCCTTCAGCGAAAATAAAGAGGGTAGACTTCCAAGTTCCAAGTCATCCGAGAGGTTAACCCGTGTCACTATCAATTTTGATGAAGTAAATTAGATATCCGTAACAAATTCCTAGCTTAAGAAACCAGTGAGTATAGATATATACGTCAATTTTATAAAAACTATTTATTAGCAAAAGGGAAGAGGTGAAAATTACGATA
Source organism: Quercus gilva (assembly GCA_023621385.1). NCBI lineage: Eukaryota > Viridiplantae > Streptophyta > Magnoliopsida > Fagales > Fagaceae > Quercus > Quercus gilva. Next base: position 103,213,394 of record CM042476.1, on the reverse strand, counting down.
TATGTCTTACTCTTAGGTTCAAAAATTCATAGACTCATTTCAGTAAATTTGATCTGTAAAACTACTCAAATGGATTGAAATCCTTTTTCCATCACAGCAATAGATCACCTCCACTCCAACTCCAAATTCATTTTACAAAGCCGAAAAGAAAGCCCACAATCCATTAAAATCAAACCCAATAAGCCCAAAGCCAATTAAACGCCCAAGCAAGCTCCTCCAAACCCAAGAAAACTCATACAGTATAATACTAGAAAGAAAAAATAAAGGCGTTTATTTTAAAAAAAATACTACATCAACATTTTTACAACACTTTCACTATAAATTTTAAGAAAAAAAAAAAGTAATTTCAATAGTAAGTTCAGATTAACAACCAACTAACTAAAATTTGTTGTGAAAGTATCATGAACATAACACTTCTCTTATTTTAATTCAATAATAAGGAAAATTAACTTGGGGTTGATAACTATAATCTATAATAATATAATTAAAATCGAAGTAACTTTTGATTGACCTCATAATCTTGTGACATATAAACTTTTAAGATCTCAAAATTTTACACATCACTATTATAATATATATATATATATATATATTAGATGAATTTAAATTCTATTGTATTTTAAACTCCTTATTAAAATATTGGTAGATCATATTTTCTTTAAATAATAGATATATAATTCCTTATACAAAAACAATCGCAATAAATGACTAATCCTATAATATATGGTTTTATATATATACACACATAATCATAATACATGCCATATTAATAATTATCATAATTATTAACTTTCATATTTTGAAAATTTTAAAAATAAAAGAGAAAAAAAACCATATTCTTCCATTCATTGGAATTCGATTCGGGCCACACCTTTTTTTTCATAGTTAAAAGTTGAATCAATAACAAGTTTTATAAAATAAATGTTGATGATAACATCATTTTTTCACATGCATTCTAACGAGCAGATTTAGCACAAAGTTTGCATATAAATTTTCATAGTTTTATTTATTGGTCTTTGCCGAAATTCATTGCACAAACACCAAAATCAATTTTCAAAAGAACATAAACCTCAATATTTGAATTGAATGTGAATTTGTTAATACAAAACCATTAACTAAAAGATGAAGTTGGTAAGTGGCTGCCGATGGTTCAATTTCCTGAATTAGGGGTAGTATTTGATTTGGGTGTGTGTGGCTTTTATAGCTGACCTGGCAAAATTGTAACTAATATACAACTGAAGTTAAATAAACAATCAGGATGATTAAAGATATAGCGTGGGTACCATACCCACTAAAATAATTGGGGTCACACCGTTGGATGACCATTACTTCTTGATTTGGGTGTGTGTGGCTCTAAATAATTGAGTTAAAAAAGTAGAGTCAAAGGCAAATGTACTATGACATTTTTTTTTTTTTTTTTTTTTTTTTGGTATTGCTGCTGACTGATTATCTCTGCAATACAAAAAAATAAAAAAAAAATAATAATGTGGCTCCTACTCCCAGAAAAAAATGTGGAATAATTTAAAAATGGGAATCATAGTACATTTGCCTTTGATATTATTGCTGCTGACTGATTATCTCTACAATACCAAAAAAAAAAAAAAAATGTGGCTCCTACTCCCAGGAAAAATGTGGAATAATTTTAAAATGGGTCTGGTTAAACCATCTATTTTTGAAAAAAAAATCAAAAATTAAAAAAATTGTCAATACTTTCTCAATTCCAGAAAATTTATTTTTCAAAAATAATTAATTATTGTGCCCTTAGGGCACACATTAACAAAATCCTTTCAAAATAGACTTGTGATGTTACCTGTTGTTGTATTGCAGCTGCTCATCACTCATGGTGATGGACCAATATTCGAGCAACCGCATCAGCTCATGTAAAATTTTGCAAAATATAAAAAGTAGTCAATTTTACACATTTTGAGAAAAAAAAAATCAAATAAGTGGATGTAAAATTATGCATAAATGCACAATTACTATAATATCCATGTATATATGCAATGTTACTATAGCTTGTACATTTAATATTTTAGTATTTTTTGATAGTGTTGGGTATGTGAGAGAGAGGGTTAGTGAGTGAGGAAATAATAAAATATTGTAAAAGAATAAATATTTTATCGAATAAATGTATAGAATAAATAGACTAATGTGGATTTATAAAAATGAGTGTCTAAAATAAAAAAATAAATAAATAACTTTTTTTGTGCAAAATAAACTGAAAGTTTGCATGAGCTAATGCGATTGCTCTTGGAGCTTAGGTATAGTGCTGGATATTTTGCTTTTAGCAATGGACAACCCTTATTACCTAATTACTCATATTATTAGTGCTGTAACCATTAAAGCTGGGCAGAGGTGACATGATTATTTCACTTAGTTATGCACTAATGTTCTTTTAACATACATTTGCACCAAAAGCATGCTTGGGCCGAGTGGCTTTCTTTTCCAGGGAAGTGTTTCTCTAAAAAGCGGTGGCACCATGCTTCTAGTTCTAGTTCTAGGCCACAATGACAAATTAAAATTGAAGGGCATCAAATTCTCATCAACCAAGCTGACTGGTCCCTATATATAACTTATGGGAAGCGGCACCAACAGCACTTGAATTTTAGTTGTATAAGCTTGCAAGTCCACACAAAAGCACAACAAACATGAACCAAGCAACTTGCTTATTGGTGATTATTAAATACTAACACTTCCTTCAGCTGCAATACTATCTTAGGATATCAATCATCAAAAAAGTGAAATTTAACAAAAGCACTGCTTATACAAATCAATTTTGCCACAAATACAAGCATCTGCTTGGATGGAGATAAACGTCATTCACATTCAAAATAAAAATTGAGAAAGAATAATTTACAGATACACATAAAGGCAATTGCTCAGTTTCTTGTTCATGCATAAGTGCTTGACATCCATGGCATGCTACATTCATCATGTTGAATGGAGCATCATCTATCAGTTTTTGTTGCATCCATGAACTGAGCATAGAGTTCTACATACAAGGTCAATGATTCAGGACGAATAAAAAAGGGAGCTTCGTTATTCTGGCATATGAGCTTTGCCTGTGGAGCTTCATCAATTAGCTATCTTGTGCCAAATTGTAAGACAAGGCTATCTGGGGAGCAACCCTACTTAACAATTTTCACCAGAATAAAATTTACTTCTCCAGTAGGTTTAGACTACAAAATTTTAAAAACAAGGTTAGGGATTCAGGACAAAAGAAGGGGAGAAAATAGAGAAAAAAATATTTATGAGCAAATTGAGGAAACTCTAGTTAAACATGATTAACCTAAGAGAGCGTAAAAGTCACAATAAACCAATTAGAAATTCAGTTCACTTCCAATAATGTTGTTCTGGGTAAAGAGATTATGCAATTGTTACCTAATCCAACTAATGAAGCCAATGTATTGATAATAACTTCATCCCTATTGGCTGCCACTTCCCATACTTTGCACTCTTTCATGCTGAGAAAGAAATTGGCTCTGATACAGAACAAGCATAAGATACTGACTAAGAAACTTGATAAATAGCAAGTACCTAACCCTATAACATTAAGACTACAAAATTAGCAATTATAGATTTTAGTTATGAAAGCTTCCCTCTTTCTTCTAAAAAAATGTTACTTAAATAAAATAAAATAAAAGGTTTCAACTATTCAAAATCATAGATGGAAAGCTAAATAAAGGTACCACTGAAAAATACCTAGTTTGTTTTTCATATGTTATCAAACTAGATGGACTATTAAAGAAACTAGCATTCCAGGTTAACCTTACTGCTGCTGCATCTTGAAATTGATATTGGGCCTTTTTACAAACACTTCCTTCTGATTATATTTAGATTGGATGAGGCCGAATGAGGACTAAACATTTGTGCATGATGTTCTTGAATGAATTCAAAATATTCCTGGGCCCATAAAGGCTGGAGATAGAAGTTACTGACCTTGGATTATAAAGCAAATGTAACAGCATCACAAGAAGAAAAAGAACATAAAAGTACCTGTAGGTGAATTAGAATTGAAGAGCCCAGATTGAACCAATGTAATAAGAATTCAATGCCTTAATCTCTTTTTCTTCACCTATCGATTTCAACTTCAGGTATGTTCAAATTCAAAATTTCATTCCAAAATTGTGTAACAATCAAACCAATGGTAAGAAACAGGGGTCATCCCCCACTCTTCCCCCTCTACCAAGGCACAAAACTATTCAATCACTAGAACAAGAAATTTATATGCTTCTATATTCAACCTCCAAAATCCACAACATAAAACATTGATAATTAGCAAAGTAGATAGTATGCTAAACCCCAAAAACTAAAGCTATAAATTCATAAATTGATAGTTACTGACCTTGTGATTAGTGATTACTTGGAAGAACTTTACATCTTTACGATTAGAATTTCTTGCCGCTGGGGGGGTGGAAATCATTTACCCCCACATAATTTTCCTACAATGAAATCAATGGTTCTTACGTTTGCATGTTGTATAAGGACTGACAATTTTGAAATGTTGCCAAATGGAAGCTAGTGACAACCAATTCACCACGTTGTAGGCTACTAGATTTAATATTCTAGTCTAACTAAAATGGGGTGCCTTAAGCAGTTTTTAAATTACTTTATAGGTCTTACCATAGCTGAAAGCAAAACAAAGGAAATTATAGCCAAGGCATAAAGTTAGAATTAGTTGCTACACAAATACTCCTCAGTTCTTTGTATACTAACTTTCAATGGTGATCTGTGCACACTTGTCAGGCATGGAAACAACAAATTCAACACCAAAGCAAGGCAATACATCCTCGTATCTATACCTTAAATTTTTTAGATAGCAGCAGAGTCTTGTCCTAGATTAGCTTATTTCCAGATTCTCCAACAACTCCTTTAGGTAAAAGGGTGACTCAGGAATCAAGCAACAATCCACATCACAATTAGCATACATTGCCATGAATCCTGCACGAAATTATTTCAGCTACAAGATTTAGGTGAGGCTGATTTAAGTTCTCTTTATAAATTGGCTGTTTTGATTAAGAAGAATTAATGGAGGAGAAATGTGTTGGAAAGATATAAGACCATTAATTGGAAAGAAAAAAGACCATTAATGAGAATAGTAATTGACCTATGTTCTTAGCTACCAGATGGCTGTGCTCCACTCAGCACCCTGGATTGACCAATGATGATCCTTTAAGGATTCTTGACAATTGTTCACATATAACATAAAGTAAACAAGACCAAAGAAAACAGTGGAAGAGGTTACAACTGAAATATTTAAATATTAAAGAACAAAATTATAGTACCATTGATAGCCAACAAGGTTTCTGACTTTCTGCTTCATTTTTGGACAACACATCTTTTCCCAATCCTTTGAACTAGGTTCAAACAATCTGCTTGCTGCTCAATAGTAGGCTGGCTTGTAGTGGGAAAATCACCATTTCTTTTGGGGGTGAGGCTCTCAATTATGTCAAAGTTAATTTGTCACTTGTATCTTATGCTGAATTCATTAAGTCTCAATACGAAGATTCCAACAAGGATGTACACTTGCTGCAGTTGCTAGGTGATGTATGAATATGAGTGTTTGTTGTGGATTAAGGATGCAACTCTAGGTAAGTCATTAAAGAAAATGAAATGGAATGAAGAGGAAAGAGATGGAGATATGGAAAATCTTTTTGAGCATATTCAGTTATGTGCTCAAAACTTAGAAGAATGGAGCAAAAGGGACTTTGGAGAGATTACTAATCTTCTGCAGGAAAAGAAAAAGAAATTACATAAGCTTGGAGAGGAACCTAGAACTGAGGCCATTGTCCAACAAGAGGCTGAATTGAGAAGAGAAGTAAATTTACTCATGGTAAAAGAAGAAAAGATGTGGCATCAGATATCCAGAATTAATTGGCTACAAAGTGGGGATCAAAATACTAAATTCTTCCACACTTACGCTTCAAGGCGAAAAAGGGGCAACTAGATTCAAGGAATAGAAGATAATGATGGAGTATGGCATGAAGATGTAGATAAAATTGAAGATGTGGCTGTACAATTTTTCACAAACCTTTTCACATCAACGCTCTAGGTGAACAGTCTCTCAAAGGAGTACACAAACTCATTATTAACGACATGAACAGCGAACTTTCACGAGAGTTCACGACAGAGGAGGTTCATCTAGCTCTGAGACACATGGCTCCCCTAAAGGCACCCGGGCCAAATGGTATGCCTGCACTCTTTTATCATTCATTTTGGCATATTATTGGGTCTAATGTTACTAATGCTGTCATTTCTTGTCTAAATTCATGTAAAATACCAAAGAGCATAAACCATACTTTCATCACCTTAATTCCAAAAGTCTCAAGCCCCAAAAGAATGTCTTATTTTCGCCCCATTAGTTTATGTAATGTTATATATAAAGTCATGTCCAAAGTGATAGCTAACAGACTAAAACTCATTCTATCTAAAATCATATCTGAAACTCAAAGTGCATTTGTTCCAGGCAGATTGATTACTGATAATGTTTTGGTGCCGTTTGAAACACTACATTACAAGAAAACTAGATGTGAGGGTAGAAGGGATTTTATGGCTATAAAACTAGACATGAGTAAAGCATATGATAGAGTTGAATGGGGATATCTTAGCCAAGTAATGAGAAAAATGGGTTTTGAGGAAAAAATGGATCTTTTTGATTATGTAGTGTATATCTTCTGTTTCATATTCTATTCTTATTAATGGTGAACCTCATGGTTCTCTTCACCCGGAGAGAGGTTTGCGTCAAGACGACCCTCTCTCCCCATATCTGTTTCTTATTTGTATAGAAGGTCTTTTAGTTAAATTGAAAGAAGTAGAGTTGGAAGGAAAATTTGAAATGGGTACCACCCCCCAAGGCTGGTTCAAAGCTAATGTTGATGAAGCTATCTTCAAAGAGACTAATAAAGCAGGCATAGGTGTGGTGGTGTGTGACAGTCAAGGATGGGTGCTGGTTGCTTTGTCGGAGAAAGTGGAAGGTGTGCAAGATGCAGAGGTCATTGAGGCATTGGCTATCCGGCGAGCCATCAGGTTTGCAATTGAAACTAGCTTTAATTGTGTTATAATTGAGAGTGATTCACTTTTGGTGGTTAAAGCTATCCAAGATTCTGCCGAATCTACTTGTCATATTGGACACATCATTGATGATGTGAAGCATTTGGCAATGGCTATGAAAAGCTGTGAATTCCATTACACAAAGAGGGAGGCAAACCAGGTTGCTCACACTCTGGCCCGCAATGCTAGTCATGTAGACACAGTGATGGCTTGGCTTGAAGAGATTCCTCCTTGTGTGTTTGATATAATCTGATTGGATGCTGTGTAATTGCTGTGTTTTGCTTCTTGTTTCTTTTGTTTATAATAGTTCTGATTCTCCAAAAAAAAAAAATAAAATAAAATGTCATACTTGTAACATTGTGCATTTGATGTGTCAATGCTCTTATCTTAATCACAATCTTGATCTTCTACACTCAACATAATCATGGGTGGAACTCCCCTCCAATTTCTCCTCACTTTAATTCTCCTTTCGTTGTGCATGAAACCAACTATTGCAAATTATTTAGGGTTAGTAGATACTCACTTTGGCTGCAAAGAGCATGAGAGGCAAGCTCTTCTCAAGATTAAACAAGACCTTATTGATGACCATAGCCTTCTTTCTTCTTGGAGCTCCGATCAAGATTGTTGCACATGGAGTAGGGTCGAGTGTAGCAACCAAACAGGCCACATCACTAAGCTCGACCTCTCTGTCTCGTCTTGCTTTTCCCCAAGGCTTTTGCAAGGTAAACTTAATCCTTCCATGATTGAGTTAAAATATTTGACTTATTTGGATGTCAGTTGCAATGATTTTAATTAGAGCCAAATCTTAGAATTCATTGCTTCTCTCTCCAACTTAGGCCACCTTGGCCTTGGTTCTGCTAATTTCGGAAGAAACATTCCTTTTCAGCTTGGGAATCTTTCCAACTTGCAGTACCTTGATCTTAGCGGGAACAACTTTAACAAACCTGAGAACTTAGAGTGGCTCCCTCAACTTTCTTCTTTAGAATTCCTGGACATGAGTACCGTTAACCTGAGCAAAGTCAATAATTGGCTCCATGTTGTCAATAAAATGTTGTACTTGACATCCTTGCACTTGTACCGTTGTAATCTTCCAAATATTTTCTCTGTTCCACTTGTTAATTCTTCTACTTCTCTTGATGTCCTTGATCTCTCTGATAATGATCTCACTTCTTCTTCTTCAGTACTAGAGTTATTGTTGATCTTGATCTCAGATTTAACGAATTTCAAGGTTCAATTCCGGATGATTTTACCAGAATAAACTCTCTTGCACATCTCTATCTCAATTCTAACGAGTTTGAAGGCAAGATACCAAAAGCTTTTGGTGGTATGTGTAATTTGAAAACTTTGTCTCTATCATGGAACTATCTCAATGGACAACTTGATTTTATTCAAAATTTGATCGAGTGTGCAAACCATTCATTAGAGGTTTTGCATTTAGATGGAAATCAAATCATGGGGTCGTTACTTGATGATCTCACAACATTTCCATCATTGGGAGAATTATCACTTTTTCGAAATCATTTGAATGGGACAATACCTGTAAGTTTGGGAAAACTATCCAACCTAGAGTTTCTATATCTTGCAGACAATCCACTGAAAGGTGTTATTTCTAAAGCCCACTTCTCAAACCTTACACAATTGAAGTATTTGGACTTATCTAATACCAAATTGGTTTTCAACTTCAGCTCTGATTGGAGTCCTCCTTTCCAATTAGATACTATAATGATGAAATCTTGCCAACTAGGCCCTCGATTCCCAACAGGGCTTCAAACTCAGAAAAATTTCCATTGGCTTGATATTTCTAATTCTAGTATTTCGGATGCTTTCTCCAATTCTAATTGGATCTTCTCAAGTCAAGTTTTGCTTATGAATCTATCTCACAACCAACTCAGTGGTCATGTTCCAAATTTGTCAAGGGATTTCTCCTTTTTTCCCATCCTAGACTTGAGTTCCAATAAACTGGAAAGTGAAATACCAAGATTTTTATTTAAAGCAGCAGATTTGGATCTTTCGAAGAATATGTTTTCAAAGCAAGTCCGATCCCTATGTACAGTCACTAATGGAAACTTGAACTTTATCCATAAAAAAAAAAAAAAAAAAAATCACTGACATTCTCGCCTCCTATGGCCATAATATCCAACACAAGTTTTTTTTTTTTTTTTTTTTTGATAAACAATATCCAACACAAGTTGATATTGGAATCAATATTTTTGGTGTATGCAACATAGATAATTACCCTAAGAGATTAAGAAACTTAAGACGTAACGCATCTTAATAGTGCTTTGGAGAATTTTGATTTTGATAACTAGAAAATATATGTAATAGCATGGTATAATTTATTAGTAGTCGTGTAAAAGGATTGAAAGTTTGGAAATATGATGTCATCTTTGTTGTTTTTGTTTTTTGAGTCTATTCCAAAAAATTCAACTCCCACCTTTTTCAAACTATTCACTGCAACTTCAAACCCCTTTTACACTGCCAGAATGTAAACCCATAATTTCTTGAAAATTTAATGAACCCAGTTGTACTTGAGAAGATTCAAGGTGACTATAACCTCCTGAACATGAGAGAGAGTGAGAGAGTTTTTTTTTTAATTATTTTAATATGGAGTACATAAATAAGACTGAAATAATCTATCCTAAAAGATAGGAACCAACTCCCATCAGTTACACGTAAATTCAATTGAAAGATAATACAATTTGATCTTTTATTTATCCTCATCTGCTGCTACATTTAAATTCAAACTGATCCAATCCGTTCCTGTGTATGTCATCCCTATTTCCTTCCTTGTGGCTCAGCAATTGTGATGTCTGAATTTTGGACCTAAGAGAAAACTTGTTACCATGAGTGTTGAAAATCTATCAATAATTTCATACTGGAATCAACTACAGAATAATAATTTTTGCTTCAACTTTATCCAAAAAAAAAAAAAATCACTAACATTCTCGCCTCCTATGGCCATAATATCCAACACAAGTTGATACTGGAATCAATATTTTAGGTACATGCAACATAGATAATTACCCTAAGAGATTAAGACACTTAAGACGTAACGCATCTTAACAGTGCTTTGGAGAATTTTGATTTTGATAACTAGAAAATATATGTAATAGCATGGTGTAATTTATTAGTAGTTGTGTAAAAGGATTGAAAGTTTGTAACTTAACTTAAGGGGCTGGGAAGCAGAGGGTCTATGACGTGTTGTTGGTAAAGCAGAATTTTCATGGAGGACAGAGACATGTTCATAAAGTTAGGACTAATAATGACAGTATTAATACTACTATACTCGTCAAGAAAAAAAAATGATGAATGAAAAGAGAATAAAACAGAAAAATAATAATAGTATTTAGAAATAGAATGATGTTCATGATAACGATAGTGATTAACATAATAGAGAAACAATTAGTATTATCAATTATGTTTGAAGCCGCCTCCGTAATTTATTCATATTCACTGCTCCTGTCACACATATCTTATCTTTGACAATGTCCAAGAACTTGAAATAGGAGAATCACCATGACTTGTTTAGTAGTAATGTGCCAAAAACTCCCCAAAAATCAACAACAACTCCGAGGGCCATACTAACATAAAACCCCATTGTTATAAACCCATCTTCCTCCTCTTGTATGCTAGCATGTTCACTACCCCTATTCTCAACTGAGTTTTGAGTCATTTCTTCTCCTAAACATTTGTTTGGAAGTGGAAATCCACAAAGATTTGGGTTCATTTCATATGAAATGGCACTGAAGGTATTAAGTTAAGGACCAGTTGGAATTTCGCCTAACAAGTTATTGTTAGACAAGTTCAAGAAACTTAGAGAATTAATTTGAGAAATGCTTGAAGGAATTCCACCACACAACTGGTTCTTTGATAGATCTAGGGAATTTAATGACTCTAACAAACAAATCTCTAAAGGGATTCTTCCAGTTAAAAGATTTCTTGAGAGATTCAAAGAAATCAATCCATTAAGTTCCATGATTTCTCTAGGAATTTCCCCAGTCAATTTATTGCTCAAAAGATCAATGCTTTTTACTAGTCTAAGAATACTTTTGTACTCATACTCTCTTCCTATCCAGATCCAAATTGCATGATCATCATACCTACTAATTGCAGAACTGTCAGGGGAGATGATATAATTATATGAGTGGGTGATGGTTGAATTTGGATTCCATTTCTAAGTCAAACCAATAATTATATTGTAGTAACCCAAAAAGGGAGGTCTAGCATTCCATAGAATCTCACATCGCCTAAGGAAGCACATAGGAATGTGTTTATAAGGAATGACCTCCCTTCAATATGTAGAGGCCTTTTCCCCCACTGTTGTGTGCTTTAGGGGAGAACAAAACCGTGAGAGGTATGAGGCCCCAAAGCGGACAATATCTACACAGGTGGGATGGGGTCGTTACAGATGGTATCAGAGCCATGCCCTAGCCGGAAGTGTGTGCCCCACATGCGAGGACACGTGTGCCCGTATAGGGGGTGGATTGTAGTGACCCAAAAAGGAAGGTCTTGCATTCCATGGAATCTCACATCGCCTAGGGAAGCACATGGGAATGTGTTTATAAAGAATTACATGCCTTTAATGTGTAGAGGCCTTTTCCCCCACTGCTGTGTGCTTTAGAGGAGAACAAAACTGTGAGAGGTATGAGACCCCAAAGCGGATAATATCTACACAGTGGGGTGGGGTCGTTATATTATTGGTTTGACTCAGAAATGAACTCCAAATTCAACCATCACCCATTCATATAATTATATCATCTCCCCTGACAGTTCTGCGATTAGTAGGTATGATGATCATGTAATTTGGATCTGGAAAGGAAGAGAGTATGAGTACAAAAGTATTCTTGGACTAGTAAAAAGTATTGATCTTTCAAGCAATAAATGGACTAGGGAAATTCCTAGAGAAATCATGGAACTTAATGGATTGATTTCTTTGAATCTCTCAAGAAATCTTTTAACTGGAAGAATCCCTTTAGAGATTGGTTTGTTAGAGTCATTAAATTCCCTAGATCTATCAAAGAACCAGTTGTGTGGTGGAATTCCTTCAAGCATTTCTCAAATTAATTCTCTAAGTTTCTTGAACTTGTCAAACAATAACTTGTTAAGCGAAATTCCAACTGGTCCTCAACTTAATACCTTCAGTGCCACTTCATATGAAATGAACCCAAATCTTTGTGGATTTCCACTTCCAAACAATGTTTACGAGAAGAAATGACTCAAAACTCAGTTGAGAATGAACATGCTAGCATACAAGAGGAGGAAGATAGGTTTATAACAATGAGGTTTTATGTTAGTATGGCCCTCGGAGTTGTTGGTTTTTGGAGAGTTTTTGGCACATTACTACTAAACAAGTCATGGCGATTCCCCTATTTCAAGTTCTTGGACATTGTCAAAGATAAGATATATGTGACAAGAGCAGTGAATATGAATAAATTACGGAGGCGGCTTCAAACATAATTAGTAATACCAATTGTTTGTCTATTATGTTAATTACTATCGTTATCATAAACATCAATCTATTTCTAAATACTATTATTATTTTTCTGTTTTATTCTCTTTTCATTCATCATTTTTTTTTTCTTGACGAGTAAAGTAGTATTAATACTGTCATTATTAGTCCTAACTTTATGAACATGTTTCTGTCCTCCATGAAAATTCTGCTTTACCAAAAACACATCATAGACCCTCTACTTCCCAGCCCCTTAAGTTAAGTTACAAACTTTCAATCCTTTTACACAACTACTAATAAATTACACCATGCTATTACATATATTTTCTAGTTATCAAAATCAAAATTCTCCGAAGCACCATTAAGATGCGTTACGTCTTAAGTGTCTTAATCTCATAGGGTAATTATCTATGTTGCATGCACCAAAAATATTGATTCCAGTATCAACTTGTGTTGGATATTGTTTATCAAAAAAAAAACTTGTGTTGGATATTATGGCCATAGGAGGCGAGAATGTCAGTGATTTTTTTTTTTTGGATAAAGTTGAAGCAAAAATTATTATTCCGTAGTTGATTCTAGTATGAAATTATTGATAGATTTTCAACACTCATGGTAACAAGTTTTCTATTAGGTCCAAAATTCAGACATCACAATTGTTGAGCCACAATGAAGGAAATAGGGATAACATACACAGGAACGAATTGGATCAGTTCAAATTTAAATGTAGCAGCAAATGAGGATAAATAAAAGATCAAATTGTATTGTCTTTTAATTGAATTTACCTGTAACTGATGGGAGTTGGTTCCTATCTTTTAGAATAGATTATTTCAATCTTATTTATGTACTCCACATTAAAATAAAATAAAATACTCTGTCACTCTCTCTCATGTTAAGGAGGTTATAGTCACCTTGAATCTTCTCAAGTACAACTGGGTTCATTAAATTTTCAAGAAATTATGGGTTTACATTCTAGCAATGTAAAAGGGGTTTGAAGTTGCAGTGAATAGTTTGAAAAAAGTGAGAGTTGAATTTTTTGGAATAGACTCAAAAAACAAAAACAACAAAGATGACATCATATTCCCAAACTTTCAATCTTTTTACACAACTACTAATAAATTACACCATGCTATTACATATATTTTCTAGTTATCAAAATCAAAATTCTCCAAAGCACTATTAAGATGCATTACGTCTTAAGTGTCTTAATCTCTTAGGGTAATTATCTATGTTGCATGCACCAAAAATATTGATTCCAGTATCAACTTGTGTTGGATATTGTTTATCAAAAAAAAAAAACTTGTGTTGGATATTATGGCCATAGGAGGCGAGAATGTCAGTGATTTTTTTTTTTTTTTTTTATGGATAAAGTTCAAGTTTCCATTAGTGACTGTACATAGGGATCGGACTTGCTTTGAAAACATATTCTTTGAAAGATCCAAATCTGCTGCTTTAAATAAAAATCTTGGTATTTCACTTTCCAGTTTATTGGAACTCAAGTCTAGGATGGGAAAAAAGGAGAAATCCCTTGACAAATTTGGAACATGACCACTGAGTTGGTTGTGAGATAGATTCATAAGCAAAACTTGACTTGAGAAGATCCAATTAGAATCTCAAAGAGCATCCGAAATACTAGAATTAGAAATATCAAGCCAATGGAAATTTTTCTGAGTTTGAAGCCATTTTGGGAATCGAGGGCCTAGTTGGCAAGATTTCATCATTATAGTATCTAATTGGAAAGGAGGACTCCAATCAGAGCTGAAGTTGAAAACCAATTTGGTATTAGATAAGTCCAAATACTTCAATTGTGTAAGGTTTGAGAAGTGGGCTTCAGAAATAACACCTTTCAATGGATTGTCTCCAAGATACAGAAACTCTAGGTTGGATAGTTTTCCCAAACTTACAGGTATTGTCCCATTCAAATGATTTCGAAAAAGTGATAATTCTCCCAATGATGGAAATGTTGTGAGATCATCAGGTAACGACCCCATGATTTGATTTCCATCTAAACACAAAACCTCTAATGAATGGTTTGCACACTCAGTCAAATTTTGAATAAAATCAAGTTGTCCATTGAGATAGTTCCATGATAGAGACAGTTTTCAAATTACACATACCATCAAAAGCTTTTGGTATCTCGCCTTCAAACTCGTTAGAATTGAGATAGAGATGTGCAAGAGAGTTTATTCTGGTAAAATCATCCAGAATTGAACCTTAAAATTCGTTAAATCTGAGATCAAGATCAACAATACTAGTGTTGGAGTTGAACAACCACTCTAGTACTGAAGAAGAAGAAATGAGATCATTATCAGAGAGATCGAGGACATCAAGAGAAGTAGAAGAATTAACAAGTGGAACAGAGAAAATATTCGAAAGATTACAACAGTACAAGTGCAAGGATGTCAAGTACAGCATTTTATTAACATGGAGCCAATTATTGACTTTGCTCAGGTTAACGGTACTCATGTCTAGGTATTCTAAAGAAGAAAGTTGAGGGAGCCACTCTAAGTTCTCAGGTTTATTAAAGTTGTTCCCGCTAAGATCAAGGTACTACAAATTGGAAAGATTACCAAGCTGAAAAGGAATGTTTCTTCCAAAATTAGCAGAACCAAGGCCAAGGTGGCCTAAGTTGGAGAGAGAAGCAATGAATTCTAAGATTTGGCTCTAATTAAAATCAATGCAGCTGACATCCAAATAAGTCAAATATTTCAACTCAATCAAGAAATGATTAAGTTTACCTCGCCAAAGCCCTAGGGAAAAGCAGGGTGAGACAGAGAGGTCAAGCTTAGTGACGTGGCCTGTTTGGTTGCTACACCCAACCCTACTCCATGTGCAACAATCTTGATCGGAGCTCCAAGAAGAAAGAAGGCTATGGTCATTAATAAGGTCTTGTTTAATCTTGAGAAGAGCTTGCCTCTCATGCTCTTTGCAGCCAAGGTGAGTATCTGCTAACCCCAAATAATTTGCAATAGTTGGTTTCATGCACAACGAAAGGAGAATTAAAGTAAGGAGAAATTGGAGGAAAGTTCCACCCATGATTAGGATGAGTGTAGAAGATCAAGATTGTGATTAAGATAAGAGCATCGACACATCAAATGCACAATGTTACAAGTATGAGTTTTTTTTTTTTTTTTTTTTTTTTTTTTTTTTTTTTTTTTGGAGAATCAAAACTATTATAAACAAAAGAAACAAGAAGCAAAACACAGCAATTACACAGCATCCAACCGGATTATATCAGACACACAAGGAGGAATCTCTTCAAGCCAAGCCATCACTGTGTCTACATGACTAGCATTGCGGGCCAGAGTGTGAGCAACCTGGTTTGCCTCCCTCTTTGTGTGATGGAATTCACAGGCTTTCATAGCCATTGCCAAATGTTTCACATCATCAATGATGTGTCCAATATGACAAGTAGATTCGGCAGAATCTTGGATAGTTTTAACCACCAAAAGTGAATCACTCTCAATTATAACACAATTAAAGCTAGTTTCAATCGCAAACCTGATGGCCCGCCGGATAGCCAATACCTCAATGACCTCTGCATCTTGCACACCTTCCACTTTCTCCGACAAAGCAGCCAGCACCCATCCTTAACTGTCACGCACCACCACACCTATGCTTGCTTTATCAGTCTCTTTGAAGATAGCTCCATCAACATTAGCTTTGAATTAGCCTTGGGAGGTGGTACCTATTTCAAATTTTCCTTCCAACTCTACTTCTTTCAATTTAGCTAAAAGACCTTCTGCACAAATAAGAAACAGATATGGAGAGAGAGGGTCGCCTTGACGCAAACCTCTCTCCGGGTGAATAGAACCACGAGGTTCACCATTAATAAGAACATAATATGAAACACAGGATATACACTGCATAATCAAAGAGATCTATTTTTCCTCAAAACCCATTTTTCTCATTACTTGGCTAAGATATCCTCATTCAACTCTATCATATGCTTTATTCATGTCTAGTTTTATAGTCATAAAACCCCTTCTACCCTCACATCTAGTTTTCATGTAATGTAGTATTTCAAACGCCACCAAAACATTATCAGTATTCAATCTACTTGGAACAAATGCACTTTGAGTTTTAGATATGATTTTAGATAGAATGAGTTTTAGTCTGTTAGCTATCACTTTGGACATGACTTTATATATAACATTACCTAAACTAATGGAACGAAAATCAGACATTCTTTTGGGACTTGAGACTTTTGGAATTAAGGTGATGAAAGTATGGTCTACGCTCTCTAGTATTTTACATAAATTTAGACAATAAATGATAGCATTAGTAACATTAGACCTAATAATATGCCAAAATAAATGATAAAAGAATGCAGGCATTCCATCTGGCCTGGGTGCCTTTAGGAGAGCCATGTATCTCAAAGCTAGATGAACCTCCTCTGTCGTGAACTCCCGTGAAAGTTTCCTGTTCATATCGTCAGTAATGAGTTTATGTACTCTTTTGAGAGACCATTCACCTAATTGTAGTCGCGTTGATGTGAAAAAGTTTGTGAAAAATTGTACAGCCACATCCTCAATTTTATATACTCCATCATTATCTTCTATTCCTTGAATCTAGTTGCCCCTTTTTCGCCTTGATGCGTAAGTGTGGAAGAATTTAGTATTTTGATTCCACTTTGTAGCCAATTAACTCGAATTTGTTCCAACTTAGATTTTGCCACTAGTGTCTCCATGAAAAACACCACGCCTGGCCTCTCCATTCTTACCATATCAATAAACTCTTGAATGTCCAATGATTGCCGATACCACGGCAGTTCCAACTTAAACAGCTCATATCCAAAGGAAATAGAAAGTTTCAGGGGAACAAAACAGATAAGCAAACAATCCAAATAACAGGGGAAGACCCAAAGTCTAAACCCCAATAATCAAAATTGGAAAAATACTAAAACAACTGAACTACTCACTGCTGGGTTTCTTAGGCCCTCAACTGAGATGACTTTAATTCAACAAAAGCAGCTAACACCAGCATGGAGAAGCCTCCCTTGGCCGAATCTCACCAGAACAAGAGGAGCCAACACAAGCCGGAAATTCTTCCCTCAAAAAGCAAGTTCTGGCAGCGTCTACCACTCGTACTGTTAACCCAACTTCACCACAGCTGCTGTAGATGACTGAGATTAGTCGCAGGTAAGCCAACCAGTGACAGATCAAGATCCATCCAGGTCAAAGAGACTCCTTCTTGGGAGAGAAAAAAGCTTGCTGATACCAAATTGTTTTAATAGTAAGAGATTTTATTTGCCAAGAATCCCCGCCTCAATTATTTATAGCTGCGTTAATTATAAATTGTCCGAATACCGTGAGTTCATCAAAACAAAAGAGTCCGAATACCGTGGGCTACAAAAAGTAGTAGTGGTTTCGGTTTTAATTTCTGAAAAGATAGGAGATAATTAAAGCAAAGTAGAAGACGTACAAGTTTACATCCATTAACGTGGCCTATTGTTAATAGCTAGCTCTGAATAAAAAAGATGTAAATATAAATATATATATATATATATATATATATAAATTTTTTATATGAATACCGAAACTTTATTAAACAGAGAATAAAAATTAGAATCTTTTGACTAAATATTGTTAATTTGAAAATATATATATATGTTATAAATACTGTTACAAGTTATTTAGGGATTTAAGGAGAGATATTGAATTTCAGCAACAGTATTGCCGAAATTCCAAGAAAAGTAGGAGAGAAAATGAGGGAAAAGGTGAAGAGAGAAAATGATGAATTACGGCAACACTGTTGCCGTAAGTCGCTGCCCAAATTTCTGCTGCCCAAATTTCTGCCTGAATACTGTGAGAAGAAGTGCTCTAAGTGGTGCTCCAAACAAACTAAAAAAAATTGTCCCTATTGTGGCAATACCATTGCCGAAAATGGGAGTGGAAAAAAAAAAAAGTGAATGCCGAAATCTGGGAGGAATTAAAAAAAATATATAATGTGCTATGTACACAATATTTTTACAGTATTTTCACAACAAATTTCCCCACAATTTCAGCAATACCATTGCCACAATTGGGAAAAAAAATTTTTTTTTTTTTTTAGAAATGAAGTGCACACAATTTTTACAATATTTTTACAACAAATTCTAAGTGTCAGGTTGTTACTTATTGTTATTGTTGGATTAAAATAGTAATCTCGGTGTTAAATTTAAATTTGAATTAATAATAACCAGTTACCTGTGATTTGTTGTGAAAATATTGTAAAAATATTGTGTACGTAGCACATTATATATATTTTTTTTAATTCCTCCCAGATTTCAGCATTTACTTTTTTTTTTCCACTCCCATTTTTGGCAATGGTATTGCCACAATAGGGACAATTTTTTTTTAGTTTGTTTGGAGCACCACTCAGAGCACTTCTTCTCATAGTGTTTGGGCAGAAATTTGAGCAGCGACTTACGACAACAGTGTTGCCATAATTCATCATTTTCTCTCTCCACCTTTTCCTTCATTCTCTCTCTTACTTTTCTTGGAATTTCGACAACACTGTTGCCGAAATTCAATCTCTCTCCTCAAATCTCTAAATAACTTTTAACAGTACCTATAACGCAAATATGTTTCAGAATTAGCAATATTTAGCCAAAAGACTCTAAAAACAATGCAGCAAAATTCTCATACCATTGTTATCTATTCAATTGCGATTACAGTCTTTTTCATAATAAATATGCTTTGCTTTATATATTGTTCACGTTTGATAAAAGTTAAGCTAGACGAGGAATATCCAGCTTAAAGTCATTTACTTGTGTTTCAAAAAAGTAATAAAAATTGAGGTTTAAAAAAAATGTAAATAAAAGTTAAAATTATGTTTATAATTTCAAGCCAACCGACAACTTAAAATGTGTTTCATAAGCGCAAACTTTGTTGGAAAACTATATAAATCTTCCGCGGAAACTGAACTCGGTTCAAACTAAAAGGTCAAAAAGTTATAGAAGATGGTGAAGTCTTTGTCACACTGTATTCTTTATACAGTATAGAAAAATTTAATATTTTAATAGTTAGCCCCAAAAATGGAATTTTGGCCCCTTCCACAAATATTTGAGTTAGTCTAATAGTGTTTTTTAAAAAATTGTCTAATTGGTCTATTAGTTAGAG
Organism: Quercus gilva; assembly: GCA_023621385.1. NCBI lineage: Eukaryota > Viridiplantae > Streptophyta > Magnoliopsida > Fagales > Fagaceae > Quercus > Quercus gilva. The sequence continues at coordinate 103,193,795 of CM042476.1, read as the reverse complement.
AGAATATATCGTTTTTCAAATTCATTTTTTATTGTAAAATTTGTTTACATATCTTTTAAAATTTTGGATAGTGTCTTTAAACACTTCAATAGTTCAATTGAAAATTTTTTACTCACACCAGTAGACAATTTGATAACTAAAATTGAAAATAAAAATGGTAAGGATTTCATAGTAAAAAAGGGTGAAAAATGAATTTAGTTCTATAAAATATTTAATTTTAAGGATTCTAATATAAAAGATACTAATTTCTATGTATCTTTACATATGTATGTGTTTGTCTATGTATATAAAAGTTTGCATATACTAATAAATTAGAGACACAAATTGGCCCCTAAACCAAAAAATTCTGATCCCATACCTTTTTTCTCTTTTTCCATCCACCCATTGACGTGGTGGCGATCCATCCCCATTGTGGAGTGTACTGTGTAGGGCTGTCCACGGGTCGGGCGGATCGGGTTTGGAGTGCACCTACCATTCAACCCGAATCATTCGGGTTGAGAATCATCCCACCTGTTGTCAACCGATAGAACCTTATAAACCGAATACAACTTGATCCGAGCTTAATGGTCAGGTATCGGTCGGATATCTTGTTACTAGAATCAAAACTTGCATCTCCACTAATCATGCAAATTGCAAAGTCAAAGAGCAACAATATTCCCAAAAATATATTCAGATCCAAGTGGAAAAAAGGTTTATACCAGATATGCATAATCTAATATGGAAATGGAAATGATTTTTCATACCCAAATGGAATTATTGCCATTATTACTAATAAGAAAGCCAACAATTTGAACGATATCAACTACAAAAATAATAGGAAAAAAAAAAGACCAGCCTTGAATCAAGCAACAGGTATTAGAAATATAATAGGAAACAAAAAACCTATGACCTGCCTTGAATCAAGAAGGACGAATTAATAGAGTGAAATTTGGAATCAGATTTTGTGGACGAAAAAATTGAAAATTATGGAAATTAATTTATCATATTGATGTTTGAAAATATTCCAATGGTAAATTAAATGAAATAGGGAGAGAAATTAGCAAAGATTTCAAAAGATTTTTGCCAAAATTTACCCCACTAATTTTGTTGGTCTTCTTGATTTTGAGCTCTTGCTATGAAAAGTAAAATGTTAAGATTTTTTTGGATAGAAAATGAGTATGGAAAAGAAACAGGAAAGACGGATGAGTCGAAAAAGGAACTTACCAGTTTTTAGACTTTTACATATACATTATTAGTAGAGTCATTGGAGTGTTTTGTGTGCTTTTCCAAAAGAGAGAGTCTGAGTTCTCAAATTTGAGAATGAGAGAACGTGTGAGGATGACATAGCGTGATAAGAGTGTTTAGTGTTTAGAGTTGTTTCCCACTTGCCTAGAAACTTACGAGACAGTGATCCTGTCAAACTTAAAATAAGTATTACGCTTCTTATGTTGTGCTTTCCAGTCTCACACACCATCTTAGATATGTTATAAATATATTAAAATAATTAACATAATAATTTCCTCTAAGTACATCCATTACCTAAGTTTAATGAGATTTTTTAAAATTTCTCAAATTAAAACTGTATGCCAAAAATTTAAAGAAAAAAAAAGTATCATTATTTATTTAAATAATAATAAAATATTATAGTTTTTGTTTTACTAAAACCTTGGTCTTACACGATATTCTTTATTATTATTATTATTATTATTATTATTATATACTTCATTGTTCAGTTTTAATTATATTATTGAAGTAATTTTTTTTTAATTTGCACATAAATTTTTGTCAATCTGTGCATCACATAAACATAATTATTATTGTTTTTGTTATTATCTTCTCCTAGTTGTTGAAGAAGAATATGGGCTTAGTATTATTTATCTAATATTATTATAGAAGAATAAAACTTTATTGAGGTCTTGGCCTAGAGACAAAGTATTATCATATATACATATAGAAGGATGTCATACATTAATCACAATTGCTGATTTAAAACCTTTGGGTGGAGATTTTAAAGTAAAAAATTGGAGAGTTTGTGTGCAATGGTACAAATAAAAGAGTTTGTGGATTCGGAGTTATATGCGACCATGCCAATAAGTACTACATGAGGTGACAATAAATTTGTGATTAAGTTTGGTGAAGAGCAATTCAATGGCAGAAACAGAAGCATTTATAGGGGAATTTAATGCTGCAGACATACTACCTTAGGTTCAATTACTCATTATATAGCAGGAGAAGAGGTGAAAAATATGATATACGTCTTCGCTGTCTTAGGTTCAACTATTCAAAAAAAAAATTTTGAATCATTTTAGTAAATTTTTTATTTGCAGAATTACCCTAATGGTTTCAAATCCTTTTTACCACCACACCAGACTCCCACTCCCACTCCAACTCCAAACCCCTTTTACATAGCCAAAAAGTAAACCCATAATCCATTAAAATTGTTATACATGAACCATAGAATTTTAGTTAGATTCCAAGGTGACTAATCCTCTTGAACATGAGAGAAAGAGACTGTTTTTTGTTATAATTCTGCTAGTAACAAACTACTATCAGTTACATTTTAAATTCAAATTGAAAGATAATACAATCTGATCTTTTATTCTTAATCTCTACTGACACTTATATTTATCCTCATCTGCTATTACGTTTAAATTCAACTCCTTATCTCCTTCCTTGAGTTGAGACTTAGTGGTTGTGATATTTTTTGTGATGTCTAAATTCTGTACCTAACAGAAAACTTGTTACCAAGATTTTTTTTTTATTCTTATCTTTCCCCTTATATTTTTTTTCTTCGTTTTTCTTCCTTTAAACATAATATTAATTTCAAAAAACAACAGAAAATTCTACACCCTCTTTTTTTAGTTTTTTGTTATCGTACTTGGTATCTACGTATGTTATGAATTTTTTTTAATTTAATTTTTTGCTCTTTTTGTTCAGCTATATTCAACCAATTGACAACAATTCAATCAATGCCATGAACCTAATATTTTAAATTCACATAAAAGAATGCTCCATTGATCAAATATCAATCGAAAACCGATCAAAAGAGCTAGATTTTTTGCTTCTAAAAAAAAAAATTAGCAAAATTTTAGGAAAAAAGAAGAGACTTTTTTTATTACCTTTTCTTTTCTACAATATATTTAGGTAAAAAAAAATTATAAAAGAAAGGGTGCAAATTTTCAATCCTTCTATTCCCCACCAGAGTGTGCACAGTTTTTGAGGAGCAGAGTCAAGATTGGGGATTCGTCACGCATATGAAGGAAATTTCCAAGAAGCTTCATTCAACGTATCTTTTACTTTAGCATTCCGTGTTTCATTCACTTCAGTTGCAGGTCACGTACGAAATTTGCAAGGAAGCTTCGTGTTTTACCTTTGCTTTTTGACCATCCAGTGAATGGCAGCGAGAAAACTGATATCCGGAGCCAGAGGAAATGGTGGTTTCAGTTTCAAAATGCTGTGGGTTCTAGTTCTTTTCTTCTTTTTATATATATTTTTATATATATATTTTTTAGTAGTGTCCCTTAATTTTAAATCCACATCTTTTCTTTTTTTTTCTTAAAAGGGAAATTCACATCTTTTTTACTCCTCCATCTCTAACTTTTCAATTTCAAACTCTAGGATTTTGCTATAAACCTAAATTTAAAATACTTTTAAAAATAGATTAAAAAAAAATGTTGAGTTCTTGCTATGTTTTAAAAGGAATCAAGACAATGAGGCATGTATACAACTTCATAGTTATATTGCTATTACTGTAGTGCTTTTAGATTGATTTATTTTGTCAATATGTTTAAAATAATCAAATTAGATATTTAAATTTAATGTATTTAAATTAATCTCTTACTTTGATGGTTAGTAACTATGAATTGGTAATTTTTATTTCTTTGTTTTAATGATATAACAAATATACTGGTAGTTAATTCAAATTTAAAATTATAAAAAATCGTGAGCATGATAATGAGTTAGTATCAAATTCTAAATAAAACATGAGTTAGTATCAAATCCATAAAACATTTCTTGAGATAGATTTTGCAAATCTTGACTAACTCATTGCCCCTAGTCAAGAAGTTGCGTGTATTTCCTTGACCTTAGTCTTGAAGTAGTAGTAGACTAGTAGTTGTTGTTCTCATTTGACCCTAGTCTAGAAGTTGCTCAATAGTCTCTTCTTTTGAAGATAAAGATAGATAAAATATCAGATCAAGGACAAATGTTGAAACTGAGGAGGGAATAGGATACTTCAATTAATTTTCTTGAATTGTCCTTATTATAGAATACCTTCTTAGTTATATTCACACGATCCGAGAAGCTTTCATTCAATGTGTATTTACTTTGGCATGGTGTACTTTCACTTCATTCAATGTATTTTTTTTTTTTTTGGTAAACAAGAGCTTCAGCTTCGATTAAATATTAGAGTTGAGGCAGAGCCTCTCAAAATACATGCCAATAGAGTCATAATACAAAAGCATAGACATGTCCACTGGGAGATCATCATAAATCCTAAAGTCTTGTTCTTGAGCAGCTCCCTTCTTCGCCAAAAAGTCTGCACACTGGTTTGCCTCCCTAAAGCAGTGTTTGAGCTTAACTCTAGGCAACTGCTCCATGAGGTACCTGCAGTCCGAAATGAGCACAGAGTGAGCAGTGTTAATACTAGTACTTCCCACCACCCAATCAGCCACAGTTTTTGCATTAATCTCAATCTCCACTGCCTGCATCCCTATTGCACAACAGATCCGCAGTCCATCACGTAAGGCCCATAACTCCGCATCCACACTCAAAGAAAAACCTATAGCTCGAGAGAAGCCTTTAACCCAGCCACCTTCATGGTTTCGGATTAGACCTCCTCCCCCAGCCGTCCCTGGATTCCCAACAGAAGAGCCATTTGTATTCAACTTATACCAATTCATCTCAGGTTTATTCCATCTCACATTAGCTAGTACCTTTGCTGCACGCTGCCTAGTCCACCCAGCACAATAGAAAAAGTTTGTGGCTAGATTATGAGTCTCTCTAGCCAATCTGAAGTTTGGTTCATCATGCTTAAAAACTCTTTTATTCCTATGAGTCCATAAGCTCCATATACCAAAAGCAAACTAAACTTCCCATGGATTTTGCCCAACTGCCAGGTCCTTAGAGTCCTTTAGATTACGCTTCAACCAGCCACATAACCCGGAGTTAAAGAAGTCCTCATCACAAAGGGAGTTGTTCAAGTTGGTCCAAAAGTTTTTTGCAAAGGTGCAGTCTCTCAAGACATGGAGAATTGATTCACTACCCAGTCCACAGTATTCACATACCCCATTTTCAGCAAAGCCCCTTGTAACCAGCAGCTCTTTGACTGGGAGGCTATGGAGATAACATTTCCATATAAAGCACTGGATTTTTGGTAAGGTATCCACCTTCTATATACATTTCCCTTCAAAAAGCCAACTTCTCCCCTTTCCCCTTTAGTAATTTTATAAGCACTCTTGCCATCAAAGTTTCCTGAGGGTGAATAAGCCCAGCTGATACAATCAAGAGTGGAAGGGGACATTGGTATTGGTATAGCTTCAATTGTCCTCCCCATGGCACTTGGTAAATCAAAGGAAATTTTTTGCAAATCCCACCTTCCATCTAGGATCATATCTTTCACCTGCAGTTGATCTTCACCTCTGTTGAGAGGTCCTATGATAATATTTCTAAGAGGCCCATCTGATAGCCATTTGTCATTCCAAACATTTAAGTTGTTATTTCCTCCCACTATCCATTTCGATCCTTTGTTAAAGACATCTTGCCCTTTCTTAATGGCAGACCAGGTACGAGAGCAAGGCCACTTGGGGTTTGTGTATTTACTCCTCAACACCTTAGCCCAATTTTGGTCTTTTTCCACATGCATACGCCAGTTAAGCTTAGCAAGCAAAGCTACGTTTTGTGGCCTTGCCGCAGTCACTCCTAGGCCTCCTTCTTTTTTAGGCGTAGTGATTTTTTCCCAACTTACAGTGTGCAGCTTCCTTTTCTCCACTGATGAGCCCCAAATGAAATTTCTATTGGTTTTGTCTAATGCATCTATAATTTTCCTAGGGAGCATGACACCTTGCATCACATAAGCAGGTATTGAGGTTAGCATAGATTGAGTAAGAACGACCCTTCCTGCAAAGGATAAGGAGTGGGCCTTCCAACCTACCAATCTACCTTGGACTCTTTCCAACACAAAGTTAAAGTCTCTATTAGAGTAACTCGGGTGCTTCAGAGGAAACCCTAAGTATTTCCTAAGGTTTGGGGTACAATGCAACCCTAAACAAGTGCACAGGTCTTCTCTATCACTACTATTCACATTTGGAGAGAAATAAACACGAGACTTACTACTACTCACCCTTTGCCCCGAAAGTTCACAGAATGAATCTAGAGCATCCTTTATATTCTAACAGTTTTTCATAGCTGCTTTTCCAAATAGAACTAAGTCATCGGCAAAAAAGAGGTGGGAGAAGGCCAAACCCCCCCTTGAAGCTCTTACTGGATCCCAAAGATTAGAATCGCATTTGTCTTTAATCATATATCCAAGCACCTCCATGCACATGATGAATATGTATAGGGATAAAGAGTCTCCTTGTCTAATCCCCCTAGATGGTTGAAATTCCTCCAAAGCTCCATCATTCAGCAACACTACTATACTTGAAGAAAAGACACAACTCATTATCACATCCACAAGATACTTAGGGATATTAAACAGTATAAGAGTGTCACGTATGAAACTCCACTCCAATCTATCATAAGCCTTTCCAAGGTCAATTTTTAGAGCCATGAAACCCGTTCTGCCCTTTTTACCACTCATAGTGTGGATAATCTCTTGAGCTATAATCATGTTGTCTAGCCCTTTCCTCCTTGGAACAAAGGCAGTTTGCATTAGAGAGATTATTCCAAGTAGGAGAGGTCTGATCCTCATAACAATTATCTTTTACTTTAGCATACCGTGTTTCATTTCCTTCAATTGCACGTCACGTACAAAATTTGCAAGGAAGCTTCGTGTTGAAAATTGAATTTTTCATGAATCATACTAGCAACTAACTCACATACCTAAAAATTTAGCTAGCTCAACCTCCAAATGAGTAAATTGATCGTTAGGTTCACAAATGATGTCTTAGTGAAGCACATATATATACTTAGCAGAAAATGCAGACCAAAAGAGCATTCTTTTGGAGTTTAGTTTTTCTTTTTTGGCATGAAGAAAAGAGTGCAAACTGCAGAGACCACAAACCAAATCTAAAGTCAAAATAGACATAAAATTAAGTAGATATTAATTAAGGAGGTCTCATTAGGGCACCAAATGTCATAATTTAAAGTAAAGAAAGAGGATGAAGATGAAGACCCAATTCAAAGAACATGGACTCCTTATTGTTAGAAATGGCAAAAATTGGACCTAATTCGAACCTAAATTTTTTAAACAAAAGCAGAAACGCATGAAATCGTAACCTGACCAAACTAACTCGTGATTTGGCTCATTTGTTAAAAACTTTATTTTTTAAAAATAAATAATAAATCAAGACATTGTTGGCTTACTTATATGTTTTGAGCTTTATAATACAAAATTCAAACTCAATTTCAATTGATAACTATTTCTCCCAAAAAAAAAAAAAAAAAGACTTCAATTGATAACTACAATACTACCCAAGGTAGTTAATATCGTATCGGTACCAGCTGTACTGGCCGGTATGTACCGTACTGGTATGTATACCGATATCGAAACATCAACGTTTCGTACTAGTTTAAATATCAGCCATATCGACTATGTATCAGCCATACCGGCCAATTTCGGGTAATACCGACCGGTACCAGGTGTACCAACTGGTACAGAAAAAAGTTTTTTTTTTTTTTAATTTTTGAATTTTTGTTAGGGCAGAATGGTAACTTATTTTCATTAACTTATTAATATTATTTGTTTTCTTAGTATGCAATGGTAACTTTTAAGCTTTCTATTTTTTATATATATTTTTTTCTTTTAATTGATACTAAAGTCTAAATCTATGAATAATTAGTTCTGAATTGAGGAAATGTTTTATGGCAAACTTTTATATTTATTATAATACACACACACACACACACACACACACACACACACACACATATATTTATAAATATAAAAAATAGCGGTAAACCTAAAACGGTACACCGGTATTGACCGGTATCCGAAATATATCGTACCATTGGCCAAACCGGTACAGCCTCCGGTACGGTATTGACTCCCTTGATACTACCATGTGATTGTTATTTATTTATTTTTTTTAAATATTGTTAATGTTTTTGGATAACGCCTTGGTGCTAGATTAATTTGACCCATTTATATTTGGTAATTAAAGTAGACTCCAAGGGTCACAAAAGTAATTCTTCCAAATGTGCCTCGGAATCAAAAGTAAACAAACGAAGTCTTTTTTTTTTTTTGGATAACCGATTAGAAATGGAATTAAATTAATTGACATAGGTTATTTTCGTCAATTTGGTGTAGTTTGTAACATATTGCAACAAAAAAAGATTTTGAAGTATTCTTTTTAGGGTCATGCTAATGAGTGCCCTAAGGGCATTCGTTAATAATCCATTGTAAGAACGTTTTGATACCACTTTTATGGGAAGTGAAAAAAGCTGTCAAAATATTAATTATTTTTTTTCATTTTCTATAAAAATTTTCTTTAAATGGATTATTAACAAGCACTCGTTAGCATTTCCCTTCTTTTTAATTGTTGGGCAGGTTATCTGTGACAATTCCTAATGTGAGTACCAATGCACTTGGTTATAGTGCGTTCCTCGGTCTCTATGCAAACCTCAGATATCAGTTGTTAATTGGATTTGATAGAGCAATGATCAGCCACTTTGATGTTATTGGAGTGGCATTGTTTTTTAGCACAGCTTTGAGGTCCGTTTCTTCTCTACCAAGTCATTCATGTAAACCTGACAATATTGCTGGTTCACATTACTGACTTACGTAGTTTTTGCATTTTCCCATGCTAAAGGAAGGGATGTTTTCAAACCTCTCTCTCATTCTAATTTATTAAATTGATATGATATTGTTGGGGATTTTCTTAATTGTTGATATACTCAATATGTTCACTTAGTTGTATAGTCTTCTAACTGTAGTGGCTTTTCTTTCATTATTTTAGCTTTTGCTAATAGCCTATTCATTTCTAGGAAAGAGCTTCTTACTCTATTCTATTCTATTCTTTTATTTATTTATTTAGAACAAAATATGTGCTATTCTGTTGGGTTTATATTCTTGTCAGTCTGTCAGTATATATTTTATGTTTGCCTCATATGCTCTGAGAATTCCATCTGGTGGCATTAGCATTCTGTGTCTCCTTGCTTCTATGTGAAAGGACCTATTTACATATGATGCCAGATTATTTATTTAGGTTTCTTCCTTGATAAATTCCTTCTGTAAGTGATAGATTTGCAATCTTTGTCAGAACTTGTTAATATGCATCCACATATTGATTATATTGAAATCTGTAACCATAGATTATGAAAGCTTATTTGTTTGATCGGTATTGGTGTCCAAACTTTATGTACCTAAAATAATTGTCCCTACCTTTGGATACTTTCATCAGAGCTTGAGCAGTTTAACTTTGTTAGTAATCATTGTATGCAGGATTTTGAATGATCAATTTGGAGAGAGATCAAGGCTGGCATGGTTAGGCGTAGAGGCAGATCCACTGGTTCAATCAGATAGTCTCTTGAAGTTTTACAGCAGACCCTCTGAGGATGTTAATAGGCCATCTTCAAAATGGTTTATATCAAAGAATGCCATAGTTTCTGGGCTTGGGCTCCTTGGCATCAAACAGGGGACTGTTGACTCTGTTGCTGATGGGGAACCAGCGGCTCCCAAGGCACGGAGAAAGAGGATTGTCCGAAAGAAGGTGACTACAAGTTGAGCATAGTTCTGTTGATCTAATCACTATCACTGTCCAATTTTGCCATATGACGAAGACATTGAGAGCTTGCTCACCAAAATTAAGAGAGAGCGGGTGGGAGGTATCCATAATGATTCATGGCTGCTTCTGCAGTGGGGCAGCTGAGAGAAAATTTAATGACTAGTACAAGAATAATATTTTTGGGGAGGATTTCTTAATTTTTTTTTCCCTTTAAAGTACTTGCACTTAATCTAAATTGACATGTATAACAATGTTGTATTCAGAATTGATTGTTCTTGAAATTTTTTTATAGATTGAAGGTTTAGTTACGATATTACACTCAAGGGCGGAGCCACGTTGTCCCTTGGGGGGCCCCTGCAAAAAAAAAAAATATATATATATATATATATACACATTAGACTATGTAAGAAAATTTATTGAGCCCCCCAATGTTTGACATCCGGCCCCCCATATCTCCTCTATTCTCCCTTTAGTTTTAGAAAAAGCCTTTAGTTTTAGGCCTTTACTCTCCCAGCCATTGACGGAGCTATTCTTGGACCTGAGGGGCAGTGGCCCTCCCCCCCCCCCCCCCCCCCCCAAATTTTCAAAAAAACATTTCAATATATATATAATATATTATTTTTAGCAATTTGTTCTAATAAAATTACACTTTACCCACTTAATAATATTATTGATATTTTTAAATGCTATAAAAAAAATTAGCCCAACAAAATAAATTAAGCCCAAACAACATCAAAAAAAAAAAAGCCGTTCTAATTAGATATCTACCCAACCTAGGAGTAGAAAACACCCAACACTCATAAAAAAAAAAACACCCAACTTACCTCACACATATAATAAAAGGGAAAAAAGGAGATTTCTAAGCCATTCAACCAAAAAAGAAAAAAAAGAAAAAAGAAAAAAGGAAAACCTAACTTATGGCTGAACACAGTGAGGAATTCGGCAGCCAGCCAGCAGCAGAAGAACTGAAGAAGTAGTGGCAGTGACAATCAAGGACGCTGGGGCTGGGACAGAGAGACCTGAGAGTCTGAGACTCAAATACAGAACATACTAGAGAGAAAGAGATAAAAGAAAGGTAAAAATTTGATCCAAGGCTTGTCTTTAGCACTCTTTTATAAATGAAAAAGTTGCATCTGACAAGTGACAAACACGACACCACACGCAACAGTCAACACTTATTGCATTTGATGTTTTGTAATTTTTTTTTTGGGTAGTTTTGTCTTTAGTAATAGTGAATAGGCTATGATGTTTTGTGATTATTATTATTTTTTTTTTAGTTTTGTCTTTAGTGTTTTTGTCTATTAGTTAGTGTCTTTTAAAACATTAAAGTTGGATAAATAATTAAAGAAATTATTTGTAATTTTGAAATTTATTAGTTAGTTGTTGAATGTTTGTGTGCATAGTATTTGTCTATTGTGCGTAATGATTGTAGATTATTAACCATATATTAACATAATGTATGGTTGAAGGCATGGGCATGGGGAGGTTGTTTGTGATGAGTCTTGAAGGGAAAATAAAGTTTCTTAGGTAATTTTTTTTGATTTATTAACTATTTTTTATTAGTTAGATATCATGTGACAGTGGGTGTTGTTAAATTGTTTGGTTTATATTGTGTACTTGTGTGTTTAATTTTTGCTTTTGTTTGAGGGGTTATTCTTAATTAAAAAAAAATAAAATACATGAAAATTTGAATAATAGGAATGATGATGGGTTGACTGTTTAAACTATAGTAGAAATTTTATTTTTTTCTTGAGTATGAATAACATCCATATAATTAAGTAAAAATTTCTAATTAAGATTTTATTTTTTAAGTTCTTTTCAGGTTAATTTTTTAGTCATATTTTTAAAGCTAAAAGAATTATGAGCAAACAAAAAACAATTGATGCATTCTTAAAGAAAAAAGATGTTAGCAATTCAAAGTTTAGGACACCTGTGGTTGTAGAAACAAATGTGACTGTAGAAATAAATGTTGATACTTCAATGCCTGATGAATACCTCTCCAAATATTCAAGAATTCAATCTGAAGAGATAGATCGTGATCCAGGATCACGTAAACAAATATGTGAATTTCCTATCAACAAACAAGATAAAATCTGACGAGCTTATCTCAAAGAAGGTCCATATCAACGTAAATATATAGACTATCCATACAACGATGATAATCATCGTCGTCGAAAATCGGCCCCCCCTATAAAAAATCCTGGCTACGCCCCTGATTACACCTTTTTTTTAATGGGAATATTACATTGTTTTTAAAAATAAGTTCTAAACATTTCTTTTGGGCTCTCAAACTATCAAGATTTCACAAAACCTGTTTGTAATGTCCCAAAAATTCAATGATTTTGAATTATTGCCATCATTCTCCTTAGTTATGAATGTTAAATCTATTCTATTATCAAATAATCCAACTGCAAATATTTGTAATAAACTTCTGTAATTCACCCCAATTGAGTCAGCATTCAATTCAAGTAAGCCTTGTTTACAAGGGTGGTCTTTTATCCTTGAAAAAGGATGCAAGAAACCATGCTCTCTCCTGACTAGTTTTATGTATCGGATACATGATATATCAGCTTTATTTTTGCAACCTTTTGTATCCCTTATTGCTGAGATGGGAACATATTTCATACCCCTTGTGGGTGTGATAAATTCTTTAATTTGTTACATCCCAACAAGTGGGATTACAATTTAATCCGTTACATCTTAGCTGGTGGATTACATTTTTTATCTTTTGCAAGTGGATGGATATCATTTTATGTATTGTCTATCCCCAATACGAGGGTCAAAACTTGTAGCACATTAACAAGGTCTATGGCAACAACAACAACAACAACAACAACAACAACAACAAAAAAATTCTTGCTACATATGGCAATGAAACACCTTTTGATGGCTAATGTTTGTTATCATTTTCGTCACATAAAATATATATATATATATATATAAAAGCAACAAAAAAATTGTGTCACATTGTATTTTCCTCACCTAAAAAGGAGTGCCATAAAAGACCGGCATTATCTCTTATATTTGTATTTATCGTGACTTACCTATTATTGTTTGTCTTTAATGCAACACAACATGAACCTTCCCTCTAGCTACAACATTAGAAAAGGTGCCCTAAGATCACGTCCCTTTAACCAACCTTGGAGGATGGCATAATGTTAGGACTCTTTCCTAACAATAAGGGTTCGGGTACAAAGGCATCGTCAAACAATAAACAATCATTAGGTTCCATGAGTATTCTCAAGCCTCATGCATACCTTCAGGTGTCCCTAAGGTTTGTCAGACACCCCAGAGATCGTCAGGCCCCCTAAGTGCTCACCTACATATATGACAATAGTAATATTTACTCGTTTGATACAAAAAATGGCAGACAAAACAATGCATGACTGATGACCCTTCATACTTAGCTCCACACCAATTACATGTGCTCTACTCTAGTATCTCCATATGGAAAGAACTTCTACGCCCAAAAATCCTTCTACACATTCGTATCCTCCAAACATGGAAAGTTAGGCCTAAGGATCTCAAAGCATTAACTTTATACTCTTCTTATAAGGAAAAAGCCTACATTCACAGGATCTTAGTCAACTCTATACCACTTTATAAGCATCATCCCCTCCTTTCCAAGATACGTAGAATTTCCTTGCTCTCATATGTTTGAAGTTATTGGAGATTATTCAATCCCATAGGTTGATCTTTGGTCTAATTAGTATCTTGTTTCCCTTTGCAAGTCCTCAAATTGACAACCCTTGGAGGTTCGAATTGTGTTCTAGCGAGAGTGCTTGTGGTTCTCTTTCCAACTTGCTTTCTTACTTATACTTTCATAATTTTTTTTATAAGACTTATACTTTCATAATTATAATAATAATAAATAAATAAAAGGATGCAATTTTGTTTTGGTTAAGTGATTAAACTTTTAATAAAACTAGCTAAATTCTCACATGATGTACGGTGCAATTTATTATTAATTTTCTCCAATATTTCAATAATTTTGCCAAAAATATTATAGTTAATTGGTTGGCACCTCAATTTTCAATAGAAATATTCATGATTCATATCCCCAAACTATCAATGTATAAAAAAAAATTTGAATAAATTTCCTTGTAAAAGATTGTAATCTTTAGTTATTTTATAGACAAAATAGAAATCATACTATATATATGTGTGTGTGTTCACAAATTGAAAATTGCATGATATAATGGTTAATATAGATAAGCATGTTTCATGCCTACTAAAAAAATGCATATATCCTTCAATTATTGTATAAATGTAGAAAAATTATATTAAAAACACACACACACACACACACACACACACATATATTACATGTGACTAAAAGGAGTTAGGAAATTTAAAGGACTAAGATTTATTTTAGTGAATTCACAAATATTTAATTTTTTTAATGGCACTTGTGTCAATTGTTGTCAAAGCAACTAAATATGAGTAAGGATGTCATATTCTAAATTTATTATTATTATTCCAACTAAAAATTATCTCTTAGATAGAATTTATAAAAATAATCATATAAATTAATTTGATATAAATAATTAATGCACAACTATAAATAATTAATATAAGCATTTACTCTATTAGCTAATTTAACGAACTAATACTTTGATATAAATGCAAACTTTGCTAATTTAAAACCCTAAATACTAACTTGAGATTTCTGCTTTTATATATATATTGATGGTTAATTTTTCATGGCACTGTGTATTCACTCATTCGTAGCTTTATTATCACTAGAATAGTAGAGTTATTGCTCAACGAACTACTAATCAAGAGCAGTGGGCGTGTGGGGGACAAGAGTCGGGATTCAAATTTTCAAAAAGGAATTTTCACACACATATACACTTAGATTAGGTTAGAGTAAAAATTCTATCTTGTATAAAAATTAAATAAAAAAAAATCAAGAGTGGTGGGAGAGAGAGGGGGTGGGGGTTGAGCTTTTCTAATTTCTTCCGCACCCCTTAATTTATTAGTAATATAACATAAACTAGGTATAAATCTTTTACAAGTCTCCATTCTTTTTTTAATTTTTTTTATAGACATTCATTTAATGTATTAATTTTTTTTTTAATATTCACATTTTTCCACATATTACTCGTTAACTTTAGGAACATTCAAAGCATATTTTCATAAAAATATATAAATAAATCTATTTAGTAAAGACTAATTTTCTTTCTGAGATTTTTTTTTTTTTTTTTTTTTTTTTTTTTTTTTTTGCATTTAGAGAATTAAAATATACAAATGCTAGAATTTTTTGTTCTCATTAAATTAAAAGATGCTATGATTTTCATGATTAACACTTTGGGACAAATCAATCAGTTGGTTTTAATTTCCAAGAGAGGAATAGACAAAAAAAGAAAGAAATAAAATAGAAGAAGGGCTAAATTAACCGTGGGTAATGTGGAAACATTAGTCAATTCTGTTATTGGGCAGATGAGGAGTTTAAAATCCAAATGAAGTGAAATGGATAGACTAAAATAGACCGAAGTAGACCTAACAGGCCTAACGGGTGGAAGCGGACTGAATTGGTTTAAATGGACTAAAATTGACTACAATAGATTGAAGTTGACCAAAATATATGAAGATTGTAATAATAATTACTATACTACAGCTTTTACACGCTTATACTACAGCTTTTACACGCTTAAGCTTAGATACTACTGCACATAAATATTATGTGACATTAAGATCCCTTCATCCTGCTTTTTGCATTTAGGCAGTAGCGGCCGTGGATAACAGTAGTTCTGGATAGGGCTTTTGTGTTGGGAATGTTCAAGTATGTAAAGGATAACAAACTCTACTGCCGTGTCTTGTACTTTGTTGAGTGACTGTATCTCGATTCGACATCCTAATAACTCCTAGAAAAGTAAATACACAAATCAATGTCAGGATATGTATTGGGTTTGAGGGGTTTTCAGCTTCTTCACCCAATCATCAATATCAGCCTCAGCCAAGGAAAGGGAAATGGGTCAAGCTTCTCTTTACTGACCAACTCCAACTATGTCTTTTCCAATTCCATTTCAAGACAACTAGTATTATCATTATGCAGCTCTACAATTATAACTACAACATCATCATCATGTACTCCAAAACTAAAGACCCAAGCAACGAAGTCCCAGGCTGGTTCTTCTTCATGGCCCCAACAACAAAGTCAAAAACAAGAAGGAGAAGAAGAAGAAGAAGAGTTTCAATTAGTGACAGCAATAAGAAGCCAATTCAACGACATTTTAATTCTCGACACTCCAAGTTCCAGGATGCTGCTTCTCGACGCTACTCGTAAGCTCTCCCATAATAAAAGTCTAGTCATTAAAACAACTTCACTCACCCCTACTCTTTGAGTTCACTTCTGACCCAGTTGTCTTTCTGTGTTTTCTTTATGTTGATGCATGCAGATAATGTTCATAGCATTCTTTACAAGGACCAGAAATGGACTGGTTCCTATTGGGTATGTCAAGCTTCTCTCTTTCTTTATTGTTTCCTTTATTTGCTTGAATATGATAATTGAAACCAGATAATTGCTGCCAATTAAGCATATTAATTTAATGAATTATGCAAATTATTAGATTGTGTCCTACTTTTGGTTTTATTGTTGACAAAAATATTCATGATATTCCTTTTTCTAGGCTCGGTATTGAAGTGGTACTTAGTGGTCATAACTCATAAGCTTCTTACATATAGCAGGCTGTGTGAGAGTACTAATGTCAATAAGTTGGATATGCGTATTTTTGCTTTCAATCAATTTCCTACGTACTCTTGGCATCTTAAGCAATTAGTATAATTGTTGTTTAGTAGTGTGCTGATGAGGTTATTGTTTATCCTTTTTTTTTTTCTCATTTTGTAATAAAATATCTTCACCTTTTGTCTTTCAAATTTGATATATGGGTTTCACCAATTGTTTCCCCAATGTCGTATCATAATCTCACAATTGAACAAAAATTCTAGTTTGAATAGTAGAGGGGAAAGTAGTTCTTAGTACCATCCGGTGAAGAGCACAATTGAACATTATAATTCTCTTGCACTAGAGTACCTTTTGTGGTAGATTTTGTCTTTTGTCTTATCACTCATAACCTGCTTGGTCTCAATACTTTTATTTGAAATATATTTGTCTCAAGAGTGATGAGCTGGATCCTAAGGCTTTCACTGGATTTTCTTGAGGCTTCAGCACGAGAGAGAGGATGAATAGGATTGAAATCTGCTTTAAGATAACTTTTGGCTCCATTGGTGTAATTTTTCTTGAGCATGTCTACTACTAATCAGATCTCATGTCTCTTCTAGGCTTCTAGCAAATTGGTACTTGAGAAGGTGGAAGGGAGTGGACAATGTACTTGTTTCTGTTATTTTTTGACTTTCCAATTAGAAATTCACCTAATTTTTTGCCAATAATGCTATTAAGCATATTGGCATATTCACAAGTGAGTGATGTGGTTGTTTAAGTAGTAAAGTCCCATATTGGATAATAATGACAAAAGTGAGTAGTTAATAACATAATTGGGTCCATTGGCTATAGCTTTTGGGTCTAGTGGTGCCCCGATATATTATATTAACTCCTCAATTGGAATGTTCCCAAGGTGTTATCTGCCCAACAAAGTAGATAGGAGTGTACACTAAATAATAACCAGAAACTAGTCAACTACTGTCACCAGGCAACCATGCTTAGTTGTCTGCACAAAGATAGATCCCCTTTCGGTTGATACAATATCTCATGAAGGTCATGAAGAGTGGGTGAAAAGAGAATTGTGTAAATTTCATCCTTCAAACTAACTAATAAATAAAAAGGGGGAAAAAGAGTATAGGATGTGAGAGAGAGAATCCATAATAACTAATTAATTATCTTAAGTTATAGAGTTCCTACTACTTATGTTTCCTCTTGACACCGCATGCTCTGAGTCCTGCTTTCCATGTCCTGAAGGTTTCCTGTTATTGTATGATGTGGCAGAGTCTTTAACTATGCCATGTAGATGATAAGTGACTGGTTCATTTACATGGTTTTCTTCCTTAACTGATGTGTTTTCCTTGGGAAGTTGAGGACAAAAAAAAAAAGAAGCTTTTTTCTGGTGTTTGATGCCACTCCATACATCCTTTGGAGTAGCCTCAAAATTTCAAGAAGAATATTGTATTTTATGATCTTTGGGATCTATTTATCTGATAAGACGCTAAGAATTCTCATAACAAAAAAATTTACGATAACTTTTTACAACTTTTTAGAGGGCAATGGATTTTTTTTTTTTTTTTAATGACATGGAACCTCACTAAGGCAGGGCCCCTTGGACCCATCCCTATGAGTAATTCACAGATACATGACTCCACCCACCAGAAAAAAAATTATATTATACTACAAATCTCAGCTGTCCATTGGATGTTAAAAATCATTCAAATGTTTAATTTTATGTTAAGGTTATCACTACCTAATTATTTTTCTCAAATTCTTTGTACTTGGAGAAATAAAGAATACAGCCATGAGGAAGTTACATTCTGCTCGTTTACCCTCACTCTCTGTGCAAACATTTATGTGTGCTTTTGTGTGTATGTGCATGTCTTTTAATTGAAAAATAAAATTCCTTTCCATTGATGGGTTCTTTGAATTTGTTGCACTATACAGGATGAGTTTGCTAGCTTGCCGGCTATTGTCCCAAAAGGTCCCATTGCTATCTTTGGTTTGGTAACTCTTTGGAATAATTTGGATATCTTCTTTGAGATTATTGTGAGATATATATATATATATATATATATCTTTCTGAACCAAACTTGTTATTTCATGAATGAAATATTATTCTAATTGTGTCAGGGTGGCGGAACTACTGCTCGTCTAATGCTTGACTTGTGGCCATCATTGCAACTTGAAGGCTGGGAGATTGATGAAATTGTAGGGTACACTAAGTATCTTGTCCAATAGATTTATACAAATATATATTTTTTAAAATAATGGTTTCCATCATAATTTGCTTTCTTCCTAGTAAATTATTTTTTTGTCTTTGATTGTGCTGTGGTGGTTATTGTTTTTATAGTTATTTTCTGTAGGATGTAGAGATGTTGGATTTTTTAATTAACAAAGAAATATGGGACACTGTTGGTTTTGCAATTACTAACTATCAGTAATGCACTTCAAAATTTTGAGATCCCAAAGACCAGTCAACTTAATAATTTAAATTTCTTAAGGCTATATATATTATAAAGATCTGGGACCAACTTCAAGCTCAAAGATCCCAGAAATTACATTGATCAACTAATCTTTTAAAGGAATCCCACAAAAAACCTCTCACAATGTGCTAGTTATACCACCCAGAAATTCTGATTTGAGAAGCATTGGCCTGGATTCTCTTAAAATGTCAATATCTTAATAAAGTGCATCCACTGACATACACCATATATCTATGAACCTCTAAAACTTATTGGTCTCTTGATCTATTGTCATATGAAAAGCTCGAGAAGGTATTAGTACTAAGAGGGAATCACCTAGTTCTTCCTACTAGGGTATTTCTTTAAAATAATGAAATGAACAATACATCATAGAACTTCTCTCAAGAATATATGCAGTGTTGACTGTTTATGCACACTGTTTGAAGCTGCTTCTGTATTGTTAGAAGTATTAGGATTCCCAATAACTTAAGTTTTTGGAATAATCAGTAATTTAAAACGGTATCAGAGCATGAGGTCCTAAATTCGACCATTGTCCCCTCTACTCTAGCTCCCATTTAAATTCTCACGTGTTGGGCCTCACCTATTAAAAGGTATTTTGAGCCCACACGTGAGGGAGACTTTTAGAAATATGTGGTTCAATGATTAAATTTGTCATATCTCATAGCTTAAGCTCTTGGGACAATCAATAATTTAACATGTATTATGGCAACTTCACTATTTCATAGTCTATTGCAGTAATGTCTAAAAAGTAAGAAAAAAGATTAATTAGCCTATTTCAATTAGCAATCTTAATTTGAAATTTATATTCCATGGGAATTTATTTATCGTAGGATATGAAAACACATTGTGCAGCAACATTGAGATTTTATAGGGCCCTCTATTTATTGCTAAGCACTTAGTAAAGGTGCAAGTATAATATCAGCTATTATATTGCAATTATGAAGCACAGTAGTGGTGGAAGGAAAGTTATAATCATTTCAGAGGCTTATAATGGTTTGGATTTTCTAGTTTTCTATCAGCTTTGAAGAAACTTTTTTCTCCTAGCTATAGGATCAAATAGGAGCACTATATGCTGCTTTCCTACTAGGTAACATGGTTTAAAAAACATATTAGCAATAATACTTACATTGGATGTTATTACAGTGGTTTTAATCCAATTGTTTTCTTACACTGATAGCATATCTGCATTAGTTAAATGTTTGAAAGCTTTTGGTTCCCGGGTTGACTGCATCCATAGCTCATAATTTTTCTATTCTAGTTGATTGAGAAATCGAGAGAATATCTTGGGCTTTCAGATCTTGAGAAACGCACTGTAGCTGGTGGCATTCTTAATGTTCATATCGGGGATGCCCTTTCACAGTCAGTCAATACTTCTGGAGGGTTTGCTGGTGAGATTCCTTTCCGCATTGCTTTTGTATTACCTATTTCATCTCCTTCTGTTTCTTTTTAGGACTTTTTGGATGGTTTAAATTTTGGAACTAGATTTATGTCTTGGGGTACTTCTGGTGGGTTGTGGGTCTTGTTAGTCTCTTGGTGGACTTCTCTACTTATCTTTAAAAATAAATAAATAAATAAATAAATAAAACAAAAAAGGTGAAGCATGATTATTGTTTCAATTCTTATAGTTTTTGTCATCTAATTTCATTGCACTTCAATCTCTAGGAAATGCCTCTTTTTACTAACTCATTTCGTCCTTTTCATAAGGATGGCTTTTAGTTGTACTTCACTCCCCTTTGTCTCACTAAGTTGTGCTTGAAATGATAACAGGCATTGTCGTTGACTTGTTTTCTGGTGGAAAAGTATTGCCGCAGTTGCAAGAGGTTTGTATCTCACTTTTTTGCATGAAGGGTTGGGACTTGGCTTTTGACATGGTGCCATGGTCTTTGATATTTCCTGTTCAAAAGTTCTCCAACACAGTACAAGTGCTGTTTTAAATTTAAATTTGTTAAAAGTTTCAATCATCTCTTCAATTGTTAATGCACTTCACTGTAATCATCTTGTCCTTTGAGCCAAGGTTCTACCCACTCTCTGCTGTCATCCACAAACACTGCTTGACTATTTCTTTGTTGATTTTTCCTTGCTTTCTGATTTTTGGCAGGTTCAAACCTGGTTAGAATTGAATGATAGATTGATGCCAAATGGTCGTCTCATGGTGAACTGCGGTGGCATTGATGAAGCAGCTGATGTGATAGATGGAGTGGTTCATCCCAAAAATTCTTCAATTGATGGTACCTGGGTGCAAAATTATACTATCAAGGCACTATCCAAAGCATTTCCTGGAAAAGTAGGGATTCTTTCATGAAAATATTATGTTCATTTGTGAACCAACATGGCTGCATCATTTTCAAGAAATACATAGTAGTATTACAAAATAAATCCAAAAGGATGAGTGACTTTTACAGTGCATTGAAGAGAAAGTTCAGAAAGGAATTTAGGATATGCTTAGTTGTCCAGTGTTATTCAATTTCAATGGTTCCAATCATATTTTGCAAACACATAAAATGCCCCTGTTACAGATTTTTTTTTTCCAACTGTTGCACTTAGTGATGGTTGAAAGTTGAAACTCTTAAACCTTCCATAAAATTGTATGCAAAACACTATAAAACATTTTAATTTCAATGGACATTCAAACAGGCCCTTTGCTGCCTGGCCAATTTAGTGTTAAGAAATGGTAGAAAAGGTAATCTTTGATGGTTGAAAATCTTAATCCTTTCATAAAATTGTATGCAAAACACAATAAAACATTTTAATTTTCATTGGACACTCAAACAGGCCCTTTGCTGTGGGGCCAAGAAATAAAAGAAAAGGTGATCTTTGTTTTAGTGGCTGTAGATATGACTCTGAGACTCTAATTGTGGACCATCTTATGCATTGTTTGATAATAGCATAATTTCACTTAAGAAGCTAATAATAGGTTGATACTTGATTAGAACAGTAGAGAATCTACAGAGAATGGAGAATCAATGGTTAGCTGATGGCTAGTAATTATCAAAACTGAACCTTTGGTGGTTTGTTTGATGACTGTTAAGGGTGGATCAGAGATGAAACTCGGTATAAATTTTTGTCTCATTAACGAGGGTAATGGAGTGGATTTAGTGATAAAAATGATGCAGGACAGAAGAATAGGATTCTTGAAGACACCTTAAGTGATTTATTCTAATAGGACTCAGGACTTCTCAAACAAGAATATCAAGCTTCAATGGGCTAGGCATGTGGACAGGGACAGATATAATAAGATTTTTGTAGGGTTCTTCATTACTCATAATTCTCATATCATATTGTCGAAGTTATGAATTTAATCCAATTGTGACAGAGGAGTAATGCTTGCAGCTTCTTGCTCAAGCTGGTGTCAGTGAGACATTCCTAGCTTGCATAGTCTGATTAATCATCCAATAGATTGTAAACATTGATTATAAAGGAGCATGTATTAAATTATGATGCGCTTTTCCTTTTCAAGTTTTGAGTTTCTTGTTATTATTGTCCAGTTCCCCTAAGACAGAAGAAAACTAACAGTTTGATATTTGAATGACAGTTTAGCTGGAAGAGAAAACCAAACAGAGAAGGTGAAAATTATCTTGCACTCACAGGACCTTTGCCAGATTTGATTTCATGGTCTGCTATAGTCCCAGATCCACTGAGGACAGCAGTAAAGCAATGGAAGCCTTGTGGAACCTTTTCATGAAAGCCTGCATTGAAACCTCCTTGTGCTGTTTTTGGAGTCATTTCACTAAACCACAGTGAATTATGTGACATAAAAGAGAGTTGTGTTCTGAGGTTCTATCCAGTGGTTATACTGTTTTCTTTCTGTACCCATCCTCTGCTTAAAAGTCCACTGTTCCAGTTATTAAAGAGATGAATTTTAAATGCAATAAGTAGTTGGTTGTACCTCAAAATGTTGCCAAAGTGCCATGTTGTAATTTACTTTTCTAATACAGAGGATCACAGCCAGTGTTATTAAACCCAGCCAGTCGGTTAGACTGGTAACCTTGTGACCCGGCACATTGACCGGTTTGGGTCATCAATTGGATCGGATGTGCATAAGACCCGGTCAGACCTAGTAAAACCCGGTAGATTTTAAGTAAACTGTGTGACTTGGCTAGGTTTTAATAACCCAGTTGGGATTGTGAATTATGTAAAATTACATTAATAGGTCCACTCTATTGATTTTTTTACTGTTTAATGTATGATATATGATAATTTAAATAAGAGAAAACCTTAAGAAATTATTTAAAAAAAAAAAGCACTTTTCAGTTTCATGTAGCCAATTACCATGTGGGTATAAGTATATGAGTATATGTTATATAGTTTATTTCTTAAACTCTTTTTTTTTTTGTTTTTTTTTTTGTGCTTTATTTGTTCATTGCTTTAAGTTTAAGCCTTTAACCTTTTTTTTTTTCTCTTCTTTTGTTTATGTAGTTTGAAATTTTCTTTTTTTTAATATACAAAATTTTAAGACATGTAACAAGATTTTATTTAGCAAAAATTTAGTTGCAATCTTATGATATTTGTTTATTTTGCTTATGAATTTTATAGAATTTCTAATATTGTTGCTTGTGAAACCTTGATTTTGAATTATAATGGCAAGTTTAATTTAGGTATACATTTTTTTTTTTTTAATTTACATATTCATGTTATGATTTCTTAAACTTATTTTTATATATATTTAATTTTTAAAATCTTTTTATTTGACCATGCAGCTTGATCGTCAACCTACTAGTTGAACCAATGGCCTATGATCCAGTTCATAGACCTAGTCAATGTTTGGTCTGGGTCTAATAATTATACTTGTAACAAATTGGACTTTAATTAATTATTGTTGAAAACAATTTTTTCACACCACGAGTCTGTTTGAGATCTGCTTATTTTACAAAAACTGAAAAAAATTTGCTGAAAGTACTGTAAATAAAGGTAAAAATTAACTAAAATAGTATAATGGGACTTATGAATAGTACCAAAAAGTGTAGTAGGACCCATGAGTAGTAGCAAAAATAAACTAAATAGTAAAATAAATTGGCAAAATTAATTATGCCAAACAGACACCACATGGTACTATTTTATTGGCAACTCATGTTACAGCAACATTATCATGAATTTTAGATAAATCTCATTTAAAGCCTAAGGGCAACTGCATCAATTGATGCAAAGTTGTGCAAAATAAAAAAAATGTGCTCATTTTATACATTGAGGAAAAAAAAAACATTCACGTCAATAGGCGTAAAATTGTCAATACGCCTAATATAATCTTTTTTTACTCTAGAGATTCTCATTTCGGATCCCGCAATACACCTAATTGCATTCGCTAAGCCTCACAGACTTCTTTTGGCAAATCCCCAAAACTTCCCTAGCTCCAAAACACTCTCTACACTTTGAAAAAGTATGACAATGGGAGAGGGAAAGGGAAGAGGCTACAATGATTTCTCACTAAGGATGAGTAGCTCTTTCTCTAAAAGATGGGTGTGTTGTATTGTAGAAAAATTATTTAGGGTTTTTCTCTTTGAATAGCCTCCCTTTCCAATCTTCACCAACTTAATACTAAATCCAATACAATAAAAACTCACAAAATACAAGGAACAAAATTAAAGCAAATACAACATTTTTTGTCATGGAATAAAGCCAACATAAAATATAGTTGTAAATCACAACCTTACAGAAGGAGAGGGTGTGTAGACAAAAAAAAAAAAAAAAAGGTTCCTTGGAAGAGAGTATAATTGGAACTACTTAGCTGAGGTTCAGAGCTTCACCTGTAGGATTGCATTGAAGCCCACAAATAAGTAAATTAAGGCCCAAATCTGTTGTTTAAGACTGTAGCTCAAGCTGGTTTGGGGACCACAATTGGCCCCGTCTGTGAGAATCCTACTCATCTTGGAGCTTTGAACTAGCTTCATATTGTCTGATTATGGAGGGCCCGCATGTTGGAGAGGGTTCTATTGGAGGAACTCATTCAAGGGCCTTCTCAAGGGGTCGTAGAAGATTGGAAAGAGAGCGTAGAAGGGAATAGCAGCTCATGCAAAATGGGCATGAGACAAGGGTAGACTCTTACGGAAGCAGGTTAATGATTTGGAAATTGAGCTAAGAGGCCGACACCATAGAAGAAACTAGGAGGATTCATCTGATGACCCCAAGTACATTGCGGGAGAGTCATCTCAAGGTAGTGGTTCGCGTCGGTTGAAAGACAGATCCCATGAAATCATGGGGCGTCATTGCGACTCTCCCCATCGCGAAAGGTACAGACACCATAATGCCACTATGGATGCTATGAGATGGGCGCTAAGGAAAGCTGCCCGTTCATTGTTTTCTGATGAGATTGAGCATACGGAAATGCCAAGACGATTCACCCGACCTCTGTTCACCATTTATGATGGAAAAACCAATTCGGTGGAGCATGTAAGTCGCTATATACAAATGATGTTGCTCTATTCTCATAATAATGGTTTGATGTGTAAGGTATTCCCGTCCAATCTTGGGTGGACAGCTATGAGGTGGTTTAATGGTTTAAGGAAATGGTCTATCCGAAACTTCGGGGAGTTAATGCAAGTGTTCGGGGTCCGATTTATAACATGTAGTAAAGTTCCTCAATCGATAGATGCTTTATTATCCATAAGGATGAGAAGTGGGGAAACCCTCCAATCTTATGCGAATAGGTATTGGGAGCTATACAATGAGATAGGAGGGGGAAACGAGCGGGTAGCTGCCAGCACCTTCCAACTGGGTCTCCCTAAAGAGTTGGAGTTGAGAGATTCTTTGACTATGCGGCCTCTCGAAGCATGCATTAGCTGATGAGAATGATTGAAAAGTATAAGAGACTAGAAGATGATCAATTGTAGGGCAAAGGAAAAGCCCCAGCTTCTTCACAATATTGTAAAGGGTATTGTCCCGAGAAGTTCCAACAAAAAACTAGGAGAAAGCCAAAGGCCCCCGGGCTAGGCTTAAGACAGTAGACCGAAGGAGTTAATGTGATGTTCAAAGAGCCTATTTATAAGATCCTTGAGCACATTAAGAATAAACCTTATTTTCGATGGCTGGGAAAGATGGGCTGGGACCCGATGAGAAGGAATTAAAGCTTATATTGTAATTATGATAGAGAAAAAGGTCACACCACTGAGCAATGTTGTGTGTTGAAAGATAATTTGGAGTAACTAGTAAAGGCAGGGCATCTCAAGGAGTTTTTGGTCGGACAAGAAGGAGTAAATATAGGCCAGGGATTAGGAAGTCGAAATGACCATACCCTTCCCCCTCCCTTAGGGGTTATTAAGGTTATTCATGCAACCTCTGGGGGCATAAGCTTGAATAATCGGAGGGGAATATTGAGTGTAGTGACTTCGCCTGAAGCAGATGTTACAGACCGACCTGAGAAGAGGCCCAAAAGGATTTCAATTCCGATCACTTTTAGTGAAGCGGATTTAGAAGAAACGTCTCAACCACATGATGATGCTTTGGTGGTGATTTCTCGAATTGGTGGATTCCTAGTAAAAAGGGTCATGGTTGATCAAGAGAGTGGAGCTAAAATCATGTACCCTGATCTTATAAGGGCCTGGGACTGAAGCCTGAGGATTTGAGTAGGTATGACACCCTGCTTGTAGAGTTTAATGGGAAAATTGTAATGCCCAAGGGGCAAATAAAGCTCCCAGTGGTAACCAAAGGAAAAGAGGTGGAAGTAAATTTTATTGTAGTCAATGCCAACTCACCATACACGGCGACTTTAGGGCATCCTTGGATCCATGCTATTGGGGCAGTACCCTCAACACTATACCAAAAGATCAAATTCCCTACGGAAGATAGGGTCACGATAGTCCGAGCCGATCAAAAGGTAGCAAGACAGTGCTTGGTGGCAGCAATAAATCATGAGATCAAGCAGAAGGACCAAATTGATTGGGAACAGTTATAGCAATTATCGATAACCAAGGGTCTGACAAGTGTAGACAATGCAGAAGAGTTGGTCCAAGTACGAATTTTTTCGTATTTTGACAGGTATTTCCGAATAGGGAAGAGCATGTCAGTAGAAAACTAAGTGGAAATTTTGTTGTCATTGGTACAAAATTTGGACATGTTCGCATGGAGTCCGTACAAAGTACTTGGGGTCGACCCGGCTTTTATTGTGCACAAGATAAATGTAGACCCTCTAGTCCCACCAAAGAAGCAAAGACCAAGAAGGTCCGTGAAACCTTATGTGGAGGAAGTGGAGGAGGAAGTGGAGAAGCTAAAGGTCGGGGGCTATTAAAGAAGTGTTTTTTCCTGAATGGTTAGCCAACGCGGTGATGGTAGAAAAGAAGAACGACAAGTGGAGAGTTTGCGTTGATTTCACCGACCTTAACTGAGCATGTCCGAAGGACCCTTTCCCGGTACCGAAGATAGATCAATTAGTGGATCTATCTTCCCTCCCCAATGCTTTCACATATGCCTCCTGAAAGTGTGATCCATAACATTAATAAAACAACTTCATGAAAAGAAACATTACATTCAACTCTCAAAGCTTAATCATTCTTTTTTATTTTTTGGTGATATTTTACACACACTCAATCAATCTTTAACCTATGAGGAGGTGCCCTTTGAGCCAGTGCTCATTGGCTACAAAGCTCAACCATCCTATCATTTTGATTTCTTGAGTTCATGTAGAAGTGTAAGCATACTCCAGTATATCCAACTGTTCAAATCCATACTGCTTTGCATTATTTCCTATAAAGCATGTAAATTCTAGGAAAAATCTTTTAGACTCTTCTTTCTTTTGTCTGATATCTATTGGATTTAAATTAAAAAAAAAAAAAAAAAAAAAAAACTAAATACATAGAAAGAATAATTCATATAGTTTAATCACATACAAAGAAAACCTGGTAATCAAGCTAGACAGGCCAACATATCTGAGCCCAAGAGTGATTGATTATGCTAGAGAGAGAGAGAGAGAGAGAGAGAGAGAGAAAGAGAGAGAGAGAGGCTTTGAATGAGTGAGTGATATGAGAGAGAAAGCCCTCAGAGTTGAGATTTGAGAGAGTGTGTGGAACAGTAACATATATTTTAGACGGAGATCGTTTTCTTATCACACGGTTTTAGCTTTTGTAGTTATTTATTTGTTTTTAAGCGAAATTACTATAAATGCATCTGTGATTTGACTCGTTTTTACTTTGCCTACCTGTGGTTTAAAACTTAACACTTTGCCCACTTAAGGTTACTTCCGTTAGGACTTTGTTACCCACCTTTGTTAAAAAGAAGGTTAAATATGTATTTTTACACCATTTTTATGTCTCTCTCATTCCAAAACATAAAACACATAAAAATTCAAGAGAAAACAAGATCAAAATGTGCTATTGGTAAAAAATATTATGCAATTTCTTAGAAATTCAACTTGTATTTAAATTTATCTTCTCAACCACAAACAAACTAATTATAGATCTGAAAGCATGATAAAACCGTACAAGAAAAATTGGATAAAAATTAAAACTCCTAATCTAACTCAAGAACATTCAGAGACTCAGAAATTGAGTAATCCACAATGTGACAATGGTAGCATTAAATGTGAGAAAAAATAAGGGAACTATAAAATGTGACAAAAGTACAGTCACATGTGATGTTGGTAATGCATAATGTGAAGATGACACCATCAAATGTGAGAAAAAAATAAAGCAACCGTCAAATGTGACAAAAGTATAGTTACATGTGATGTTGGAACTACGCAATGTGAGGATGGTACCATAAAATGTGAGACAAAAATAAGGGAACTACGGAATGTGACAAAAGTGCAGTCACATGTGATGTTGGTGCTGCGCAATGTTAGAATGGTACTATAAAATGTAAGAAAAAAATAAGAAAACTACCGAATGTGACAAAAGTACAGTCACATATGATGTTGGTACTACGTAATGTGAGGATGGTACCATAAAATGTGATAAAAAAATAAGGGAACTACCGAATGTGACAAAGGTACAGTCACATGTGATGTTGGTACTACGCAATGTAAGGATGGTACTATCAAATGTGAGAAAAAGAATAAAAGAACTGCCAAATATAGCAAAAATACAGTTAAATGTAATGTTGGTACTACACAATGTGAGGATGGTACCATTAAATGTGAGAAAAAATAAAGGAACCATCGAATGTGACAAAAGTACAGTTACATGTAATGTTGGTACTTCGCAATATGAGGATGGTACCATTAAATGTGAGAAAAAAATAGAGGAACCACCGAATGTGACAAAAGTACAATCACATGTAATGTTGGTACTGTGCAATGTGAGGGTAGTACTAGGGGTGTGCAAAAAATTGAGGAACCGAACAAACCAGCTGAAACCAACCAAACCGAGTTCAAAATTTCGGTTCGATTCGGTTTCAGTTTGTAGAAATGAAAACCGAAATTTTCAATTTCGGTTTCGTTTTCGGTTCAGAAAATAAAAGTCCCAACCGAACCGAAACCGACCGATATGTATTAAATAGAACTATGTACAAAATATTTTAGGATGTGTACTGCTAGTCTAGTGGTAAGACACGTGTGTGACTAAACTTGGCCCAGGTTCGAACCTTGCTAAAAACATTTTAATTTTTTCTTCCTTATAACACAAAACTACGTTGTTTTATACCAACTTAAAAAAAATAAAAATAAAACCCTACTCTCTACATTTCACTTCAGTCGCCTCAGCCCTCACTCCTTAATGCCTCACGCCCTCACCCTCACCCTCACCCTCACCCTCATTCTTTTCTTTTATTCTCTCTGATTCCATCTTTCATGCCTCTCTCTGCGTCGACGCTCTCTTTCTCTCTCTCTCTCACAGTCCGTGGCTCCGTAATGTGCAAAGTTGAAGTAGAAAAAGCATGGTGAACCCACAGTAACCCTCTCTCTCTCTCTTTAATTTCTCCATAATTTCCTCTCTCTTTTCTATATTTTGGGTTTGTTTAGCATGGTGAATCAATGCTGTTTTTTCAATTTTTATGTGCAAATAAAGTTAGGGCTTTGAAAAAACCCATGTGCTTGGTTGTTTATATTTTGGTTTTTTTTTTTTTTTTCTTTGTTTGCTTTCTTAGAAAATTAATGATAAGGAAACCAAAAAAACCCACCGAAACTGACCGAAACCGAAACAAACCGAAACCGATGGCTTTTCAACTATTTCGGTCGGTTTCGGTTGAGAATTTCACAAACCGAAAATTTTGGTTTCGGTTGGCCAACACTTAGAAAACTGATCGAAACCGAACTGACACACCCCTAGGAAGTACCATTAAATGTAAGAAAAAAAAATAAAGGAACTACCAAATGTGACAAAAGTACAGTCACATGTGATGTTGGTACTGCACAATGTAAAAATGGTACCATTAAATGTGAGAAAAAAAAAATAAGAGAACTACTAAATGTGACAAAGGTACAGTCACATGTGATGTTAATATTGCATAATGTGAGGGTGGTACCATCAAATGTGAGAAAAAAAAAAAAGGAAACTACCGAATGTGACAAAAGTACAATCACATGTGATGGTGGTACTGCATAATGTTAAAATGGTACCATAAAATATGAGGAAAAAAAAAAAAAAGGAAACTACCAAATGTGATAAAAGTATAGTCACATGTGATGTTGGTATTACGCAATGTGAAGATAGTACCATCAAATGTGAGAAAAAAATAAAGGAACCACCAAATGTGGCAAAAATACAGTCACATATGATGTTGGTACTACGCAATATAAGGATAGTACCATCAAATGTGGAAAAAAAATAAAGGAACCATTGAATGTGACAAAAGTACAGTCATATGTGATATTGGTACTATACAATGTGAGGATGGTACCATCATATGTGAGAAAAAAAAATAAAGGAACCACAAAATGTGACAAAAGTACTGTCACATGTGATGTTGCTACTGCGCAATGTGAGGATGGTACCATCAAATGTGTGAAAAAAATAAATAAACTACTAAATGTGACCAAAGTACAGTCACATTTGATGTTGATACTATACAATGTGAGGATGGTACCATCATATGTGAGAAAAAAAATAAAGGAACCACAAAATGTGACAAAAGTATTGTCACATGTGATGTTGCTATTGCGCAATGTAAGGATGATACCATCAAATGTGTGAAAAAAATAAATGAACTATTAAATGTGACAAAAGTACAGTCACATGTGATATTGGTACTGCACAATGTAAAGATGGTAGCATCAAATGTGAGAAAAAAAATAAGGGAATCACTGAATGTGACAAAAGTACAGTCACATGTGATGTTGGTACTGCATAATGTGAGGGTGGTACCATCAAATGTGAAAAAAAAAAATAAAAATAAGGGAACCACAAAATGTGACAAAAGTACAGTCACATATGATGTTGGTACTGCACAATGTGAAGATGGTACCATAAAATGTGAGAAAAATGTACTACTAAATGTGACAAAAATACAGTTGCATGTGATGTTAGTATTACACAATGTGAAGATGATACCATCAAATATGATGTTTTGGTAACCTAATATAGCAGGTTGCCTACTAGTAGGTAGCGTACCCAAAAAAAAAAAGGTAATTGTAGAATTGCCCAGACTTGAACATAGGGTTGTCCATCAACCTGGTTAACCCGATCCAACTGCCCGACCCGACGACCCACAGGCGGATTCGAATCCTCAGTCGGGTCGAGTGCGGGTCTAATAAGTTTAAAAATTTGGTTTTATGGGTCGGTTACGGGTCTCTTGAATTCTAACCTGTTTAAACCGATCCGATCGCCTATAATTTTAAAAAGAACTTTGACTTGGGTTACCTTCTATCTTTTGCATTCTACGCTGAACACGCCTCAACAGTCAGTCCTTAACAGCTTTCCCAAAAACAAAAAACATACCTCAAACCTTTTAGTTTCAAAAAAGCTCTTTCTTTCTCTCTCTGATCTCTCACTCACTGATTTCTCTCTCAAATCCTTATCCCTAGCCTTCTTACTGCCGCTGTCTCCTGTCGTCGAGTTGGATTCTATTTCTGACCCTAACCCTAGCCTTCACACCGCTGTCATCACTGAGTTGGGCCTACTACCGCAGTTGC
Source organism: Quercus gilva (assembly GCA_023621385.1). Lineage (NCBI taxonomy): Eukaryota > Viridiplantae > Streptophyta > Magnoliopsida > Fagales > Fagaceae > Quercus > Quercus gilva. The sequence goes on along the minus strand of CM042476.1, from coordinate 103,161,794 downwards.
TGACTCAAAAGTCAAATTGAAAATCCATATCTTGATGAATCCTTCCTCTAAACTGCTTGAAATCTCCTCTAATCTTTGCAGTCTATGGGTTAGTAAAAAAAATTATTGTTTTTTTTTTCTTAAAAAAAAAATTGTATTGATTTTGTGGATGTGGTGATGGTGGGGGAAGGATTGGTGGTGGTTGTGTGGGTTTAGTCTTATCTCCCCCTTTTTCGGTTTAATCTCATGGATCTGTTGTGTTTGACTTGGTTTGTATTATTTGGATTTTGATTTCTTTGTTATTGTTTGGGTTTTGATTTCTTTTTTTTCTGGGTTTTGGGTTTTAATTTCTTTGTTCTCGGTTTTGGGTTTCATTTCTTTGTTCTAGTTTTATATTTTTGAGCTATTTGTTTTGGGTTTTGATTTGTATCTTGTTGTGCTTGAGACTCGAAATCACCTGATGGATCTGACCCGCTCAACCGATGACCCGTGCTACTGGGTTCGACTTGAATATTCGGTCGGCTGCGGGTCCGTTTTTCCAGTCACCCGATTCTATCGATTTGGGTACGGGTCAGATCCAAACCCAATTTGACCCGACTCGTGGATAGCTCTACTTGAACATACTACTTTGTGTACTTCTCTTTGTCTACAAAGTACTCATTTATATATTTACACCACCGATTTCATCTTTTGATGAAAATGTCTACCTTTTTATTAAAAAAAGAAGAAGTGAAAGGGTACTTGTTGTCATTACACTATTAAATAAAACTATTATTATTATTATTATTATTATATGTCTTCGAAGATAACAAAATAACCTAAAAAAATAGTTATTGTTATTATTATTATAATTAATGCAATTGTTAACATTCATTAAATATTTTCGTTAAAATAAATGTTAATTACATAAAAAATGGCCACATATCCTCAATTTAATTTACAACCAAAACAACTAGTATTTTATATTAGTGTAATCCAACACTTACTGCAACTTTAAAAATAGAAAACACACTTTTTTTTTTCACAGATTTACCAAATGCTTATTTGTGGTTTTAAAAATTGTCTAAAAAAAAAAATCTGTGGGGACAGGATTTGATAACCTCGGCCCACTTCATACTAGGCCCAAGGCCTACGCCGAGGAGGAAGAAATGTCTGAGGACGAATCGGGGAAACTTCAGTTACCAAGAAGCACTGTCAAGGACAATCCTGTCCTCGCCCAACCGAGACCATGGAAAGGAAGAGCAGAGCACCATCAAAGGCGGCCCTTCAGAGCGTCCCCAAAGAAAAGACAAGTACAACGAGTCAGCTACAGAAGCATGGTGGAGGAACGATTCTAGGAGGAACTGTCACTTCCACATTAAATGCCCAAAACTAACGTTCTAGCCGCATTAATGAAGAAGTAACCCCTGAACAGTGCTGCCACAGTTGCTACAACCCACAGAAAGAATAGGAAGGTGACTGATGGGATAAGCATTCAAGTGATGACCTACATGACCAACAAATGAAGGGCCAAGATTAACCAAATGGGGGATATATAATGTAAGAAGTCCTCCAGAAAGGGGGACAGGATTTTGGAGGCAGAAAATATTATAGCACTTGTGTCATCTCTGTAGCCAAGCACTGAAGAAGCAATAAGAACTCCAGCCCTTAAGAGGAGGGCCGAGGAGCCATATTTCATGCTTTAGCCCACGTTCTTGTCGTTCGACCCATTCACTACCATGTTTAGTTGTTGCAATCCTTATTAGGGCCTAGTTCTTGAACCTATACTCTACAAATTCATTATATTAGGCTAGCTAGGTTTCAGTCCACTTATCCCATGGTGGTAGTGCTTAAACTCAGTCCCTACAATTGGCGCCGTCTGTGGGGAGAACTTGTGCGTTAGTAAGGGCAACGATCAAGCATGGAAGGATCAAGCCCTCATCAACTAGGCTCCCATCAGCCTGAATCGGCTAGATCACAACAGCAGGGTAACTTTCTCAACCCTAGGCGAGACCGATACGAAGAGAACGGAAAGTTTTGAGAGAGAAGCGTGCACACCTCACAAACCAGTAGAAGCCACACTCATGGGGACAGCCACGTGCCCTGGGGGCAAAACAACAGCCAAGCCAGGCAATCGAAAGAGGTTAAGAGTCACGTGTCCCAGAGGCAGGATGATAAGGTGGCCATGCAGCGAGAGATAGACGATTTAAAGAGAAGGATGCGCCACGCACAATGAGGGCAGTCTCGTCCCAGCCCTGACATGCCCTTCGACGATGAAAGTGACGACGACTATAGGCAAAGATCAAGAACTCCTCAAAGCGAGACCTTCTCTCACGAGGAAAAGCACCACCGGAGGCGTAAACGTAGCAGCCCATCTCCCAGGGGCTTGGGAAGTGATGCCATGAGCAGGGCATTGGATCAACTCTCCAAATCACCTTTCACAAGCCATATAGAAGTGGCTATGCTTCCTCGGCGATTCCAACAACCAACCTTCACCATTTATAACGGCAGAACGAACCCTGTGGAGCATATGAGCCAATACAACCAAAGGATGACCGTCCACTCTAAAAACGTGGCACTGATGTGTAAGGTCTTCCCCTCTAGCCTGGGACCAGTGGTAATGAGATGGTTCAATGGCCTGAAGACAAGCTCCATAGACTCGTACAGATAGCTGATCTAAGCCTTTGGCTCCTGCTTCGTTACGAACAGTAGAACTCCTCGGCCCTTGAATACGTTGTTGTCCCTATCCATGCACGATGGAGAAACTTTGAAGGCCTATTCGGACAGGTATTGGGAGGTGTATAACGAATTGGACGGCAATTACGGTGATGTCGCCATCAGTACCTTCAAGAATGGTCTTCCAACTGGGCACGGCTTGAGGAAGTCTCTGACTAGTAAGCCTACCACCAATGTGCGCCAGCTGATGGATCAAATCAACAAGTACAAACGAGTAGAGGAAGATTAGCTGCAAGGCAAAGGAAAAAAGAAGGTTATCACTCAGGATATGAGAGACTTCAGGTCCGACCGGTATAACAGCAACCGCCCAAGAAGAGATTTTGCAGGGCAATCCGAGGTGACCAACGCTTAGACTGTCAATGCTGTATTCCGAGAACCAGTACACAGGGTATTGGAGAAGATCAGGAATGAGCCATACTTTAAATGGCCAAATAAGATGGCGGGGGATCCCACGAAGTGCAATTAGAACCTTTATTGCCAATACTATGAGGACCACGGACATGCCACGAAAAACTGCAGGCACCTCTGGAACCACCTGGAACAACTAGTCCAAGAAGGAAAGCTGAAGCACCTTCTACATCATTCTAGTGGCCATCAAGGCCAGACTGATCAGGAGCCTCGAAGAGATGCTACACTGAGGCCACTTGCAGGAACGATCAATGTGATCTTGGCTGCGCTGGGAAGAACAGGCACGTGCCCCTCGCGGGTATTGTCTGTGGCCCAAATACCTGCCGAGGAGCCCCAGCCAGAGCCGAAGAAAGTTAGAAGGAATTTTCACCCGACCCTGAGTTTTTTAGAGGAAGAAAAGATTGGGACTACCCAGCCCCATGACGATGCACTGGTGATCACTTTTAAAATTGGGGACTACGATGTGAAAAGGGTGATGGTGGATGGTGGCAGTGGGGCTGAGATCATGTACCCCAATCTCTACAAGGGAGTGGGGCTAAAACCAGAGAATTTGGCACCTTATAGCTCCCTACTGATGAGATTTGATGGGAAACTAGTTACCTCGAAGGAAATGATTAAGCTACCCATCCAGACTGCCCCAGAGGTAGTGGAGGTGAATTTTATAGTGATGGACACCTACTCCTCGTACACAGCCATCGTCGGCAGGCCCTGGCTCCACTCCTTGGGGACTGTGGCCTCCTCCTTACACAAGAAGGTGAAGTTCCCGTCGAGGGATCAAGTTCTTGAAGTCCGTGGTTGCCAATCCACAGCAAGGTAGTGCATGATGGCGACCATATTGCATCTGCTCGATGTAGAGTCCTCCGCCACTGCTGAAGGAGGGTTATAGCAATCAAAGAACCCAGTGGCACCTCCTGATGCAGCTGCCGAGGAAGTAAAATGTGAAGATCTTGAGAAGGTGGTGGTTGGAAATGATCTAGAGAAGTTCTTCCAGGTCAGGGCTCAGCTGCTTCCCAGGAGAATGAGGAGTTGATTGAGTTCCTCAAAACAAACATTGACGTATTTGCATGGGACGCCTATGATACTCCAGGGATTGATCCGGCTTTTATCTGTCACTATCTCAATGTCAACCCATCCATCATTCCCAAGAAGCAACCACCTCGGCGCTCATCAAGAGAGCACGCCGATGTGATTAGGGAAGAGGTGAAGAAACTTAAGCGCGCGGGAGCTATCAAGGAGGTTTTTTTACCCCGAATGGTTGGCCAACACTGTGGTAGTCAAGAAGAAAAGTGGAAAATGGAGGGTTTGCGTAGACTTCACGGACCTAAACAAGGCATGCCCAAAGGACCTGTTCCCTATGCCTCGGATAGACCAGCTGGTGGATGCAACTGCGAGACATCCTCGGATGAGTTTCTTAGATGCCTTTCAATGCTATCATCAAATACCACTAGCCCTAGAGGATTAGGAGAAGACAGCTTTCATGCCGCCTATTGGGAACTACCACTATAAGGTGATGCCCTTTGGCCTGAAGAATGCAGGGTCCACCTATCAAAGAATGATGACGAGAATGTTTGAGTCGCTGTTGGGCAAGAGCATCGAAATTTATGTTGATGATATGGTGGTGAAGAGTAAGGTGGTATTTGAGCATTTAGGGGACCTCGGCCGTATTTTTGATGTCTTGAGGAGGCACAGGCTGTGCCTGAATGCTTCCAAATGCTCATTCGGCGTCGGATCAGGCAAGTTTTTGCGCTACCTCATTATTCACAGGAGAATTGAGATTGATCCCGACCAGATCAAAGCTATCAACGACTTGAGGCCTCCATAAAACCTTAAGGAGGTCCAAAAGCTCACTGGAATGATCGCGGCCTTATATCGGTTCTTTTCCAGGTCAGCTGATAGATGCAGGCCTTTCTACCTCTTGATCAACAAGTGGAAGGGATTTGAGTGGTCCGAGGACTGTGCCGTGGCCTTCTGGCAGCTCAAAGAATACCTATCCCGACCACCTTTCATGTCTAACCCTGAAGCCGACGAAGTCCTATATGCATACATTGCCATAGCCCCTCATGCGGTGAGCTTGGTGCTAATACAGGACAACAGTGGCATTCAAAAGCCAGTCTATTATGTGAGCAAGTCGCTGCATGAAGCTGAGATCAAATACTTGCCCTTGGAGAAAGCCATATTGGCTGTGGTCCATGCTACATGAAAGCTTCCCCATTATTTTTTGGCTCACACGGTAGTTGTTCTAACCCAACTACCCTTAAGGTCTGTGCTTTGGACTACTGATTACATTGGAAGGATCGCCAAGTGGAACACAATTCTGGGGGCTTTTAAGATCAAATACATGCATTGGATCTCTATAAAAGGCTAGGTCCTGGCTGACTTGGTGGTCGAATTTGCCGAGCCACTAGTGGAAACAGTAGCAGAAAAGGGAGACATGAATGGAAAATCAATTGAGGCAATCTCCGTTCCAGGGCCCCTATGCTGGAAAGTGTACGTTGATGGTGCCATGAATCAAAGGGGGTCTAGAGTAGGGCTAGTCTTAGTATCCCCTGAGAAGTCTGTTGTAGAGAAGTCCCCGAGACTTGGGTTCTCGGCCACAAATAACGAAGCCGAATACGAGGCCTTGTTACAAGGGATGGCCATGGTACAAAAGATAGGAGGAAAGGCAGTGGATATGTTCTCAGATTCAAGACTGGTGGTGGGCTAGGTAAACGGGGAGTTGAAAGCCGGAGACGTGAGAATGCAAGAGTACTTAAGCCAAGTCAAATGCCTGCAATCTGATTTCAATCTTTTCAGCTTGTTACATGTCTCTAGAAGTGGGAACACCCATGCAAATTCGTTGGCCATACTAGCTACCTTTTCGGCAGGAGATCTGCCTCGGATTATCCTTGTTGAGCATCTGGAGAGAGCAAATGAGGTGGCAAAAGGCATGGCTCACGTCCACCAAGCTAGGGTGAGCCCTAGCTAGATGGACCCTATAATGAGGTTCCTCAAAGATGGTACTCTGCCTGAGGAGAAGTCAAAGGCTAATAAAATACGAATGATCGTTCCTCGGTTCTGGCTGTCCGAGGGCCACAAACTGTATAGGTGCTCCTACTCTGGACCATACCTACTGTGTATCCACCTTGAAGCATCAGAACTACTGCTTGAGAAGCTGCACAAGAGGATCTGTGGGAGCCACACAAGAGGAAGGTCCCTGTCGCACTGAGCCCTCACCTAGGGATATTGGTGGCCGGGGATGCAGAAGGAGACCCTGGAGTATGTTAAGAAGTGTGACCAATGCCAACGGTTTGCCCCAAATATCCATCAACCAGGAGGGATCCTTAACCCTTTGTCCAGCCTATGGCCGTTTGCCCAGTGGGGCCTGGACATTGTAGGTCCTTTCCTCAAGGCACCAGGAAATAAAAAATATATATTGGTCGGCACAGATTATTTCACCAAATGGGTTGAAACTGAACCGCTGGCCAACATTAGAGACGTGGATGCTAAGAAGTTCATTTGAAGGAACATTGTCACCCGATTCGGGGTCCTATATACCCTTATTTCAAATAATGGGATTCAATTTGACAGCAAAGCCTTTAGAAGGTATTGTTGCGAACTGGGGATCACAAACTGGTACTCAACTCTAGCTTATCCTCAGGAAAATGGGCAGGCCGAGGCTGTCAACAATGTCATAATCAATGGGCTTAAGAAAAGGCTGGATGATGCCAAGGGAAGATGGGTAGAAGAGCTGCCGCACGTCCTATGGACTTATCGGACTACGCCACAGCGGTCAACAGGGGAAACATCTTTTACCATGACCTATGGGGCTGAGGCTGTTATCCCTCTAGAAGCGAACTTTCCAACGCTGAAGACGAGCTCCTTCACCCCGAGCAGTAATGATGAGCTACTAGGGAAGAGCCTAGATCTAATTAATGAATAAAGGGAAAAGGCAATGATCCAGCTGGCTTACTATCACCAGAAACTCAAACAGGGATACGATGCCAACGTAAAGCTAAGACCACTGGCACCAGGGGACTTAGTGTTAAGGAAGGTTGCGGGTGTCACCAAGAATCCATCCTATGGAAAGCTAGGACCTAAATGGGAGGGACCATACCGAATTACCTCAGTGGCAGGGGTGGGTGCATACTACTTAGAAGACTTAGATGAAAAACCTGTACCTCATCCATGGAATGTAAATAACCTACGAAGGTATTATTATTAATAAAAGCATTTCTGTTAATCCAGACTCTAAGTCTATTATGATTGTATGTTTCGTGCCCTGATAACTATCTAAGCATTAGACAGAACCAAGGTCTTGCATAGTCCTCAGACTCAAGCCTATGGGAAAACTAACTACTTCAAGAAAAATCTAAGTGTTAGACAGAATCAAGGTCTTGCATGGTCCTCGAACTCAGGGGAAACTAACTACTTTAAGAAAATCCTAAGTGTTAGATAGAACTAAGGTCTTGCACGGTCCTCGAACTCAAGCCTATGGGAAAACTAACCACTTCAAGAAGACTCTAAGTATTAGACAGAATCAAGGACTTGCATGGTCCTCTGACTCAAGCCTATGGGAAAACTAACTACTTCAAGAAGAACCTAAGTGTGGGGTAGAATCAGAGCCATGCCTGGTCCTTGAGTCATCTACCTTGGTAAAATTTACACCATACAAAATTTGCCTGGGTATCAAACAAAGCCTATGAACAGGCTAGTCCAACTTGATTAACTGCTTTAATGCCCGTCGTGATCATTGCAAACAATGATGATCTTTCCTATAACGAAATCTAAGAAATTGAGTCCATGAGCATCACTTGAAGCGTTTTAGGGTGCCATGGACTTGGTCCTGGTTCAACCCACACCTGGAGGGTTCCCTCTTTCCATAACCTTGAATGTTTATTAAAGAGGCCTACCTCGGCTCTAAATCAAAAACAAAAGAGAAGTAGTTTCCATTGGCATAAACATATATTTACGTTATTGTAATTATTGCTGTGATAAGCTGAGGCACAATTGGAGTTAGGATTGTGCAAGCGAAGAAGATAAATAACGCAAGTAAAAAAAAAAAAAAGAATGCGCACTACATCAAGTCCATAAAAGTTACACAACAGGAGTCACATTACAATGTTTAAAAAAATATAAGGCAAAAGTGTCATTACATTTTTCAAAAAAAAAAAAAAAAAAAGGGAAAAACATAACATAAGACAAAAGTGCCAAGGAGCCTACTTCTTTGGCTTAATCTTTTTCGATTGGTCTTTGGCCACCTCAGGGTCCTCAGGGCTCTAACTTAAAGGAATGGCCTGCAGAGGCACCACGGAGAGAATTGTCTCTTCGGCGAGAGAGGCCTAGGAGGCCTGGGCGTCAGATGAGGGGTTTGCAGCCTCCTGGAGTGCTTCCTCGTTGGGACCTTTGGCCGTTTCAATTACCCCAGGAGGATCAGCTTCCTTGGCGGGATCTTCGGAAGTGGTAGTAGTCGCCTCAGTGGCAGCACCAACTTCCTCGGAGACCACCTCAACCTTAGAGCTAGATGAGGCAACTTCACGGATGGCTGGCAGGTAGTACATGTTCTCTACCTTCCACAGGTCAGATAAGGCCTCAATGCCAGCTTACCTGAGGGTCTCATTCCAAACTTGGGAACAGTAGAGTCGGCATATACCAGGCACTTAAGCCTTAAGGACGGCCTCTGTCTCGGCCACACCTGAGGCATAGGCTGCCTCCTCGGCCTCCTCCTTAGAAGCCTAGGCCTCCGCTCTGCCAAAATTTACCTCGTCCTTAGCCCTTAGAGTTTTGTCTCTGGCAAATTCCGCAATGCCCTTAGCTCTCTCTGCCTCAGTTGCTTTCTTCTTCAGATCGGCAATCTGCTCTTTCGCAATCCTTAGTTGGTCCTCCGCCTTGAGCAGGCGCCTCGTCTGGTCTTCGGCCTGCCTTTGGGCGGTTTCTAAGCCTACCAAAGCGCTATCCCTATCCCTATCCCTGGTCATCTCCTTAAGAGCCTCTTTGGCCTTCACGAGGTCGGCCTCCAAGATCTTAAGGGTCTGAGTGGAGTCCAGGCGCTTGTCACGCTCATTATCCAAGGCCCTACTCTGGCTATTAGCCTCCTCCTCCAACCTAAAAGTGGCCTGTATAGCCTGCCAATTGAAATCAATACACAATAAGTTTAAAACCCAGGAATGAAATCCACGGAGTCAAGTATCAGAAGTCTTACCATGCCCAACTACGTTTTAAGGTTGAGGAAGACCTCTTTACTCCTCAGGCCCCCCAATTCGGCCATATCCACAGGGAGTAGCAGAGACCTCTCTAATGCGTTGGCCATGTACGTGCCTTCGCCCCCTCGAAAGTCCCTAAGAGAGGCATCGTCCCTCAAAGGCTTCCCATGGAGCATTGGGGCGGGAAGCCAGGCCTGAGCCTCAGACTAGACGATGACTTGCTTATCTTGGCCTTGGGGCCCTATCTTCAGTTATTTTGAGGGCCGCCGAGCGTCGTCCTCCCCCTGGGATGAACGAGACTTGTCGCCTTCCATAGGCCTTTTGCCTTTGTCCTTCTTCTGCTTAGGACCAGCGGGCTCAGGCCTAGGTGGCAAGCTCAGCTGAGGTGGAGGAAATGGAAGCCTAGACTGGGCAAAAGTTGACCTGGTCCGAGCAGGCTGAGACTTGGGTGGAGGAAGAGGAAACTTAGGCTGAGACTTCCCCGACTGCCCCTCAATCAAGTCAAGTAAATTGGTTTGGGATTTCCTCTTGTAACCCATCTCGGCCCGAGGAGAGTTTCCTGCTGACAGAAAGTCTGCTTCAGTCAAGTTCTGGTCACCCAAGTCATCAGAGGAATCCTCAGACAGGTGGACTTGTTCGAACATACCAAATTCGTCCCCGGACGGACCTAAACTAGCAGCTCCTCCTTCTGTTTCTCTATCTTCTTCCCTAACCTCCGCAGCCTGGTGGGGTGTAGAAGAGCTCGCCAAGGGAGTGCCCTCTGGAGTAGGAGATCCCTCTGGAATCGAGAAACCGTCCTTTGATACGGTAATCCTCCGAAGCCGAGGATCCTTTACCCTGATCACGTACTTTGGCGCCGAGAACGATTTCTTAATGGGGTCTTATCCCTGGATCTTATGGGCGGCCCTAACTTGGTTGTCGACCTCGTTTACGAAGATCTCTGCTGTCAATACAGTCTCTAAATCCTCCTTGTTGACTAAATGGAGGTGCCGTTGAAAAGCATGCGGATCTGCGAAAAAGAGAGCACATTTGTGTCAGCAATCAAGCATTGCAAACTTTGATAGCACAAAATATTAGATCCCCTCATACTCTAAGGCACCCCACCTGATGTCCCTTCCTCTGTTGGACAATGGAGGCCGTCGTGCCATTCTCTAGACATGATGAGGAAGTCCTTATCTAGACCCTTGTTGGACGAAGGGAGGCATTGGATAAGCCGCACCCTATCATCCCTCGTCTTCATGTACTAAGACTTGCCCTTTAAGTGCTGGAGGTTGTAGCACCAGTTCACGTCATGATAGGTCAACCTTAGCCCCATCTTCTCATTTAAGGCATCTACACAGCCTAGAATCCTAAACATATTGACGCCACGTTGGGTGAGGGCTAGCCGAAAATGCCTAAGGTAACCCCTCATCACCTGACCCATGAGGATCCTCATACCGCCCTCTAAGAAGGTGATTACGGGAATCACCACCTCGCCCTCTTGCCTCCTAAAACTCCCATCTCCCTCTTCACAGTACCTTAAACCTACATTACTAGGTATCCTATAATCGACGATGAACTTCTCCATCGCCTTTTCAGTCTTAACCAATTTCTTGAACCTACCCATCCCTAGAGACAACTAAGAGACTCGGAGAAAAAAGTTTAGAAGAGAGGAAGCGTAATTTAGAGAGAGAGAAGAAGACTTACAAAAATGAGGAAAAGCTCCTCGGACAGGCTTTTTGTGCTGAAGGGAGTCATGAGTTTGGTTGGAGATTTAACCGAATTCAGGGTATGTGCGCAAGAACTCTTGAATGCGAAAGTAAAGAGGTGAATCGGTTCAAATGGGTATTTATACCCCCAATTAAAAATAACTGTGTGAGTTTTCCCGTCCATAAAGTCAGGAAAATTGCCACCGTTCGATCATCATCTCACCGTTAAACGTGGGAAGCATGATGCCGCCAAAATTTAATGAAAGCGCGCTCCGCATACCAAAGCATCAGGAACGTGCATTGGATAGGTGAAAAGACTCTGGTACTGACGGAGGACAAGACTTGACAAGCCATGGCAAAGGCCTGAGGACATCAAAATCCTCCTCTCCGCCCGAGGAGCCTAACAGTAGGATTTTGAGGGGCTATTGTGGGGACAGGATTTGATAACCCTGGCCCACTTCATACTAGGCCCAAGGCCCACATCGAGGAGGAAGAAATGTCCGAGGACGAATCGAGGAAGCTTCAGTTACCAAGAAGCACTGCCAAGGACAATCCTGTCCTTACCCAGCCGAGACCATGAAAAGGAAGAGCAGAGCACCATCAGAGGCGGCCCTTCAGAGCGTCCCCAAAGAAAAGACAAGTACAACGAGTCAACCGTGGAAGCATGGTGGAGGAGCGATTCTAGGAGGAACTGTCACTTCCATAATAAATGCCCACAACTAACGTTCTGGCCGCATTAATGGAGAAGTAACCCCTGAACAGTGCTGCCACAGTTGCTGCAACCCACAGAAAAAATGGGAAGGTGACTGATGGGATAAGCACTCAAATGGTGACCTGCATGACCAACAAATGAAAGGCCAAGATTAACCAAATGGGGGATATATAATGTAAGAAATCATCCAGAAAGGGGGACGAGATTTTGGAGGCAGAAAATATTATAGCACTTGTGTCATCTCTGTAGCCAAGCACTGAAGAAGCAATAAGAACTTCCAACCCCTAAAAGGAAGGCCGAGGAGCCATATTTCATGCTTTAGCCCACGTTCTTGTCGTTCGACCCATTCACTACTATGTTTAGTTGTTGCAATCCTTATTAGGGCCTAGTTCTTGAACCCATACTCTACACATTCATTGTATCGGGCTAACTGAGCTTGAGTCCACTCATCCCATAGTGGTAGTGCTCAAACTCGGTCCCTACAAAATCTATTTTATCTAAACTCGAGGGTGAAAAATAGTAAGCCCAACATCAAAAGTAGAAATTTGTTAATTTTAAACTTCAAGAAAAATCTCTTCTTTTTTTTTTTTTTTTTTTTTTGATACCAGATAGAATACTTTAGCTTAATCTAAATGAATATGTGTGTGAAGCTCCCTCCTAAAGACTTGAACCCCGACCCTTGCCCCCCACACTGTATAAGTATTTATACTTGTGGAGTGACCATAGCACCAAGGGTATGCGGTAGTCAAGAAAAATCTCATTTAGATCTTAACAAATTTGACAAAAAAATTTACTTGTCTTCTTTACTTTGACTTATAAATTTGATTAATCTATTATTGCAAAATAATTAAAGTTATAATTAATTTATACTTTGATCTCCAAAAACCTCATGGCTATTGGTGGCTCTCTCTCTCTCTCTCTCTCTCTCAGCCATGGCCAAGCCTCACAAAGCCCACGCCACCACTAACACTAATGGTAGATCAACTTAATAGTACCACCACAACCACTAGCCATTGCCTCCTCCTCTTTATTTCTCTCTTATTCTCTTTATTTTTCTCATTTATTTTCTCCCTTTATTTATGGCCGAACCCTTTTTTTTGTTTGGTTTTTTAATTGGTTTTCATGGTTTGGTTGATTTAGGGATTGGTTTTTTTGTCGATTGAAGTGATTTAGATTTGGGTTTGTAAAATGGGGTATTGGGTGTTTTTGATTTTGAGCTTAGCTATTAGACTTTAGAAAATTGGATTTTAGAGTTGATTTCAAAATGGGTTTGGATGTACAACACACATAAATGTGTTTTGGTGATTTCAAAATGGGTTTGGGTGTTTTTGATTTCGAGCTTGATTGTGTGTAAGATTTGTTTGTGGTGGTGGGCTTTGTAACAATGGTGGTAAGGCCATGGTCTTGCTGATTTGGTATGAGTTCGGACTTTGGTATACACACAAAGAAAGAAGAGAGAGGCACGAGAGAGAGAAGAGAGAGGGTCAAAATGACTAACATCCCTAACGGTATTTAGAGACTAAATTTGTTGGCTTTGAAATATTTTTGAATTTTGTTGGCATTATTCCAAATCTCTCGGTATGTCACTGAAATTTACCCTTATAATAAAACAATATATTTTACCCAGTTTTACACAACTCAAAAAACAATTGAAATCACTTTTTTTTTTTTTTTTTAAATCATGACTTTTATCCACGGTTTCAATAATTTTTTAGTTTATTTGCAACAAGTATTACCCTGACATCAATAAAAAAAAATTTATTTATATTTGCAATAAGTATTACCCTTATGAGAATGACCCTCGAATACCTAGTCATTACAAGCTCCTTACCCATTTGGATGGAGGGGGGAAGGAGGGAGAGTGGAGGGGAGTAGAGTAGAATTGACTAAAAATAGACTAATTTTGGACCAAATTTACTCTACTTCTCCTTAATCCAAGCGGACCATAAAGCAGTTATTACGTCAATTTGTTTTGGCTGGGTATCTTTAAGATATTCAACAGTACGTTTGAGTATATGTGTAGGCATATTATGTAGTTATTAGAATGACCCTCGATTGTCTACCTAGTCACCGCAAGCACCTTAAAGCAGTTGTTACACTTGCATCTCTATTGGGTTTTAAATTGTTATTCTGTTCTTGTCATATTAATTAAAATATGCTTGAAAAGAAATCAAATCATATTAAATTATTATGTTGTGTATATATATGCTTGTATGCTTTAATTACTTGTTTAGAAAAGGTAGTATAAGCTAGCTAGCTAGGAAGCGATTGAAGATGTTCATGACCTGTTTAATTTAGAGGTCGTCTTAATTAATTAAGCGTGGGTTCACAGTCTCAATGTCACACGGTGGCGGTTCGGTTCCATATCAGTATGCATATATACACGTTGCAATATGCAAAGTGCAAATACAGCACACACCACCACGTTGGTCATGGCATGCAATGCCACGCTGACTAACTTTAATGATTAACGCGGCCTGCTCTTATACTAGACACGAATATATGCAGTATCGGCTACCAAAGTATACGTGAGGAATGAATATATTATGTACAGCCTAAACAATTCATATAAAAGCTAGGGTGATGAGGTTTTATATATACTAGTAAATCGAACTTGTGGCATATATAGTCAAAGGCAAATTAAGATATATTGGCATATATTATTACAGTGATCGAGTAGAGAAATCAGAAAGTGATGTCAGGGGTACAGGGAGCACAGCCACCGGAGTCAAAGACTGCAACAACATACGAGTCAATATCTGGGGGAGAGAACAAAACCAAGATTGAGATACATTCAAAAGAGGATCAGGGTATGATTCAAATAGATAAGTTGCAGAACAAGATCGAAGATGCAGCTGGAAAAGGTGGCCCTGTATTTGGTGCTGGTAAAGACGAAAACAAGCAGGACCTTGGTGTTACTGGGACACCTGTGAATGAGAACCTCACCTAGCCAGCTCTATATCATATGTATTTATATTAAGCTTTTTATGTACTTTACTGTAGTAGCAGTGGTGTAATGGTGTAATACCAATATCTCCCTTATATCATAATATATGTATGTTTGAAATTTGAATAATCTTAATTTTTGTTTGTGGATGCCGATTATATATATTTGTGTGTTATTAATTAGAGGATTGATATTTGTAATATGTGAAAGGTCTAACATATCACTCAAGAAATATATTTGTAACTATGTGTTCTCTCGAGTTTCTTTTACTCCTCGCTGTTTCTATTGTTGAGCAACCTAAGCTTGGCGAGCCTCATGGGCTTGGTCAATAATTTCTTCTTTTTTTTTTTTGAGAAACTGGTCAATAATTTCTAGATAGTGATTTCTACCTATAAAAAAATATAAAATGGAATAAAAAATATAAAATGAAGTCAAGTGGTATGTATAAGTCAAATTAATTATCTCAATATAGTACTGAGCCAGTTCAAACTTGGAGAAAAAGAGGAGAGGGTTGCAAAGGCCCAAGGCCAGTGTACTTTTCATAAGTAGGTGAAAAATACATGTAAATTATTATGATTAGTCTGCATATGTTCCACAACTAATTAAGGCTTTATTGTTGCAATCTCATTGGTCAGGAGACACATATAAAATGAATCTAGAATTTTATAGGAAGTAAAACCTGTGCAATGTTTCTTTTATCATAGTACTAAAAGTTTTGATAACTTGGAGGAATGCAATTACCGCTATCCTAATAATCATGTTTTTGAAGAATCTGAACGTGTAAAACAAGTGGTTTTGAAACCACTGAAGCAATGGCCAAAGAGTAGTTTTGTACTTTTATACACTATATTCTATTGCACATCTTTGCAAATGTAAAGCAAGTAATTTGGGCCCAAAATATCAGAAGGGAATTGCATAATATAAGACACATCTAACAAAACTATAATTAGAACACAAAATTCATAAATTCTAGAAAAACTGGTAGACAATTAAATCTATACATCTCTTCTAGAACTGTATAGATTTTCTAATTAGATAGTTCACCACAGGCTTTATTGTATTCGGCCCTAAGTAAAATCTATTGGCCTTTTTTCTTGAACTCAAGAAAAGTAAAATGTTTTAAACACCCACAGACAAGCGTTTGGGTTTCTGTATTCTCTATTCTCTCTCTTTGTTCTCTCTCACCATCATGCATTCGGGTTGCCGTGGTCATCAATGGTGGTTGTGGTTGGGTTAAAAAATTTGGGTTTTGTGATGGATTGATTGGGTTTTATAACAGGTTGTAATGGTGGTTGGACGGTGTTGGGTTGATTTCTATGTGAGAAAGAAACAAAAAATTATTTTAATGTATTGTATTCTAAAATAAAATATGAAATGTAAGGTGTATTATAAAATTGGTTAGATAAAATAGATAAAATGGTTTTTTGTTATCTAAAGTGCATTTATTTATTTATTTATTTATTCCTTTACATTTTCAGACGAGAATACTCTCCTTTTACATGTATTTAACAAATTCTCACCCTAAGATATGGGTAGTGCACATTATCTCATGGAGAATTTTTCTCTAAGGTCACCACTAACTTAACATTGGAGTGCTTAAACCAATGCCATCTGAGTCACTTTTTGTTTTATTTTTGTTTTTCCCATTGACATATTAGCCATTTGACTATTATTGGTTCATAATTATGATCCACTTCAAATTAGTTGGAAAATTTTTTTGTCATAAATTGAAAGAGTACTAAAAAAGAAAATGAATGGTGCATGTATATATATGTGTGTATATATATATATATATATATAGAATTCTATTCTAGCTTACTTGATCTAAGTGTATGTGTGTTAAACTCCCTCCTAGAGACTTGAACATTGACCCTTTCTCTTCACACCTCACAAGTACTTATACTTGTGGAGTGTCCATCACGCCAAGAATATTAGCCATTGACATATTAACCATCACACCCCACAAGCACTTATACTTTGGAGTGTCCATACTTGTGAACAGACCTCAGAAAGCACTGACAGCAAGTCCTTGGGAAAGTATAAGCAACTTGCCACAAGCGTAAGACTATAGTGCTCAAGGATGTTGACGTGTCCTTGGAAAGACCAAGGACCAATTCTGAAGACCATCAAGCATAAACCGAGGGAGAGAAGAAAGATTTGTAGTCAAGCAAGAAAGGTAAGAACGCAGATAAAGCACTCATCACCTCCACATTCAATGCACTAAGCCCACTTAGCTGGCCACATTAATGAGGAAATGACCATTGAACAATGTCCTTACAGCTCATAGCCTGGTGTAACAACCTTTTAGTGAGGTCCTAATGGAACATGCATTAAGGAAAATGATCCCTAACCCTCCAAGTGGAAGGCCAAGATATGACCTAGGGGACTATATAAGGCAGAGAGGCCACTGTGAAAAGGGGATGTAAACATCTGAAAAAAAAGAAAGTAATAAAAGAATCATCATTGTAATCTTAGAACAAGTGTAATTTGTATCTCAAACTAAACCCGAGGAACATAATATAAGCAATCTGAGGTTATTTTTAACCAATTCTCACATCTCATACTTATACTTAACATTTATCCTTTCATTTCTAACTTAGTCCAGTCCACCTAAATAGAGGTAACAAAAGTTGATTGGCATCCCACCTTTACAAATTAATTGTGTGAGGAAAAAAGTAAGTTTGACTTTTTTTTGCCCGCCACAATAAGATAATTAAAATAAAAAAAGGTAGCAGAGGAAGCTACTTCATGGAAACAGGTCAAGAAGGCTATTCATTATATCATTAATAATTAAACAATTGGCGTGCCATGAGGTTCATGAGTCCACATTAGAGACACCCTTTTCTATTCAGCAAAAAGAAAAAAGAAAATAAAAATTGCTAGGCTTGTCAATTAGGTGGTCTTATATAGGCTAGAAGTCAATTAGGTCCTTTGGTTTTTCTGTGAAGACTAACAAGTTATCACGGAAGACTTGTCAAGGGGAAACATCAATGCAAATGCACCTGGCCCCAATCATGGGTTAGCTCTTATAAACTTCAAGTCAAGATCCTTATTACTATCAAAGAAATATTGTTGTCTGGAAGTTTTTTGGATTTTTCGTTGTCGTTATATCCCGATCAAAGCAACTAATTTTCTGCTGCATATCTTCTTGGGCCAAGATCAAAAGCATGAAGTCTTAAGTTTAAACCTAACAAAATGACTTGCTGACATTAGAGCAAGTATATTGTAATTGAAAATCAAAAATCAAAAAAGATATTTTACATCTGTTAGTCTTGAGCAGTGACACTAACAAATAAAGAGTATTAATGCATTCTTTGACACGGTTCAGTCTTTGCTATACTAGTCGTGCCACTATGACAATGATAGGTCCTTCAACCACGCAATACTTGTTTTATGGTTAAGACTATTGACACAATTTTTCATAGTCAAGAGTTAATAAACCTATTAGAGATATATTAGCCCATTAGCATAGGTCCAAGCTTAATTCTATTTTGTGTGCAAGTCAAGTCTTCTACTTGTATTAGAAGTCTATTAGTTTAGGGTTAAGTCTACTATATATACCCATGTTATGGTTCATTGTAACACAGGTTTTATACTACATTCTTATATAATAAAAATGTAGCCCTTAAAGGTTTCCTCCATAGACGTAAGCCATAAGGCTGAACCACGTAAGCTTCATGTTCTTGTTTTCCTATTTTATGCTTCTCTCTTCCGCATATATTCAAGCATATTCAACATGAAATATATCATAGCTAATATTTAACACCAAACTGGGGACTAGACAATTTAGCCACTCAATGAATTTGCATGGATGGTTCCGCTTACAAGTCGTGCATAACCAACTTTTCTTGACAGATACAAGATAGGACATGGAATTACAAAGTAGAAAGTAGAAACCAAAATATTTTCTATCCAGAACATAAGACCAGTAACTAATGTACCCTGCCTATCACTTTCACTCGGTTCCTTTTTAAGTCCTCTGGCAAAATCAGCCTAGCAATTAACCAGCTGCAGATTAATTCATGGCACCCTTCCTATTGATATCTAAACCAATAGTAGTATGTGTTATTTTCGTTCTTTCCTTTTCTTCTACTATAGATAGTGCAATATTGCTAGTGAGAGCAAGTGACTCATCATCATCACTTGAACATGAAGCAGAGGCTCTGCTGGAGAGTGGTTGGTGGCACTGGTGGAGTTCCAATAGAAACAATACCTCAAGTCATTGTAAGTGGCCGGGTATAGCTTGTAACAAAGCTGGAAGTGTGACAGAGATTAAACCACCTCGTAACTTCACAGTGGGTGACGAATTTGGGAAACTCAACTTCTCTTCCTTCCCAAACCTTGTTCGGCTTGATCTTAGTGGGAACGGACTCCAAGGAAGCATCACTGCTCATTTTGGTGTTCTTTCAAAGCTCATGTACTTCAACCTATCCTCAAATAATATGACAGGTGAGCTAACTACTTGGCTAGCAAATCTCACCCAATTAGTAGAGCTGGATCTTTCAAATAACCATTTTAAGGGTCCCATCCCCATGCAACTGGGAAATCTGAAGAATCTGGTTGCCATAAACTTAAGTGGTAACATGCTCATAGGTCCAATCCCTTCATCCCTTGTTCATTTGACCAACTTGACATCTCTCTGCCTCAGTTTGAACCAAATCAACAGTCCCATCCCTTCAGATGTAGGAAATTTGAAAAAGCTAGTTCACCTGGATCTTAGTTCTAATTACCTTAATGGTTCAATTCCCTCATCCCTGAATCATTTAACCAGATTGAATTATTTGTCCTTTCATTCAAATTTCATAGAAGGTTTCATAGACCAAGAAATTAGGAATGTAGAACATTTAAGTTGACTGGACTTGTCTAATAACAAGATGTCTGGTGTCATACCGATTGAACTTACCAAATTAACCCAATTGGAGTACTTAAATCTGTCTTTTAACCAATTTTCTGGTCGCATACCTCCTGGAATAGACTTGCTTTCCAATCTTCTACATTTAGACCTCTCCCATAACAGGCTTGTTGGAAATATCCCAACTCATATTGGGAATTGCAACAATCTAAAGCATTTGTCATTGAACAACAATAGTCTGAATGGAAGCATTCCAGCCCAGATTGGCAGCCTTTCACTATTTTATATTGACATTAGTCATAATGTCATTAGTGGAAGGATAGCTCACCATCTGGGAGAATTGACAAGCCTAGAATTCTTGAATCTCTCCCATAATAATCTATCTGGTACCATACCTGATTTCCTTAACTCCATGACCCAGATATCATCCATTGACTTGTCATATAATAATTTGGAGGGTAAGATTCCGCATGAGTTTAAAGATAGATACCCACCACAAGCAATCATTGGCAACAAGGGTTTATGCGGTGAATTCAAGGGTATGCCTTCTTGCTTGACATCTACAACCACAGATTCGGAAGAAGAACCAAAGAGGGATAGGTTTCACTTCTCCATTGTCAGTCTATATCTATTATTCTAACTTTCTATTTTTGGATATCTATATATATTTCTATCTACGAATGATGATGTTGAATCCGAGAGAACTGTAAACAGAAATGGAGATTTACTCTTAATATGGAATTATGATGGAAGAATTGCATATAAAGATATCATTAAAGCAACCGAGGACTTCAACATCAAATATTGTATTAGAACCGGAGGTTATGGCAGTGTTTACAAAGCACAGTTGCCCAATGGATATATTTTTGCCTTGAAGAAACTTCATCAACTAGAAGCAAAGGAGGCAGCTCTCATCAAGAGTTTTGAAACTGAGGTAAAAGTATTATCTGAAATAAGACATCGAAACATTTTGAAGCTTCATGGATTTTGCTTACACAAGCAATGTATGTTTTTGGTTTATGAATACATGGAAAGGGGAAGCTTATATTGTGTCCTATGCAATGATGATGAAGCTGTAGAGTTGAACTGGACAAAGAGAGTGAACATTGTTAAGAGTGTGGCACATGCTTTATCTTATTTGCATCACAATTTCAACCCACCAATTGTTCACTGGGATATATCAAGCAGCAACATTCTATTGAATATGGAATTTGAGGCATTTGTCTCTGACTTTGGTACAGCAAGACCTCTGAATCCCAATTCGTCCCATGAAACTGTACTGGCAGGCACATATGGGTATGTTGCTCCAGGTGAACACTTCAAGCCTTCTTCTACCACTTCATCACTTTAATATTTCATACTTCTTCCTGGCACTTCTATTGTTTGGACTTGAATAACATGCTAATAAGAAAATATAAAACAAATATGTACTAAGGGCGTTATTTTTTTTTTTTTTTTTTTTGGCAGAATTTGCCTATACTATGGTTGTGACAGAAAAATGTGATGCTTATAGCTTTGGGGTAGTGGCACTAGAAACAATAATGGGAATGCATCCAGGAGAGTTCCTCTCGTCATTATCACTATCTTCATCCAATCAAGATGTAATGCTAAAGGATGTCTTGGATCCACGCCTCTCGCCTCCAACAGATAAACGGGATGTGCAAGATATTGCCCTTGTTGCAACAATAGCATTTGCATGCTTACATTCCAACCCAAAGTCGCGACCAACCATGGAAAGTGTCTCAAAAATTTCTTTCTCACAAAGCAACATTGGTGAAACCTTTCTGTGAAATTTCAATATCGCAACTTTGGCAAAAAGAATATATTTGAATGAAGAAAGACCTAATGGATCATGGATATAGTGTCTAGATCAATGTAATATCACTCCTTTCCCAAGTTTTGCAAATTGAACGCATCCCACTTAGCCCGTAGGATGAAGTTCAAAAATAAGTTGGTAGTTCTTGTAGTCACTAAAAATTATATGAGCGAATAATTAAATATAAAGGGATTCAGTGTAGCTCGATCTTCCACTTAGAATTAATTTGCATGTAATTTATAACTTTTATCTAAAACTACAACTTGGAAGGTTGACATCCCACTAATTTTTAAGGAATATTATACATTTATACCCATCATATGCACTGATTGCAACCAAGGGTTGAACTTGGTTTATCTCCTTACTTTCCACCAACTACAACCACACTCCTGCAATAACTAATTTAGGAAATCTCATTCCTCAGTTATGCATTTCTTCTCAAAAGCAATGATGAGAACATTCAATTTATGCACAAAATTTTTTTTTTTTTTGAAAGGGGGTGTAGATGTGTCATCAATGTCTTATGATGGGAGAATATCATATAATTTACATATTTGAAGCTACAAGGAATTTGACAAAAAAAAAATTGCATTGAAACTAGATGGCAAAATCTAAAGAATAGTTGAATAGTTCACCTGAAGCATCATATAAAGGCATATGCTATTCTGATTTGATGAATCAAGAGCAAGTAGTCTGCCAAAGTTGGATAGAAAATCTCCACTTCAAAATTCAACAGAACACAGTAACTTGGAGTAATACTCCCTCCTATCACATAAAAGATCTCACATGCAAGTTTCATATAACAACAGATCACACATGTAAATTTCATAGCATGCCCATTATTCATTTAAGAGGATAAAAGTATTATTCCCAAAATATCGAATAATTCTCTTACATCATGCCTTGGCCAAACAATTGATGGGTGCAATTGTGATGCAGAGTATATAATAATGCATGTTCTACACCATTTATTGCCTTTAATCCCTCTCCTATAAAAAGTAAGAGATTTTCTCATTATGGTATAGAGATCATTGAGGGGATAACAGGACTGCCACTCATTAAGTGCCTCATTTGTAAATGAACGAACCATCTTTCTATACTGCCTGGTTTGTCCAAAATGTCTCATTGCTTACGTCTACTGTAAACAACAGATGGTCACAACAGATCATTAAAAACAGCAGTACTTAACGCAGCTGTTCATTGAAATGACAATCATTTATTCTTCCTGGTCTGAAAAGAAACGCTTTTCAAAATGATTAGCAAATCTGTTCAAACCTGTAACAAATCATTTACACTAATAGCTTCACATAGAAAAACAGCCGCACTAGAAGGCTTGCAGCTTAAATATTAAAAAAACAGCTTAATTTACCAAAAATTGAATATAAACCCCAAACTATATTCTTTACATAAAAAAAAAATAATAATAAATAAATAAATAAAAAGGTGCTTAAGAAAGAGAATTACCCACCACCAGTCTCAAAGTTTGAATATGCAACAAATTCACATTCAATAAGCAATAAGTTATTGTGCATGTATACTAAAAAGGAAAGGCTGGGAAATATTTTGGATTAACTATAATGGTCAAAACCAATTACAAACCATATAAGTGCAGCTTCATGATTCTCTCCAGGGCAACTTCACCAGTTACATATCAAAAAGACAAAACTCCAATCTCCTAAACATAGAGAGCAAGCCACACTGTCATCTCTCATAAAGTAAACATTGACATTGATTTTCAAAACAACCCCCAGATTTTTTTTTTTTTCCTTCTGTTGGGAAAGATTCCTACATCCCTAAAAAGATGATATAAAAAGAAAAGGAGACAAAATGGGTACAGAAGAGATAATATGGTTCCCAATTTTATGGCTTTGAAACACTCGGTTTTGGGGAGCCGTGAAGATGGTGATGATATGGAGACGCATGCGGACCATTTGGTATGGAGAGGCTCCTTGTTGGTTGTCCATTCCTAGAAAACCCTGTCTGCATTCTACTGCAGTTTCTAGCATTTGGGTAGGACCCCATACGCTCTGCTTGCATAGCCTGAAAGAATGATGAAGAGCCGCAGGCCATGTCCTTGAGGTTGGGCAAAGGCTTTAGTGCTTCAACAACTGCACTCATCAGAGGTCTGGCTTTAGGGTCAGGACTAAGTCAGTGGGCAGCCAACCGAAGTGCTTTTTGAGAACCTTGGACTGAGAAGCGGCCTTCGAGCCGAAGATCTAGAAGTCGATAGAACCTTCGCCTCTCTCCAAGATGCAGCCTTGCCCATTCCACCAAGTTATGCTCCCCATTTGGTTGGGTTTTGTCCATGGATCTTCGGCCAGTCACCATTTCAAGCAAAACAACCCCTAAGCTATAGACATCACTCTTTGATGTAAGATGTCCTGACACACAATAGATAGTATTAGCCATAGATGATTCAGATAACTCACTTAAACTCTTATTTAGGTTATATTAAAGACGTTGATCACTCAACTGAGAGTTAGCTAGCAAAACTTTTATTGTTTCACTTTTTCTTTTTTAAGAGAACCAAATCTTTCTATACTTCGCAAACTTTCTATCCTCTACATCATCCGTTTGCCCCATCAAAGTTTATAGGTGCAACTAGTGGAAGAGGAAGTCACATGAAACAACTTGAAGGTTAGCTGAAAATAAAGAGGGATGAGGTCACAGTAGCATAAGTTTGGCAATGAAGGTGTTGCAACTAACAACATCAAAGAGGTGAGGATGGTAGTAATATCAGTGATGGTGACCATGTCAGTTGCAAGCTGGAGCCAGGGTTTAGTTTCAGCTTTGGTATTTGTAAAGGTAACATAAATGGTGCGAAAATATGTGCAAGGAAAACACAACAATTTTTATGAAGTAACAGATAGTGCTAAAAAAATAATCCAGGATCAAGGAGTGCTAATTTGATAGCAGCATTGAATTATATTAGACACACACACACACACAGACAAACCTATAAAACATAATGCAGAATGATGATACAAACAGTTCAACCATACTAACCTGTCATCACATACTCCGGGGCAGCATAACCATAAGTTCCCATCACTTGGGTAGACACATGAGTTTTCCCATCTTTTGGACCATCTTTGGCAAGTCCAAAATCAGAAAGTTTTGCATTGTAATCCTGGAATAGAAAGTTCTTCGCAATGAGCAAAGACAAATATAAATATTGTTCACATAATTTGAATCACAAATGGAACTTCTTAAAAAAGGAAAGAAAATAACATAATTACACACCGCATCCAACAGGATATCAGATGTTTTAAAATCTCGATATATAACTGGCTTTTCAGCTTCCTCATGAAGAAAGGCAAGTCCCTTTGCAGCACCAAGGGCAACTTTCATTCTGATGGACCAAGGAAGAGGCAAGGACCCCGCTCCATGTAACATAATTATTACCATAGACAGCGAATTAAATTGCCTCCTAGAACATTTTCATTTGGTACTAAAAGACATTATCCACTCAATCGTAATAATTAGGTCGTCTAAAGAATTTTTGATGCCATTATATAAGAAATGCAATCTAATACAATGCACAAAAAATATAGTATTGTTTCCAAATGGTCACTTGTTGAGTGCTTTTTTTATGAGTGTTCATTTGTTGAACCCTTTAAACTTTTGGGACAATCAGTAATTTAACATAGTATCAGAGCATAAGATTTTGAGTTCAATTCTTGTTTCCTCCACTTTGCCTCCTATTTACATTTCCACATGTTGGGCCTCACCTATTAAAATGTAGTTTTGGCCCACACGTGAGAGGAGGTGTTAGAAATATGTGGTTAAATGATTAAATTTACCATATGTCAATAGCTTAAACATTTGGAACAATCGGTAATTTAACAACAATAATCTATCCCAGGGATTTCTTAGAGAAAGAACTCAGACACACACATAAACCAAATATATGCCTTAAAATTACATTTCTGTGCGTGTAGTTTATGGCTTAAAATTGCATACATTAAATCTTCATTGCCTTTCATACACTTAAATCTGTAATAATTTTTTCTTCCTACAAAAAGCCAGTAAAACCTGAAGCTTTAGCTAATACTTTCTTTTCTTCAACTTATATTATTTGTGAATATAATTAGAACCAGTTTTATAAGGAAACCCTATAGCAAAAAAAGATAAATGGGAAAAATGAAAAAGGTGGAGATAGCATGGAAAAACATTAACTCTCCAGGGCCACTTAATAGGGAGAAATGAAAAAGGAAAAAGGAAAAGTTAAAAATAAATAAATCAGGTTATTACAAGATCAGAAAGAACAAGAGTGGAGAGTAAGTATCCTATTTTAAGGAGAGCAGCATTAAATAATTAGCCAATTTTAAATGATAGAATAAAATTCATGGATATCTCTTTCATAGCCAACACCAACTAATTTGTTGAGGATTCTTTTTTTTTTTTTTTTTTTTATAGGTAATCAGAAAACTATTATTAATGAGAAAAAAAAGGAAAAGTACAAGTTGTTCATGATGATGAACAAGAAGAAAAAATAGAACAAATAGCACAAAAAAAAAGAGTAATTAGGATACTAAGCTAAGAGAAAGCATAAACTCAGTGAAAGAAGAACAATCAGTAAAACCCCAACAACGAGACCACTCCAAAAGTGAGTGCAAATTCATACTTCAAAAAAGGTGATTCTCCAAGCTTCCCCGAGGCATAAACTCGTAGACAAGTAGCCTCTGATCATCCTCAATGCAATAACCAATCAATTTAACCAAATTAGGGTGGAGAAGGTCACCGAGATAATTAACTTCAGCCTGCCATATGGAAAAGCATCAAAATTACCTTTTAAGTCATAGAAGTGAAGGTAACAAGCTACCCAAATCTCCAATCTGATATTGGTGCAAAGAAAAGAAATAAAAAGTTGATAATGAATTCTCCTACCAGCCATTCTTTACGACCTTGTAGTCCATCATGGTTGAGGGTCTTTACTGCAACTGCGACCCCTGTTCCAGGTTTCACCGGAGCAGTTCCGTTCTCATTGATCCATCCTTTGAATACACAACCAAACCCACCCTCTCCAAGAAGACTCTCAGGTCTAAAATTCCTTGTTGATGACTTAAGCTCATTAAAACTGAATTTTCGAAGTTGTGAAGCAACTTTCAATTCCTCAACCAAGTTGGGAGTTGATGGAGTACTTTCTGCAATGCTAGTTGTTGAGGATGACACAAGAGGAGCAACTGGCTGGTCTTGGCTGGTATCATTTGTAGATTTACTCTCCGCTGATTCACAAACAGAAATGACACAATCATTTGGATCTAATTCAATCATAACCAGCTAAGCTATAAATAAAAGAATCTGCTAATCCTGAGCTCAGATAGACTGGAAGACGTACAATATACATGTACAAGGAGAGAAGCCTCTAAATGCATGTAGATGCATACACATAGGTAGTTTGTTACTGTAAATAGAACGTGTACTGAATTTAAGGTAAAGCACCAACTTTGTGCTGTGATATAAGAAATCCTTGATGCCTGAAGGAAGCTCCAAAGAATAACTGAAACTGTGATTTAGCATGACTAGTAACCTGATGAAATACGAAATAATTTAAAGTCTAAACAATGCTCCAAAGCATGACTAGTAACATGACGAAAAATATTAGGCTCAAAAAAGTCCTCATGTCACACCCCAAACCCCAAAGGGTCTAAAGCATGAAAATGACGTCTCAAAGTACCTATAGATTTTTCCTTTTTGACAATTCAATCCACATAAATCATATCAAGTACCAACATCAAGAGTTATAATAATTTCATTGAATATACTCTCAAAGTAAGTCAAAGCTCTAAGCAATAATTACAAGCATCATTGGCTACAAAAAAATAGAGGTCTGAATAAATAATTATATATCATCAGCTTGTTCCATTAGTGGGAATAGCATCACAACCACTGTAATATACACAAAAATGAGTCAAGTCTATTCTAAGATGTACACCATCTAATATCTCCATTTCAAAAAATTTAGCCTCCATCAGTAGTTAGTCAAACTGTTGTTAGCCACCAAAAAGCTGTCTCAAAAGGTTGCTGCCTAGTCTAAAAAGTTTATAAAATAATGGGATGAGAAAGAGTCCAATAAGCAGCACAATTAATGGAGGTAGGAGAAATGCAAGTTTCATGACAATGGACATTTTACAAAACATGTTATAATTTGGGAATTTCCATGAAAATCCAACAAATCCATTTTTCTTAACAAAATGACAAGAATGATTAAAAAAATGTAGCACCAAACTTTTTCAAAGTATTCCAACATGAAACAACGTATTATTTAATTTGAGTTATCAAAAAACCCTTTTTAAAACCTGAAAATCCAACCCAAGGCCACATGACAAGCCGCCATAAAGACATTAGGTATGGCACGAAGACATCAATTATGCCATGAAGACATCAATCCGCCACAAAGACAGGGTGCCAAGATACGAATGTCACCAAGACTATGACATCTAGAGGTAATCACATGTCACAGCCCAAGGGTAAAAACATGAAGAGCTCACAGTTTAAATGAAATCAAACACGATTCAATTTTAAGTAATTTCACAAAAACCTTTGAAATACCCCATATATTCACAAGATTATCAAGTTTTCCAAAATTGTTTCTTGTCAATAAGATTTTCTATCATTTCCCAAATATCACAAGTCAAGATAAAACATCTTTAGAATTTGCAAATAATGCAATAAATCCATAAAATTCATTACCAAGAGTTATATCAAAGATGCTTATCTCTTCTATACTAACAAATCATGCATTTCTCCATATGCAAGATTAAACATAGTGCACTTTTCATATATAATCATATATAACAAAGTCACAACACAATACTTTTTAAGAAAACATAGTTCCACAGATAATTTTCCAAAATGTGTTTGACCCAAAAACAAAGTTTATGCAGCATGGTTATTTTCCAAAAATATCATTAAAAAGCTACTTACCTCACAACCCGCAAAAGCCTAATTTTTCAAGCTCCAAATGAAATTAGCTAAAATCTAAACAATACCAAACAAATCTATCACAATAAGCATAATGCTTGAAATTGTATCTAGCTACCTATTAGAAATTGCTAACTAAGAAATTAATTATGCAAGCCTAACATTTAACCTCACAAATAATGTATTCCACTTCCAAGAATTCTCAACAATTTCATTACATGGTATAGACTCCAACTTATCAACATGTCATTCCAAGCTTCACCTTTAGCATAAGAGATCCTAACATTTTATGAATTTCTTCCTCAATATAAATGTCATTTTCAAGAGACCCACAAAATAACAACATATATAACAACATCCACCATTACAAACCCCAAATGTAAATCCTCCACCAGCTCCAAATAAACAATAAAAATTAGATTCATCAATTGTTTCACATTAGAAAGTCAAAACCCCCAAATCTTTACTATGGGGAAATCTCAAATGGCTACCATTGTACAAAATCCACAACCATTCACCCAAATAGGTCCACCAAAGCAAAACCCATAAACATTATCACAAGAATATCACTTCCAAAACTTAGATTACAAAAACCTCTAGCAAAATATGAAAACCCACAAAAAGTATAAAAGCTCTTACCTTAAATAAGATGAGATGTAGGAGCTTAAAAGGTTTTTATGGAGCTTTTTCGCCGGAAGATAATGGTGGAGGCGGTGGAGTGATGCACCGGTGGGAGAGTGTGGGAGAGTGAGGGAGTGTGAGAGAGGATTGTGGGTGTTTGAGACAAAATAAAAAAGAAAAAAAGAGCAAAGTGAGAAGAGAGGAGAGCTAGCCGGCCAAAGGGGAGATATTTTGAGAGAAAAGGAGTGGTGGGGGAATTAACGAGTAGGTGGGTAGGGCTTACGTGAGTCAAAAATCTGACCCTTTTTTTTTTTTTTTGGCAAATAACACTCCCCTCCCTTGAGGTTTAGAGAAATGACACTCATCCCCAAACTTAAAAAGAAAAAACACTCCCCCCCCTGAGATTTAAAAAAAATAACACTCCCCCCCCCTTCTGTTAATATTAGTAACGGAATATAAAGCATATTATAAAACATATTGCTTATGTTGATTTTTTAGTCTCTTATAGCACATTTCCAATTAATTTTTTAAAGTTTAATGATCCTCTTAGATTTTTTAATCGCTCCTCTCTCAAACACTTTGAATCAAAATTTATGAAATAAAACAATTTGCTGAAACTTTCAAGCTTTTATTGTTTAAAAATGAGTTTGAAATTTTCAAAGTCACTTATCAATATAAAAAACTTTCAGAGTCAATTTTGAGAATACATTATTAACCAAAGGGTACGTTAGTGCACAACATTTTTAACGCCAGTTTAACAGAGTTTAGTTAAATAAATGTCAAAGGGGGGAAAATGTTTTTTTTCTTTAAATTTGGGGGTGAGTGTCATTTTCCCGAACCTCAAGGGAGGGGAGTGTTATTTGCCCTTTTTTTTTTTTACTTGACTTGGGCTGGGGCGTTACACAACATGGGTCTGCCAATACATAAGAACGTATGACACAATTCATTAAAAAGTTATAAATTTCATGGAAGCATGTTGAGCACTTGCCAACACTAGAAATGTGTCCACGTTGATCTAGGGATACATAAGAATGATATACGCATTTGGTTAAAATGTCATTACTTTCTTCAATGTCTAATTATGTAAATAAATTAATGCTCCATCAACACGATCTACACTTCATTACAAGGGCATCACTCTTCTACTTCACTACTCATAATAACTCTTGAAAATCACTCGACAAAAATTTAACAAGAGAAAGTTTCCATAAAGCATATTCAAAACAAGCATGCTGCAGTGTGTGTGTATTTCTAGGGAGCATCCACCACTGTAACGTGGAAGTTGAACCTAAACTAAGATTATAGGGTGAAATCATGGTTAAACATGCTAGGATACTATTGCAAGCTCGGGCATCTAGAAATATGTTTCACAGCAGTGTTAGCCAATGACCTATATATAAGGAACTTATACTGCATTGATTGATCCTATCAATGCATTTCTGGAAGCCATAATATTACGTCCAATTATTCCCTTCTAAAAGGGATTGCAAGTTTGCAATAAAATTTATCAACAGGGACAACTCCCTGTGAGTTGAATTTTTCTTATTATTATTGGCAAGTTACAAACTTACTCAATGGGTTCTAAACCTACAATCTCAGCCTCCACGTGGGAGGAGGAAGTGCCATTTGAGCAAGAGCTCATTGGCAGTCCATGGTATTGCATCTTCGCAAGTTCCTAAGTCCTAACCCTTTCTGATTAAGAAAAAATAAACTAACAACCAGCAACAACTCATTTCTCAGGGAGACCAAAAAAATAAATGAGAAGATTGCCACATGGTCATATTTAGTAAGTTCCTAGAAAGGAGCAATCTAATAATTATGAACCAACTATATTAACGGTAGTCAATTAACAGTATTAACGGACTAACGTTATTAACAGACAGAACTAACAAAGCACTTACTAAAGTCAATATCCATAACGTGCACTGATGGAAAATCTTAAAAAGAAAATAGATTCACAATGTAAAAGAAATAAATTCAGTAAAAATGGAGATCAATATTCCAAAATGTGCTGTAAGTAATATCCACATCAAAGCAAAGAACAAAGTCAGATATAACATACACTTCAATATCAACAGGCACCAAACAGGTACAAATTAATGTAATATGATCATAAACAGACTAACACAAAGAATCAATCAATATCTACAACTACATAAAACCATATAACAAGATTGATCGTATTAAGGAAACGAAGTAGACATAGAACATTTGTTTAAAAAAAAAAAAAAAAAAAGTATACCATACTGAGTGCTAGTGCCACTCATAGAGCCATCCACTTTGGACTTTGAAGACATGCAGCTTCCAATGAACCTAAACTTAAACCAACATCCTGTCATCTCATTTTCTTCATCTACGCCACGAGGCGAAGGTTAGGTACCGGCCTTGGCTCGCGAAGTTGCCCTCTAGCAATTGCTCTATCTCTTGCTTGTCGCGTGGCTCGGAGCTGTCAACGGACGCGTATTTGAGAAGCGTGGAGTTGAAGTTAAGGACATGGGTTTTCTTCTGCGGGGACCACGCGCTAAGGCTGAGGTTGACGTCGGCACGGCGGAGTACGGCGCGGAAGCTGACGGTGGCGGCGAAGACTATGAGGAGGAGAATGCTGAATAGAAGGCGGACGGAGCGTTTTTGTGGGTGTGGCAGTTTCATGGGTTTTGCTAAAGATGGCCACGTGTACGGTTTGATTTTTGTTGGGTCAGGGTCAGATCCATTGTCTTCTTCAGTTTTAGGAGTGTTCTTGGACATTGGAAGAGATCGGATGTTGAAAGATTGAATCTTGGCATGAAATGGTGGAAAGAGAGCTGAAACCTTTTTGTGAGAGATTGATGGAATTTTTTTTCTAAATAACAATAAATATTAAAAAATTTAGTTAGTTGTCACGTTGTAAAAGAATGTTGAAAACTAGCATCTCGAGTGTCTAAAACTCGAGTTCCAAGATCAAAATCAAGTTTTTAACGCTTGATTTGTAAAAAAAATCCAAGTCAAAATCGAGTTTTAAAAACTCGAGTTCGGAAAACGCCGCTATAGGGCCTAAAAACGTCACTATAGGGCTTAAAAATGGAGTTATAAAAAAATTTAGCAGAAAAACGACGCTCTAGGGCTTTAAAATGTCAGTATAGGGCATAAAAACGCCACTATAGGGCTCCCTAAACCTAGTATTGAACACTAATAAAAAATTTTGCAGAAAAACGCCGCTATAGGGCTTTAAAACGTCACTATAGGACTTAAAAACACCACTATAGGGGCGATAAAACTAAAAATTTTGTTGCATGGAACTCGAGTTTCTAAAACTCGAGATTTATGTAAATGGATCTCGATTTTCTAAAACTCGAGATGTCTACTTTCCCTTATAGTTTCAAGCATTGCCTAACTAACTATATACAAATCATTTTCACATTTATTCTGCCCATTCCCCCGAGATTGATGAGTAGCTAGTTTCTTGAAAGTGGTAGTGGGAGTTCTGTTAAATTTTCTTCTTCAGTTTCTTGAAAGTGGTAGTGAGAGTAGCTGAAACTTTTTTTGTTAAATTTTCTTCTATGAGAAGTGTTTTTTTTTTTCCTCTCTCTCTCTCTCTCTCTCTCTCTCTCTCTCTCTCTAAATTCCGAAATTTATAAATAAATAAACAAAAACAAAACGACGTAGTTTTGGCACGAGTAACGACATGACATAACTGGAGTTTAACGAAGTACTAAATTAACAATAGTTGAAAGTTAAAGGACTAAAATAACAAAATTAAAAGTTAGAGGACTGAAATGAAAAATACTAAAAGCTAAATAGTCAATTTTGCATTTTGGTCAAAATTTAATTTACTACTTACCCATTGTTGTTGGTTGTTTATTAGTAAATTAGTTTATTTATATGTGGGGGTATTATGAAATTGAATAGTTGTGTTAATAAATTGGTGCTAATTTGTAGTGTATAAGCATTAGTATTACAAATTTTACTACATAAATTTTATAAATTCATGTATCATTAATTAAAAGAAAATTAGGATTGAAAGGAAGATTCTTGCAAAGTTTAGTACAAAATCAACTACAGATGATTTTTGTTATTTAAAAGAATGTTGAATTCTATTTTTAAATGATTAAGTTAAAATGTATTAATAAAAGGTTATTTTGTTTTTTCTCTCTTTTGTTGATATTTTCTTTAAGATTAAATATATGCTAATTTGTATTTTAAAGAATTTTTTTATTGTGGTTTTGGCCCCCAATTTTAAATACCAGTTTCGTCCCAGCTCCCTACTCTCTTCCTCCGAACTGAAAAACCCACCATGGTTCAAGTTTGCCACCACTATTGCTATTTCCATTCTAGTCCTCTACATCCTCTACAAATCCACTCCTAACCAACCCGCCTTGGAACACTTTCCTATCTCTCTGTCCATATAGTCGCCTCTATTATTCAACAAAACCCAAATCCCCAACTGGGTTTTCGCTTCTTCATCTGGGCTTCCCAAACTAAACGCCTCCGTAGCACTTTCTTTGATTCTCTTGTCCTTCACATGCTCCTTAAAGACCATCCTCATTCCTTTGACTTGTACTGGAACACTTTTCAAGACCTCAGAAACTCTGGCTTTCCAATCCCTTCGAATGCTTTTAGGGTCTTGATTTCAGGTTATGCTCAGATGGGTATTGCTGAAATGCCATGGAAGTCTTTTCTACCATGAAATATTTTAATTGTAAGGCTGATGTTTTCACTTACAACTATGTTTTACATGTTATGGTTCAAAAGCAGGTGTTTTTGTTAGGTTTGGCGATTTATAATCAGATATTGAAGTTAATTTGTAATCCCAATGTGGCTACTTATAGCATTTTGATTGATGGGTTGTGTAAATTTGGCAAGACTAAGAGCATCTCCAACAGAGTATGCATAGCCAAAATATTAGAGAATATATGCTATTGTTCATGCTCTATATGCTACTGTTCATACTTCAGCAACTTAAATTTTTTTTGGCTAATAAACAGTAGCCCATCAAGTCTAATGGGTTACTATTCATTCTTCAAATCATTTTTTTTCTATTATAATAATTTGGTGTTGAATAAAAAAAATGTTGGAAGATGTGTACTTGTTAAAAAAAGAATAAATAATGAATGAAGAAATAATATTTAAATGTGATAGAGAATGGAATAGAGAATCTGTTGGAAAATGTATTTGAAAAAGTGAGTAGATAAAGGTAAAAGTCACTGTTCGTTCTCTAAACAATACAAAAATTTGATGAATTTGCTAGAGATGCTCTAAGAATGCACTCCAGTTATTTGATGAAATGACTCATAGGGATATTTGGCCAAATGAAATAACTTATACTACTATTCTTGCTAGGTAGTTACAATGCTTTGCTTAATGGGTTCTATAATTTAGGTATGATCAATAAGGCTTATGGGCTTTTAGAAACCTTTGAGAGGGACGGATATGATCTTGGCCTCAAAAGGGTATAGTAGTTTGATTGATGGTTTGTTTAGAGCTGAGAGATATGATGAAACAATGTCGTGGCTTAGAAAAATGATGGACGAAGATCTTGAGCCGATTTTTGTGATGGATTGATCAGATTTTTAAAAAGTTGTAGGGGTGGTTGGGCGGTGTTGATTTCTATGTGAGAAAGAAACAAAAGATTATATGAGTAGTAAATCAGAACACACTTCTACTCAATAGCAACACCATCGTTACCCTCATCATTACCCTTCCTTTTACCCTTATCTCTGATCTCGTGCTTATTTTATTTTATTTTATTTTATTTTACAAGATAGAAATTATACTCTAGCCTAATCTAAGTGTATATGTGTGTGAAACTCCTTCTTGGAGACTTGAATCCCGGCCCTTGGCCCTTGCTCCCCACGCCCCATAAGCACTTATATTCGTGGAGTGACTATCGCACCAAAGGTGTGCGGTAGTCTCATGCTTCTTATTTCTTCATATTTTCATTTTCTTCTTAATTGAGTATTTTATGAAAAATTATTTGTTTTTTCCAATATTTCAATCACTTTTTTGTAAAACCATCAACTTCAAATTTTTTTTTTTTAACAACTTTAGCTTCAATTAAATTGGTTTCTTTGTACTAATAGTCTAATACCACCATGATAATTTCAAAATCATGAATACTAACCATGTTATTGGCATATTAAATGTCTTTCATGCAAAACATGATCAGATTTCTTTGAAGATTTTTTATATGCATGGAGTATTTTAAATAAAAATAAATTAAAAGAAAAACTTGTAAACTCTGAATTGTGTCATTTCTATTGAATACCTCAATTCAATCTCAAACATACTCTTTTCAAATCTTGTTCAAATCCACAGTCCACGAAAATATGGCCTAATTTAGGGCCAACCCAACATATTTTGGGTTATATGCAAATGTAAAATTTATTATTATTTAATTTTTTGAAAGCAACAAATAAATTAGAAAAAAGAACCCAACCTTTTTATATAACTAGTAATGACCTCACACAATGCACAGATAATGTTATAAGCTATTATTTGAAAAGATTATATAGAATGTTCAAAATATCTTAAAATAATAACATGAAGAAATGTTGTGATAACATGAAAATGTTTTTGTTAAATTACTGATGCAATACAAAATTAAGGGGATGAAGAATTTAGACTAGGGAGAAAATGTAACATAAATTAGAAATTAGTTATTATGTGGGGCAATATATTCTCAAAAAAAAAAAAGTGTTGTAATAAAGTTTTTTTTTTTTTTTTCTTTTAAGAATTCTAAATATTTTTAACACACACAAGGGGAAGAAGATCTTAAAGAAACTGATATTGATGTATATCTAAAAGGGCTTGCCTTTTTTTTATATAAGCTTTTCACTTTCTTTCTTTCTTTCTCAAAAAAAAAAAAAATAATGGCCTTGCGCAATGTTCAGATAATGTTGTAAGCTATTATGTAAAAAGCTTATATAGAATGTTCAAAATATTTTAAAGTACTAACTTGAAATAATGTTGTGATATCATGAAGAGGTTTTTGTTAAATTGATGATGTAAAACAAAATTAAGGGGATGAAGAATTTAAACTATAAAGAAAATGTTACATAAATTATAAAGGCGAAAAGACCATTTTGATTCATACATTTTTAGGTTACAGTTAATTTAGTCCCTACATTTTGGTAGCAATCAATTTGATCCTCGTTTTTTTTAATCTTGCGGTCAATTTGGTCCCTACCATTAACTCATTTACAGAAAATGTCTACATGGCTAACGGTGTGCACATTTGACACACTTGAAGCTTAGATGGCTTAGGAAATAATTTTAAAAAAAAATTAATTAACATAAAAAATGCCACCTCATCATTTACTAAATAGAAAAAACCATATCAGAAAAAGAAAAATACAATAAAAAAATTGAAGCTGGTGATTTTTAAGCCAAAAAGAAAAGAATTTAGACAAAATAAATCATAAAAAATCAAAAGCCTATGTTATTTTCTTTCAATCCAAACCAATGATTAATAGAACACAAATGCAGGACACACTGACACAAAATGAAACAGACCATACACACACACACACCAAAATTGATGCAAAACCCAAATGATAAACTAGACCTAGAACATAAATCATATCCAAAGCAAAATAAAAATAAGACCGCCGTATCTAAACGAAATTGACCCTATATCCACAATCTCAATGACAATTAAAAAGAAAATACTTTTTTTTTTTGGTTTGTCTTGCTCTTGGCGATGGAATCATCAAATTAATGTTAATGGCAGAGAACCATTGGTCTGCATTTGGTAAAGCCTCTTAACTCCAGTGTTTGTCTCTTCCAACCAATCTCCGCTTCATCTTATGGTACTTCTTGGGATCTGTCTTCATACCACTCTTCTTTTAGATCTCCTCAGCCTTAACATTGTCATGGATGAGGAAATCAGCTTCCCCACCATCATCAACAATAAGATCAAGCCCACCATCATGTCCCTAGTCGAGAGAGCATGCTTGGTACACCACCAGTACTACTGGAGGGTCTCGCCATTTCAGGCGAAGACTGTGGCTGAGTTACGAGTGAAACCTATGGTGGTGGCGTGGTCCCGTTTTGATAAAATATTGCATGAATACCAACGGACCTGGGCACCAAGGGTTGTCATGGTCTCATTAAGGACGGAGACAGCGTGTTATATTTGAGTTCCATTGATTGTGGGTTTGGCTCATTTTTCAGCCAATTTTTCTTTGTTTGGTTGTGTTTGGATCGAAAGAAAATGAAAGAAAATAACAAAGACTTTCGACGTTTTTTTTTTTTTTTTTAATGTGGTTTTTTATATTTATTAAATGTTGAGGTGGCATTTTTTTTTTTTATGTTAATTAAATTTTTTTAATATTATTTCTCCTAAAACACCTCAGCTTTAAGTCTGCCAACTATGCATATCATTAGTCACGTAAACATTTTTTATTAGTAATTTTTTTTTTTTTTTTGTGAGAAACCACAATGCAATGCATTTAATTAAGAAATACCAGTTAAATCAGCTTAGTAAAAAGATAGTACATCCGATGAAATATCTTCCATTTATATTACACAATTTGAAATATTAATTGCTAACTGAGCCAAATTGTGTGCAACTAAATTGTCCTCTCTTTTAGTGTGAGAGTAGGACAATTGGGAAGTTAAAGGTTGGGATCAAATTGACTATAATATGAAAATAATAGTGATCGAATTGACTACTATCAAAATGTAAGAACTAAATTGACTATCACCTCAAAATATAAGGACAAAATGGTGTTTTTGCCAATTAGAAATTAGTTATTATGTGTGGTAATATATTCTCAAAAAAAAAAAAAAGTGGTGTAATAAGTTGAATGTAATTTGCTCAATCATTTTTTTTTTTTTTTTTGCTAAAATTTTTAATCATAATTTTTGTTTCTTAGTTGTCTTGGAGTTAGCATAAAAAATTTGTAATTTCATGTTAATGTTTAGATGGGCTTATGGAAATATCATCCAAAATTTATAATGTCACATTTTTGTTATTGAAGTATAACAGTGGTAGGTTAAAAACTTAGTAAAAATAGTAATATTCTATTAATAGAATTTTATTATAATTCAAAACATATAAAGAAATTAAGGTGGAAAGCTAAATGAAAAATTACTCTAATAAAGCGTTACATGGCAAAACTGCATGGTCTCCCACATGAAGGTTTTGCTTTTTTATATAATTTTTTAAAAAAAACATATAAGATACTTTTATATATATATATATATATATATATATATATAATTAGTGCATATCTATAGGTAGTTAAAGTGTATTTACTCCATTAATACATTCAACAAATTAAAGTGTACATATAATTCAACTCTAGTTTACCTGTTATGGTTCAAAAGCAGGTGTTTTTGTTAGATTTAGCTGTTTATAATCAGATGTTGAAGTTAAATTGTAATCCCAATGTGGCTACTTATAGCATTTTGATTAATGGGATGTGTAAATCTGGCAAGACTAAGGATGCACTCCAGTTGTTTGATGAAATGACTCACAGGGATATTTGGCCAAATGAAATAACTTGTACTATTATTCTTGTCGGGTTGTGTCAAGGGAAGAGGCCTGATGAGGCACTTAGACTCTTGAATACGATGAAAGAGCGTGGGCAGTGTCCTGATGTTATTACTTATAATGCTTTGCTTAATGGGTTTTTTAAGTTAGGTAAGATCGATGTTATTACTTACAATGCTTTGCTTTCCCATTATCTTAATTCGTATTACTTCACAGGTTTTAGTTGCAGCTGGTATTTCTGCTGCAATTGGACAGCTCTCTATGCCCTTCACTTCTGTCTTACTCTATAGTAAAGACTTGGATTTCAAGGCTGCCTTTCAAGCTGGAGGCTTCCCTTCTACTCATTCCTCTGTACTCTCTGCCTTCTACTCTACTTTGATAATTTTTGGGTACATAATTAATATATATATATATATATATATGGGTATAAGTATAACCATTGGATATTTGGGATAATTTTAATCTTATCAATTTTTTTTTTTCACATTTTGTCATTAATAGGCGGTGGTAGCTACTGCAACAATCATTGCCTTGGAAAGGTAAGCAGTCAGCAGTGAGCACCACTCACCATTCCTTTCTATCTTTCAATGCTAGAGATACCATGAATTTTACTACATAACCTGTACAGACTGATGCGATATATTACCAATCACATTAAAGTAATTTAGATATTTATTTAAAATTTTATTGAAGTGGGACTGTTAAAATTATTGTGTGACTGTGTGTGATGATAAGCGGAAGTGTGAAAGAGGGAGCACACAAAGGTTTACGTGGTTCGGCCTAATGGCTTACATCCATAGTGAGAAAGCTTTTGGAGACTACATATTTTATTAAGCATTTATGTAACAATGAACCTAATGTAGGGTTTATTTATTAGAAAATACTTGACTAACGCTAGACTAACCATTAACTAATCCAAGGTTAAGTTGCTTGGTCTACAAGTACATGAACTTACAATTGGTATTGGCCACTTAGGCCATAATATGTCTAACAGGGACCGATCACATTCATTGTCAATTTCTAGTTTGTAAGCCTTTTGTAGTAACTTTTAAATTTTCCACCGTTGTTCAATGCTAACATACAAAACCATGCATGATCCACCATAATTAGTATTCTGTTTTATAAACATCATATATTGATTCATTCTATACTTGTGTCAGACTTGATGTGTGGATTTTGATTACAGGGATCTCTCAGATTCAATTTTTGGCCTTACAGTTGTTTATGCTGGCCTTATTATGTATGATGCATAGGTATATGTTTTCTGCTGTTTTACTTCATATTGTCCTCATGTTTCTATTTTTTCATGTCATTTATCACATCTCCTCTTTTAAGCAAGTAGTTCGGTTTCCTCATGATTCAATGCAAATGGTGCTCCAAATGTAACCCTCAATCTATCAAGAGTGTTAGTGATCGCCTTATTTTTTCATTTGTTTTCTTAATTAAATTAGGTTAAATCATACTTATATTTGCAAGTGCTACCAATTTGGTCTTGTTAGTGAAGAACCTATTTTCTTTCTTTCTTTCTTTCAAACCTTAATCCAGGAAGAATGCTATGTAAATTATAGACTGGGATTTAGGATTGTGAGACAATTATCAACTTTTCTTTGCTCTATATAGCTGGTGAGAACTTAATGCATTGGAAGTTGGAACCTGGATCTTAGGCAACAGCTTTCATATCTTACAATTTGTCTATAATAGTTTGCTCTTGAGAAAGTACTGGTGATTTGGTCTCAATTGGATCTTAGACAATGGGTTTCAAATCCTACTTTCTAGAACTCAATTTGGATCTCTGTTTTGGTTTTGTCCAATTTGTAAAAACATTAGTAAGATGAAGGATTGAATCCATTGGTCAGTCTTGCCTGTAATCTAGTTTTTAGTTTGTTTAATTTGGCTAATTAATTGCTGCTGTGGCATGATAGACGGTTGTTACTTTCAGGAAGATGGACCTTTATGGACTTCCATCAGTGGCATTTAATTCACCAAAGAGGAGAAGAGTGCCACATAGGTCATGAGTGGACAAAAGCCTATCTGGTCTTGCAGAAAGTTATGTGATCATTAGACAGTATTTCCATTTAGAAATATGATATAGATGGGAGATCTTCTTTCGTACTTTTCCCATTTGATTGTTGCCAAAGCCATACCAGGTAAATTTGTTTCAAGGAACCTGATCTGCTAATGACTTACAAACCTTTTATTGTTGATGGCTCTTTCCTTCATTTATGATGGTTGTCTATTTGTTGAACCTTTTGAATATCTTCTTTTATCTTCTCTAGATTAGAGATGTCTGTCAACGTCATTAGTAATTCATGAATCTTGTTCACTGATTGTCATAATCTATAATAGTGGAACCCAACTCCAGGTTTAGATCGACTGCAGATTCATTGTTTGTGAATCTCACTCTCTCATCTCGTTCTCTCTGAGTTGCTTATTTGACAGTTTTATTGATTTTTTCAATTATTTCAAAACCTAACTCTTCATACTATTTTTCCTTTTCGCTTTCCTTCTTTTGTACCTAACTGGATCCTTTTCCATCATTTTGTCTATGACATAGTACTTGCAAATGACCTTAACTTCTAATGCCATGCTCCCATAGTTGCTGCTCCATTATCAGTCACAATATTCACCAAAACAAAGCTACTCCATCTGGAAAATGAGCTGCGTCATTGAGACTATTACTTCATTCTATGTCAGCTATAAATTTTTCAAAATTGTTTGCTTTTGCTATAGTTCCTAGCCACTAAAGAAGCCATATGTAAGAATGTATTTTCTGAGGTATGTAAGCATGTTTTCTAAATAAAGGAAATGATAGTGACAAACAACTCATAAGTCATGCTATTATATCTCTAGTTTCTTCACTTCTAAATGTTTAGATATTTTTCAATATGTTCTCAGGATGTACTTCAGTTTTGTACGATGAGAGATTTTTACATGACATTTTCAGAAGTTGCATATGTTTCCTAAATTATAGTCAAACTGAAACATTAATCTGAGTGTTGATTTTACTTCTGCAGGGTGTGAGAAGAGAAGTAGGAAATCATGCAAAAGTCCTGAATAAAGTGCTGGCCAAAATACACATTAATTCAGTTCACACTAAGGATAGAGAAAATATGATTGGTTCTCAACCAGGAACATCATTGCCAGTAAGTTTGGAGAGACTTGGCCCCCTCGTGTCTGAGGAAGCAAGTTCTTTTACATCAAAATCAACAAATTCTCCTCTATTACTTAGATCAGATGACAAAATGAGGCAAAATAATCAGGCTATTGTCTTCTGGCTCAGCAGCCAATGTTGAAGAAGGAATAGAAAGAACTATTGAGAATTTAATTTCTCTAAAAGAATCAATTGGCCATACTGAGGTTGAAGTCATAGCTGGTGCCTTGCTTGGTTTCTTTGTTAGCTTGGCTTTATATACAATAATGTGATACAGTATTATGCTGTATACTTCATTATTTTTCCCCATATTCTTTTTCTTAGGCATCTAGTGTTCAAAATCATTAGCTCTTTGCAACATCAATACCTTACCTTACCTTTCAATTGTTTGCATCAGAACACAATTGGGGTCCAGATTTAACCCAAGTCATCTCCTACTACTTGACTTATGCCAGCAGTTTTAGAGAGTTGGTCATCTAAGAATTGCTTGTTCATTTTCAGAACTTTCCAGGCATATCAATGCATGAGGCCATCCAGTTTCCATGCACTTTCTCTGTCAATTCTACTGTTGGGCAAGAATGAGCTTAATGCTCACCGGTTAATAATTTCTAGACTAGAAATCACTGGCTACCCAATAGTGTTATGTTAACAAGCTGATATAAAATATTACTAGTATTGTAGCGGGTTGAATATGATAATTTAAGAAAGGGAAGCACTCGCAAAACTCCTGACCAAGAACAATCGCATGTTACACAACTGTTTCTTTTACAAAAAACAAAAAATTAATTTTACTTCTTAGGTTCTGACAAACTGAAGGGGTTGATAAAAGATCCCTCAAAACTGTTGAGCTGTGCTGTCCTAGATACTGTTTTTGGATCTTTATTAGTTAGCCAATGCTAACTGGCTTGACCGCATAAAGCTATATCTACTCGCTCCGGTTCTTCTGCATTATCACCATATTACTCTTTTGAATCATCTTCTAAATTTAAGGTTATTAAAATTTTCTACGAACAAAAAATATGGTATGCAACAAACATCCAAATGGGTTTAGGTGTTGTTTGCATTTACAATTAAGCGGATTGGCACCACTCTGCTAGAATGGATGACATGAGTCTATATAAACAAACTTCAAAATTTAGAGCTCTTAACAACGTAACTAGGAAATGACCATGAAATAGGAGAGAACTCCATTCGATACTGGCATGAAATTTTATGGCAAGATAAAAATTAGTGGTCACCCAAGGCTCTTGAAAGTTTACTGCTAGTAGGCTAGTCCTGGTGTCTCACACCATTAGCCGAGTGTTTCCCAGTTACTTCGAATCTCACTAAAAGAAAATCCAGATATTTAATTTATATACAACAAAAATAGATCAGGATCCGGCATTTACTTTCCCAGATAATTAGTTACCACTAATATTTTTTTTTTTGAACATATTAGGTGATTTTAAATCATCAAACCTGCTGCATCCGCCTTTTCTATAACTTATTTTACAACAAATGGTGAGCATTGCTACAAAAGAATGAGTTATTGGCTCTTCATTGGGTTGACAGAATAGTTCTCTTCAGGTTGCTTTTGCCACCTATAATTTGACTCTTCTATCCACCGTGGAAGGACCAAAAACTTGTTCTATTTCACTTCCCATCAAGACTTCTCTGTTCCAACTTCTTTTGAGACCAGTTGTGTCATAGATGAACCAAGCTTTGTCACACAAGCAGCTGCCAGCTATTCTGCTATCTTCCACAGAGGTTGATTTTCAGCCTGGTCTCTGGTGGGAAACACATGGCTGAACACAATTTTACACCCCTTCAGAACTTCCTTCTTAACTGTTTACAGCATCTGCAGAAAGAATATCTTTATTTATACGAATCTTCATTAAAAAAAAAAAAAAACCAACTGGTCCATAATTCTCCTTTTTAAAGTTTTTAGGAAAACAGGCAAAAGTTTATCACAAGGAATGAGGGAATCAAGAGACAAATATTGCTGAAGTCGCCACAAAATATTTTAAAAACTAATTCTTGATCACAAAGAGGAACTCATGGTGTCCAATCAATATTTATAATAACCATCAGCCTGCCTTAAGTAATGTTCTACTGAGAATGGATCTTCACTACTAATCCAAAACAAAAGCAGGATGCATAATTTAGACTAAGTTACACTCAATATGCCAGAACACATGCCAGACTAAGTGAAACCAAGGCAGAACAGGAGAGAGAGAGATGGTAGTGGTAATTAAGAAGTTTACAGACATCTAAAACACTAAATGAGCCAAATTTAATGCCTTAACACAAACACCACCAATTCTGCAGTTTTTCTAGTCCCATTGGGACAAAGTTAAAATCATCCTTGTGACAGTAATGTTAAATTTACACTACGTAGAGGTGCTAGCCACCAGGGGCCAGGAATGGACAACAAAAGATCAGACCAGTGAAAGCAACTTTGAATAACAAATTGGTCATGTTTCAGTTGTCAAGAAAAAAAAATTACCAGCCTTACATCTCTGTCAACAAGATTGTCCTTAAGTTCCTGCAAGAAGGTTCCCATATATAAGAATTTATCACAACAAATTTAACAGCTAATATCAATAAGAGAAACAAAGAGGGACATACATCAAAGAACGTATTATGGATTTGCTTAAGAACTTAAGCACAGTTGCAAGTGCTCCAGCAGTCTCATTTTTGTCCCTCTTCAACTCAGCAAGAGATTTACAGCCATGGCAACTTGAAGCAAAGGAAAGGCATTTTCCCATTGCTAATAAATTCTCCTTGCTCTTTGGCCATACCTACAATAGTACAAAACATTCACGTCAAGCTTATGGTAACAGGATGATTGCAGACACATAAACCTATAAGATAAATTGCAAGTTCAAAGGCCATGGAAATGAATTTGAACAAATAATAGATATCATTTCTCTATGCACCCATATCATAAGAATAATTGAATAAGTACACATATATTATCCAAAAAAAAAAAAAAATTACACATAAAAGAATGAACCACATGCAAGCTGGTACTAGAAAATACTTTCAAATTTCCCTTCAATGGCTTCAGACAGATTTTCAAATTTTCTTGTACTACTGTGAATTATCTGAAGAAATGAGCATCGCTCACATTAGTAGGGTGGAACACCACATTCCTTAACTCTGCTGTTTTATGGAAGACAACATGAACAAACAAAGATGCAAACTACAATGGCACCTTCGCTCTTTCAAATTCATACTTGAGTTCTAGCTCATTCTATTTGGACTTCATTGTTTATATGTTTGAAGTTACAACTTCAAACATGTTTCCAGAGACACGAATAGTAAA
Source organism: Quercus gilva (assembly GCA_023621385.1). Taxonomy (NCBI): domain Eukaryota; kingdom Viridiplantae; phylum Streptophyta; class Magnoliopsida; order Fagales; family Fagaceae; genus Quercus; species Quercus gilva. The sequence continues at coordinate 103,117,020 of CM042476.1, read as the reverse complement.
TGATAGCATGATTGGCAAACCATAACTACACAAAGCTAGTAGTGTTTTTTTCATGACCCAAGTAAGCTCCTAGCCACATCTATGTTATACCTCAAAATGACTAGTCAAGTTATTGTCATCACTTATATAGCTCAGATTGACTCAGCACACAACTGATTTGAGACTCAACACTCACACAATCTAATCCATTTAGGGTACCACAATGTCCCCACTTAAATCCAGCATTCTCTCCCCCAAGAAAAAAAACCTAGCATCCTCATCAGGGCCCACATTGAGCTACAGTGATGTTATTGGGTTGAATCTATTACCATATGTCACAACCTAAGGCAGCATTAGCCACATCTGTGCTATACCCCATAAATGACTAGACAAGTTACAATTGGGCTTCTCATAATTGCTTACATAGTCCAAATCAACCTAGTACATGCTTGATATAGGACTCAACACTCATACATCTAATTCAATATCTAATCCATATGGGGTACCAAAGTTTCAATGCAGGCCAAAACCTGGACACATAAATTCAATGACCCGTATCAGCTAAAACTATGCTCCTGCACCATGCTCTACTCTTAATTTCTCACGAGTTCATGACTAACAGTATCCATTACCCTTTTAAACCCAGTTACCCATAAGTACAATGAATTTGAATATAAAGGGACTGCACCCATACAGTAACTCACATCATAGCAAAAATGGTAGCTTCCTTCCACCATAATAAAAAGAGAAATGCACTGAACAATTGTGACCACAAAATCTGTCCGATCCAATTTGAGTGCTCCAGTGTGCCAAAATTCTGCATATTGAGGTTGGCTTTCTGAACTTCAGCATACTCTCAATCCATTGCTCTAAGGACCTCTAAAACTAAAACATACTACCTCATTGATGTAAAAGGACTGCTATTCAATCCCTTGAAATCCTCTAACAGCTGATTTCTATAGTGATGTATCATTGACTATAAACAACAATAACTAGTCTAGCCCAGGTAGTATAAGTTATGAGGTGAAAAATTTCATAAAAAATAAACAATGCTTTAATAGAAAAAGAGTCTTCACCTCCATGATGTAACGTGCAAGTCTTCCAAATTTGGGCTTTAATGTGTATAAGGACAAAAAATGTGAAAACTAGAAAAGAACCGCTGCGAATAAAACTACTACATACTTCAAATAATGATAAAATTGCCCATTTCCGTAATTTGATTCTCTTCCCTACAAATAAGAGGACTCATAATTTTGAAATAACTTCCTCTTCTTTTAGTGGGTAAAACAGTAAGATCAAAAGTATTATCATGTGTAACAAAAATTGGGTAAGCAGAGATATTCAGCTGATCATGGATGTACCTACATCTTCTGTATCATCAAGAATCAGAACAGCACTTTCTTGCCCAAGCAAGATATCAAAGACCCTTTTGATGTTCTTGGGTGCCATGCTTACATGAAATCACCTTAGCACTGAAGTACTCTCCTTGAGGATCAAGCAGCTTAGCCATTTCTGATGCATAGTGCTGATCACCCATTGTATAAATGTACCTCTCAAACATTTCACTTGCTTCTTTTAAAAATGTGCGAACAAAGGGCCTTAGCTTCGTCATATATATATTTTTGATAGGTAGCTTCTTCTTAATATCAATTTGCATAAAGTTCACCATGAGAGGCTGGCTTTTGTGACATCTGTCCATTTCATAATTTTGAATACCATAAGGCCACAAGCACATCAAGTCACTCAAATGCCCATAATGTCAAAGAAAAGACAGTGCAATCAAAACCAAAAGAATTAGATAATAAATATTTTAAAAAAGAATAAATACACATCTTCTGCAGAAGAGCAGATATAGTGAAACCAAAAGCCAATTTGATAATCAATCAAATTGATAAGAGAGCCTCTATTTAGTTTCCAAGGCCTATAGGGGACAAGGACACAAACAGTGAGGAAGTCATTATTGTTAAACAAATTTGCTTTTTAAGTGATGGGTGCTTAATGCTCTATATTTTTTAACACATTCATGCAAAATGAATACCATGATAGGAATTTTTCCCTATAAGTACCAAACCTTTCCTATTCGTAGTTTGCTTCATGCCTTATGGAACAAAAAATCTCATGGTGATATTACAAATAAAGACAGTATTTAAGCTTGCCTTAAGCATAAAATATAACTCCTGCCAATCTTTCTTTAAAAGAAGGGATTGGTGGGGGGAACAAAAAAAGTGCAAACAAGTGAAGGCAGTGCTTCTCATAAGGGCCTCAACATTGTGCAGGAAAATCAAAAGATTCCACCAGAAAATCCCTCAAAACTTCCAGGTGATTCATGGTTATGGTGATTTTATGACATAAGAATGCATAAGGAATAAACTATATCCTTTTCATTTCTTTGGGAGTTTTACCTACCTTTGGTTAGAAATTTGAACATTCCATTAACAAATTGAAAGCACACAAATAAAACTTTTTCCAACAAATTCGAAACCAAACGGTAATCATTCATGATGACTTTTAAAAGTTCTACGACATGATGATGTTACAATGGTATCTAGCCAAGCTTATTAGAGAGGATTATACTAACAAAGAAGCAATGTCACCATGATACTTGAAAACAGTGATAAAAAAAAAAAATGCTAAGCACACTACCAAAGTATAATAAAATATAAAGGTAACAGAAATACCTTGCAAAGAATATGTTTTTTTCTTTAAATATTCTTCTTCTGATGCCATATCTGTAACCTTAGTAGAATTTAGCAGGAACCAAGTAAAGCTTCTCATGGCATAATAAATTCTTCTCGTCTGCTTCTTTCAAATTGACAATTTCAGCATTGTGAAGCCTTAGTCCCTGCAATAATTTTCAAGCTTAAATGAATTACAATTTGAAACAAAAAGAGATCATCACTATATTTGTGTTACTATATTATTGAATAGGTATGGATTTATAAGTTCAAAGATGGTTTGCATCTCTCCAGTTGTAATTTAAAAAATAATTTCATATTAGGGGATCATTACTACGTGAATAAGAAGTGACAGCTCATTGAAAGTGGATGATACCTTGACAAACTGAAAATTTCACAAGTATCATAGATATTGTCTTCCAAATTCCAACATGTAGTGAAGGATAACCAAAATTTACAACTCTGCCTAATAGTCTTTACCTCATGAATGTAGCCCAATGCCACACCAGATTCGACCTGCAACCTTTGGCCACAAAGTGTACACATTTCTTTGAAAGAACCATATGGATGTGTACATTCATCCTTCATTATGGATGCATCTGCCAAACAAATAACATGTTAAATATAATTCAATTCAACGCACATCCAATAATTTTGATTTTTTTTTTTCTAAAGAGTTTCAAAAGAATACAGAAAGTAGCACGCACAGACATAGTTTGGGTTGCATCTGGAGTATCCATACAAAGTAGCAGAGCAGGCATGTAAATATTTAGATTAGATGGAGAGATGAGGAAAAAAAAAAGGAAGAAATATTATACCTCTTAATGTTTGTGGTTGTAAGTGTCGGGGGGATAAACACCTTAGGGAGTTTCCTTGAGTAAATATTTAGATTAGATGGAGAGATGAGGAAAAAAAAAGGGAGAAATATTATACCCCTTAATGTTTGTGGTTGTAAGTGTCGGGAGGATAAACACTTTGGGAAGCTTCTTTGAGTAATTAATATAACATATAGAGACATGCTATAACCAAAAGGCTTAAGCCCAAAAGATATGTGCTCAATTATGTTATATTAATAACTCATTCTTCTCATTTTTATTCAATGTGGGACTTCACTCACATGTGTAACCCAACAGTAAGGATGAATGTGAAGTTGATGGCTGAAGTTGTTCCTCTTTTAATCCAGTCCTGCAGTATATATATAGTTGAACAATAAGAGTCAGTCACTGAGAAGAAGAAGAGGAAATGAATATGAGAATGTGAAATGATTTGTAGTTACACCAACTTAACAAACTCTGCTAAAAGAAAGAAAGAAAAGGAAAGGATAGTTGAAGTAATGAAGAAGAAGAAGAAGAAGAAGAAGAAAAAAAGAGCATCCATGAATATTGAATAGTAGGTACGTGATAATTACACTTTGAATTAGCCGGTATCTACAACAAAAAGCATAGTGCGTTAAGGAAAAGGTAAAACTCAAGTAATCAACTGAATGAAACCCATGGTGTTTGCTGCATTGCATTGCATATTGGCCAATAAATAAAAAGCTGAAATTAAAAAAAGAAAAAGAAAACACAACTTGCATTGCATTGCATTTGTATTAGCAAACACAAACACACACATAGACATAGACATAGTTAAAGAAACAGAAGCTACCTTTCCCCGGCATCAAGATCTACATGGAGTATCGCAGCCAAGTGTTGAATGCTCGATGACTTCACCAGTGAATGTGAATCGGTCACAATTGAATAGACAATACTCATCTTCGCTACTCGCTTCCCTCTCTGTTACAATCCCAGACTAAAAGGCGAAAACAAACTTGGAGTGACCACTACACGCACTGTACTTAGACTAGACCTTTATTTTTTATTTTTTTAGAAACAAGGGGTGCTTGGTTCGTGAGTTTCTATGACTCAATTATTAGTTTTCATAATTCACAGCTCAAAAATGATGGATTTCATAGTAAAAAAGTTGTTTGTCTACATAATAACTCTGTTTCTATCACTTAATTTTCTGATTTTTGACTTATGAGTTATAGAATCTGAAAATACATTTTGGCTATTTTCAGTTTCCATAACTCATAACACAATAGCAATATTATAATTAAGAGAGATGCTACGTCTACAACAATTTTACAACATTTTTACAACAAATCATAGGTGGTTAATTATTATTGGTTTAAATTTGAAACTAATACTAAGATTACTTTTTTGCCCCAACAATAACAACCAATAACAACTTGCCACTTAGGAAATGTTGTAAAAATGTTGTAGAAATGTTGTAGACATAGCATTTCTCTATAATTAAACATATATAAGGGACTCATAAACAGTACTCAGCCGCACCTTTTGACATTTTTTTTTTCCTTTCTTCTCCTGCGTTGGTTGTTCCTTTTTTTTTTTTTTACTGGTTCGGTCTATTTGAGTTCCTTCTTTCTTTTTCTTTTTTTTTTTTCTTTTATGTTCTTTTTCACTGGTTCGGTCTGTTCTAGGTTTCTTCTTTCTTTTTTTCACTGGTTCGATCTTCATATTCTGGTTTTTTTTTTTTTTTTTTTTTTTTTTCACTGGGTTCGGTGAGTTTAGTATTAAAAAAAAAAAAAAAAGACTGCATCGGTTGACAAGTATGAGGCTCACAAATAATGTGAAAAATATTGAGTGATGGTGCAAAACAAACATAGTATTTTAGAGTGATGAGTGACGAGTGACGGAAATTGAGTAACCAAAAAAATTGATCCAAACATGGAGAAATTATAAAATCCACATAGTGGACAAGTGATGTGATTTATCATTCTACTACAAAACTGCTACTTGTATTGTTAGTTAGAAAATTTTTTTAAACAGAAATTAATTACTGACTCAGCAATTTTTAACAAGTGAAAGTTTTTTAGTGGAATGGTGAACAAGTAACATGATCCACCAGAGCACTCTATAATTTCCCCAAACATGGCCTTAGACTAGACTTGAACAGGTCATTCTACAATACTCTAAAACAACAGAGGCTATGGTACCCACTTAAATCTGAAGCATTTATTAATGTAGTGTTGTTTTGATCTTGACCGTTGATTGTAATTTTAATGGAATTTGGTTACCGGTTAAACGAATTTTTTTTTTTCCTCTTACGTTTGCTTCTCTACCTTTGGCTTTGCTTGCTCTGTCTCACGTTTGCCTCTCTAAACAAAACCCTCAAATCAGACAGCTAAAACCATACAAGAACCAGACAGCGGCACACCCACGATCTCAAATCGGCGGCGCTTCTTCTCATCCAATCCAACTCGGCGGCGCTTCTTTTCTGCCATTCTAAATCGGCGGAACCACCCACAATCTTTAGGTTCTCTCTTTACATATGATTAACGCTGATATGGGTTTATATTATTCCTCTAAACTTTGTGGGTTTATGCTATTATTGTTTTGTTTGAGTTTCGGTTCTTATATATTTGGCAAATTAATCTTTACACCAAAGAGCTTGACAGTCCACCATTGATTGCCTGGATCACTACTGTCATGTGAAACGAAATTGTAATAAGGTTGCCGATGCTTTGGCAAAGAAATCTCGGGTTGCCCTGCATGTTTTTAGATATCAATATATGTTGTTTGATTGGTGAGGATGCTAAGATGCATATCTATGAAAATGATCTTAAAACATCCATGATAATGGTTGATTCAATAACTTCTTTTTCAGCTGTATAGATTTGAAATCAGCACTGGGAAAGAAGCGAAAAGATGGGAAATCTGCGCCTCCTCTGCCATTGACCACAATCCAACGTGTTCATTTTAGTAAATTAGTAGGCTGGTTGAGAAATGTGGAGACTATTATGAGGTAGGACACAACACAATTTTAGATCTTAAAATTTTGTGAAATCAAGTTGCTTGCTTTAGTGTTTGTGTTGTGCAACAATCCTAAGTATACGTGTTGTTGTTGTCGAGGCATAGAATAAATTTCACGATGAATATACGTTGCTTTCAAAGGAGCTTCTCTGCTGCTTCTCTGGCCCCAGTACAACTTCCATCTCCAATGTATGACACACTTTATGCCCTTTACTTTTATACACTATGTACCATTTCATTAACCCCGCCTTGTCTCTCTGCTTACTGTTGAATATTTTGTTCACAACCAATCCCAAGCCCTGAAGAAGGAGTAGGGTTGATGTCCAACGTAAGAAATTTAGTTACTCTATTATGAACAGATCCACTACATATACACATTGGGCCTTTCCTACAATGTGGAAAAGAATACAACTAATCTGTTGAAGGTCCAATGCCGACCCCAGAATTTTGGGACTAAGGCTCAGTTGTTTTGTACAATTTCATTATTGGGGATACATTTGAATATTGTCTTTATTAGTATTCTATGGGCCTTGATTAAGTCTGTTATGCATATGTTCTATTGTTTGGATATGTCTTCCTAAACTTTATTATCTACATCAATAATGTGAAAACATTTTTTTTTTTGGGTTTCTACTTTCTAGGGAAACTCATTTATGGTATATATTACCTAATGAGGTGAAGAATGCAAGCCTTCTAAATCAATATTTGGAAATTCTGTCACCATGTGAGAAAGAAAATGTTTTCCGTATGCGTGGAGATCAGCTCCAAAGAAGAGCCCTGCTTGCCCGTGCATTGGTTCGCACTACCATTGCAAGATGTAGGTCTTTTTTTGCTTAGTACTTTTATTATTCGTTCTTCTTGTTAAATTTCATTTAATAATTCTTACATTTAGGTTGTCGCCATTGAGGTCAAATATGGTGAAGTGTTTTTTACATGTACATTGTACAATCCATGGTTTTGTTGTGGTACACAACAAGTTGTTTATTTCAACCCTGGTCTAGATTAGTTGTACTGACAGACATATTTTTTAGTCTGAATGTGGCACAAAGTGGATGGCAACCTAGGCTTTGCTTTATAAAGATTTTGAGATATATACATGTATATACAAAGCTTTTTTAGTTATTTAAATGCTATCCATGTTCTTTTGTTTGATTACTTGACTATCTACTCTTTTGACATAAGAAGCATTTTTATTTCAAATTTTGTAGAATATGTTGCATAGAGAGGTTGGTGTATATTTAAACAAATTTTGTTTGTTACTAGATCAGACAAATAGTCAAGTTGAACCAAGGTCCTTGAAGTTTAAGAAGAATATATATGGGAAGCCTGAGGTGAGTTTGTTTTTTGACCATTAATGTACAATAAGACTTTGTTCTCTACTTTTTTTTTGTACCTTCCTTGCTTTTCCTTATTAGAATATCTCTTTAAAGTTCAATTGTTTTTTCATATATGTTTCTGATAGCATATGTGAATAGGTAGAGTGGCAAGATGTTGATGGCTCACACTTACTACCATTGCATTTCAACATTTCACACACTTCTTCTATAATAGCTTGTGGAGTGACCGTGAATTCAGCAGTAAGTTTTTTGTTGTATATTCATGTGCCACTTATAACTTTTGCATGTGTGATCATTATATTCCGTTCTGATTTTGTTTGATGTATTTATTGAATTATCTATTGTGTTGAAGAAACGGCAAATTTAAGCTGACATGGTTTGCTTTTCTTATTGTAGATTGGTATTGATGTGGAAGAGAAGCAACGGAAGTTGAAGAATAATATCTTAGCATTTGCTCGAAGGTACTTTTCTCCTTATGAAGTGGGACTTTTAACTGCCATTTCAGACCCTGAAATTCAGCGTCAAGAGTTTATAAAATTATGGACTCTCAAGGTGAGTTAGGTTGTGTGAATATTGATATGCATCAAGTACCTTCAGTTCATTGTTATAGATGGATGAAAATCTAATAAATCCTAATAATGAGTTTTATGGTAGCTTCTGCAGCAAATGCATGGTATGTTATAAAGATTGGTAGCAGTCAATTTTGTTTACATTGTGAGAAGACCATTCCATCTTCAAGCAGTAATTCTAGTGATATGTCTTTTCATTAAGGAAAAAAAAAGTAGATCTAGTAGAAAAATTAATGTGTTTTTAACTTGTTAGGAAATTTTAGTCTATTATAGACCGTTCAATGTAGGGTGCTCAACAGAAGTTTCACCTTTAAAGGAACTAGGATTGAGTACCTATATTCTTTATAAAAATAAAAAGTAGAAACAACACTCTTGAGTCGTGACACGCTTAAAATATATTTCAAATTTCTTTATGGTTTTGATTTATTCCACAAAGGTGCGGGGTGTTGGTTCTGACAAACTTTGTTGGAAGCTAGCCAGTAGTCGAGGTGAGTGGGTATTATCATTTTCTATCCCCTTCTACTATCATTTCTTTCTCATGAAAAATGGTGTGGCAATCGAAGGTTCCTCCTCTGGTAGTTTTTTTCCTCTTGGATTGCTGCTTTAGGCAAGATTCTAACTACAAATAATTTTCAGAAGAGGCATTTTGTTGTTCTTGAGTGGTGTTATATGTGCAAAAGGTGTGGGGAATCTGTAGATCATCTTCTCCTTCATTGTCCTATAGCATATGAGATGTGGAGTATGGTCTTTTGCTTGTTTGGTATTTGTTGGGTGATGCCACAAAGGGTAGTGGATTTGTTGGATTGTTGGTCATGCAATTTCAGGCAACATCGCAATATAGCTATATAGAGGATTGTGCTGCACTATTTGATGTGGTGTATTTGGCGGGAATGGAATACTAGGAGCTTTGAGGGACGCAAACGGTCCATTCTTGAGTTTAAGTCTTTTTTCTTTTTTACTCTTCTCAAATGGTGTTTAGTTTTACCATTTTTTTCTTGTCTTTCCCTTCCTATTTTGCTTGATCATTATAATTTGGTTTCTTGATGTTTTTGCCTCTTTAGTACATTTCCTATATATTAGGCTATGTTCTTTTTAATAAAATTTTTATGTTACTTTAAAAAAAAAAAAAAAAAAATTCTTTGGATTTCGTAAAGATGCATGTGGATAAATTCTTCTGGAAATTTTGTGTATTATCATTATCATCATTTGTGATCATCATCTTCTTCTTTTTCTTCTTTCGCAAGCATATTCCTGTGTTTCATTATATTGGGCTCAGATATGGTGGCCTGTCCAGCTTGATTACCAGGTTTTCTTTCTATGTGACTAAACTATATGAATTATTCTTTCTATGTATTTAGTTAAAAAAAACCAATAGATATCGGACAAAAGAAAGAAAAGTCTAAAAGATTGTCCTAGAATTTACATGCTTTATAGGAAATAATGCAAAGCAGTATGGATTTGAACAGTTGGATATACTGGAGAATGCATACACTTCTACATGAACTCAAGAAATCAAAATGATAGGATGATTGAGCTTTGCAGCCAATGAGCACTGGCTCAAAGGGCACCTCCTTATAGGTTAAAGACTGATTGGGTGCGTGTAAAATACCACCACAAAAGAAAAAAGAATGATTGAGCTTTGAGAGTTGAATGTAATGTTTCTTTTCTTGAAGCTGTTTTATTAATGTTATGAATCACACTTTCAGGAGGCATATGTGAAAGCATTGGGGAGGGGCTTCTCAGCTGCACCTTTTAAAAACTTTTCCATTCGATTTAGGACTGCTACACAAGGACATCCTTCTGAGTGTAGAGATTCTGAGGTATCTGACTGAACTTAAGCTTAATTGAAAATTTTCAATCTGAACTTTTTCTACATAAGACGTGGTGGTGGCTTTGAGATTGTTTAGGTAGATGTTGGGATTTTATTGTAGGATATGTCATTCCTTTCATCCTTATCGATTTTCTTCTAACCCCCACACCCCCCCAAAAAAAAAAACTCCTCCAAACACATACATTTTTAGATATTGGGAAGTAAATTCTCATAAAATGTTATATGAAACACAAATTGCATAAATATTTTTTCCTCAAAGAAGTTTCTGAAATCTCTTTCGGTTTTTATTATGCTGTCAGGCATTTGATGTAGTTGTTGATTCTTTTGATGATCCCAAGAACCTGACAAGCAATTGGCAATTTGCTCTCTTAGAATTGGCTGGTTCTCATTATGCTGCCATTTGCATTGAAGGGGATAGAACCACTGAAGGTATGAATCTGAGTTTTCTGGGTAATATAAAATAACTTGCAAGTGTGGGTACATTTTTATATCTTGCTATTTGCAGGCAATGGGACCCGCCCAATGAAATTGACAGTGCGGAGAACCATTCCATTTGTTGAAGATGAATGTGTTTCTGGAAGTGATGCTGTGGTAGCAATAGTTGGCTTAACTTAAGAATCATAAATGATTAATGGTTTTCATTGTGAACTCAGCTCTCCGACCTTTCCAAATCGTGTTTTTAAAGCAATTGGAAAGTATAACAGTATTATTATTTACTATCAGCAATGCACCTCTGCTTTGCCTGTAGAATGGATATCAGATTTTGCAAAAAAAAAATTGTATATTGTATATTCATTTTAAATTTAAAGACCAATTCCTTGCATCAACTCTGAAATTTTTGTCTACGCAGAAATAAAATATTTTTATGTTGGTACCTTTTAATTATCAGTTATCCATGCCTATCAACTATTTTAATTGAAAAAAGAAAAAAAAGGATTGCAGCATAAGCTGTCTTCTCTATATGCCATCATAGTTAACCATCTCTCATAGAGCATAGAGGATTAGGAAACATCAAACATGGTAAAATAAGGTGCTTCATTGATGATAACGACACCTGAATCTTTCCCGCATAACATTTAAAGAACATTAGGGGACTTCTAGTACGAAATGAACTAATGGCATCCGTGATGTGCGGTATTATGCAGCTTGAGCTAACGTCATTATACAAGTTAGGATGGCCACTTTGAGGCTTTTGCAACCCCTGAAGCCATGCTTTGCCTTATGTTGCAGGAATTTATTATTATTATTTATTTTCAATTAAAAAAGAAAAGAAAAGAATATTCAGTCTGTGTCTCCCTACATTTTTCCTCCTGGGTGCTTCCTGATTCCTCCCTTGGTGACTTGCTATTGTTTATAGTGGCTTCGAGTTCAGCTATAATGGAGTCCTCTGCCTCAAGCATAGTCCTTGCCTCCTCCACTTTGCTTTCAAAATGTTTTACATTCTTTGTCAAGCTTAATACTTGGGCTTCCAAGGAAGTCAAAGCAGTTTGTCTAATCTTTTCAGATCCCAGCTGGTTGGATGAGTTTGGTATGTAGTTCTCTGGATCAGTAGTAGTGAAATCTGCTCGTATGCTACTTCCCTTGTTTGAAACAAAGCGCTGATAAGTTCTTAAAAATTTTATCCCAGGTCATGGTCTCTACAAATTAAATCCTGTGCCCACCATTCACTTCATACGAGAAATGTATTGATGGCTAAAGATTTGGGCTTAGCAAAAAGAAATGGTGAACCCCATAGCGAATAAGAGGGTACAGGACCTTTCTCTCAATAGTGCTCTTGAGGGCCCACTATTCCCTAACCCTTCTCCCCATGGACAAGCAAGGCCCCGGTAGCATGGGTCCACCACTTGAAAAATTAATTAGTAGATCAGCTAGAAAAATCAATGGTCAATACTCATGGGATGGGATTAGAACCCCAGTAAAAGCTAGTATACCAAGTATGTGAAAGAAAATCTGACCTTTCCTTCTTTAAATATCATGCAGTATTAGTATTTCTAATTATTCTAACCTTCAAAAATTTTATTTGCCTCTTCTAATCTTCCCCTTTCTCTTCTTTCCTTACCCAAATTCCTGCAATATTCTCCTCCACTCCTTTACTCATCCATTTCCTCTTGCATCTATCTCCTCCTTGTACATTAAGTACAAGGACGTATTATCAAAGAGGAAACCGAAGAACTTGGCAAAAAACTTCTCTGCGACCATCTAGGTCGAAATCAATCAACAAGAGAATAAAGTTGAACTGTTTGTGTCCCTCAAAGCTTTTAGTATTTCGTTCCCATCAGATACACCACATCAAACAGTGCGGCACAATCCTCCATATAGCTATATTGTGATGTCACTTGCATGACCAACAATCCAACAAATCCACTACCCTTTGCGGCATCACCCAAAAAATACCAAACAAGCAAAAGACCATACTCCACATCTCATATGCTATAGGACAGTGAATGAGAAGATGATCTATAGATTCCCCACACCTTTTGCACATATACCACTCAAGAACAACAAAATGCTTCTTCCAAAGATTATTTGTAGTTAGAATCTTGCCTAAAGGAGCAGTCCAAGAGAAAAAAGCTACCCGAGGAGGAACCTTCGATTGCCACACCATTTTCCATGGGCAAGAAATGATAGTAGAAGGGAATAGAGAATGATAATACCCACTCACCTTGAAACCTTGACCACTGGCTAGCTTCCAACAAAGTTTGTTAAAACCAACACCCTGCACCTTTATGGAATAGATCAAAAACCATAAAAAAATTTGAAATATATTTCAAGTGTGTCACGACTCAAGAGTGTTGTTTCTACTTTTTATTTTTGTAAAGAATATAGGTACTCAATCCTAGTTCCTTTAAGGTGAAACTTCTATTGAGCACCCTACATTGTAATGTCTATAACAGAGTAAAACTTCCTAACAAGTTAAGAACACATTAATTTTTCTACTTGATCTACTATTTTTTTTCCTTAATGAAAAGACATATCACAAGAATTACTGCTTGAAGATGGAATGGTCTTCTCACAATGTAAACAAAATTGACTGCTACCAAATTTAATAACATACCATGCATTTGTTGCAGAAGCTACCACGAAACTCATTATTAGGATTTATTAGATTTTCATCCATCTATAACAATGAACTGAAGGTACTTGATGCTTATCAATATTCACACAACCTACTCACCTTGAGAGTCCATAATTTTATAAACTCCAGACGCTGAAATTTAAGGTCTAAAATGGCAATTAAAAGTCCCACATCATAAGCAGAAAAGTACATTCGAGCAAATGCTAAGATATTATTCTTCAACTTCTGTTGCTTCTCTTCCACATCAATACCAATCTAAAATAGGAAAAGCAAATCATGTCAACCCTACTCATAATAGATCCATTCATAATAGAGTAACTAAATTTTTTACGTTGGACATCAACCCTACTCATTTTTCTCGACTTAGGATTGGTTGTGAACAAAATATTCAACTATAAGCAGAGAAACAATGTAGAGTTAATGAAATGATACATAATGTATAAAAGTAAAGGGCATAAATGTGTCATAAATTGGAGATGGAAGTTGTACTAGGGCAAGAGAAGCAACAGAGAAGCTCCTTTGAAAGCAACGTATATTCATCATGAAATTTAGTCTATGCCTCAACAACAACATGCATACTTAGGATTGTTGCACAACACAAACACTAAAGCAAACAACCTGCGACCAAATAATAAGATATAAGATAATTACACAAAACATGACAGCCGGTGAATGAAATGCCTGACTCTAACCCTAACCATAATTTAAGCAGCATGTAACTCCCCATAGTAGCTATTGCAAACCCTAACTCACCAAACATTGAAAAGCCTCAATTTTGAATTGAAAAAAAGAAAAAAGAAAAACAACAACAACAACAACAACAACAAAATTCAACAATTTGAGTCTAATTCAAAGAAATTCATGATGCAATCCCATAATAATCAAAGCCCAAATGTTTACAACAAGCAGATTAGTAATAGAAAAATTATATATTTTTTCAATTTTTACATTGAATTTGTGGTGAACAGAAACAAAATTTGGGGAAGCAAACCAAGAGTGATTGATTGTGTTAGAGAGAGAGAGAGAGAGAGAGAGAGAGAGAGAGAGAGAGAGAGAGAGAGGCTTTGAATGAGTGAGTGATATGAGAGAGAAAGCTCTGAGAATCAAGCTTTGAGAAAAAGTGCGTGTGGAACAGTAACATATATTTTATAAACTCCTGATGCTGAAATTTAGGGTTTGAAATAAACAATTTGTTGTGTACCACATTCAGACTAAAAAATATGCCTGTCAGTACAACTAATCTAGACCAAGGTTGAAATAAACAATTTATTGTGTACCATAACAAATACAACAAAACCATGGACTTTACAATGTACATGTAAAAAACACTTCACCATATTTGACCTCAATGGGGACAACCTAAATGTAAGAATTATTAAGTGAAATTTAACAAGAAGAACGAATGATAAAAGTATTAAGCAAAAAAAAGACCTACATCTTGCAATTTTAGTGCGAACCAATGCACGAGCAAGTAGGGCTCTTATTTAGAGCTGATCTCCACGCATATGGAAAACATTTTCTTTCTTACGTGGTGATAGAATTTCCAAATATTGTTTAAGAAGGCTTCCATTCTTCACTTCGTTAGGTAATATTGTATATAAATGGGTTTCCCTAGAATGTAGAAACCCAAAAAAAAAAAAAAAAAATGTTTTCACATTATTGATGTAGATAATAAAGTTTAGAAAGATGTATCCAAACAATAGAACATATGCATAACAGACTCAATCAAGCCCCATAGAATACTGATAAAGCTAATGTTCAAATGTATGCCCAATAATTAATGGTACAAAACAACCGAGCCTTAGTCCCTAAATTCTAGAGTCGGCAATGGACCTTCAACAGATTAGTTGTATTCTTTTCCACATAGTAGGGAAGACCCAATATTATTTGTAGTGGATCCCTTCATAATAGAGTAACTAATTTTTTTTGCGTTGGACACCAACCCTACTCCTTTTTTTTGGGCTTGGGACTAGTTGTGAACAAAATATTCAATAGTAAGCAAAGAGACAAGGCAGAGTGAATGAAATGGTACATAATGTATGGCATAAAGTGTGTCATACATTAGAGATGAAAGATGTATTGGTGCTTGAGAAGCAGCAGAGAAGCTGCTTTGAAAGCAATGTATGTTCATCATGAAATCTAGTCTATGCCTCAACAACAACAACATGCATATTTAGGATTGTTGCACAACATAAATACTAAAGTAAGCAACCTGTGACCAAATAATAAGACAAAGATAATTACACAAAACATGATAGCTAGTGAATGAAATGCCTGACGTTAACCCTAACCATAATTTAATCAGCATTTAACTCCCTATAGTAGCTATTGCAAACCCTAACTCACCAAACATTGATAAGCCTCAATTTTGAATTGAAAAAAAAAAAAAAAAAAACAACAAAATTCAACAATTTGAGTCTAATTCAAAGAAATTTATGATGCAATCCCATAATAATCAACGCCCAAATGTTTACAATGAACAAATTAGTAATATAAAAATTAGGGAAGCAGACTAAGAGTGATTGATTGTGCTAGACAGAGAGAGAGAGAGAGAAGGAGAGAGAGAGAGAGGCTTTGAATGAGTCAGTGATATGAGAGAGAAAGCTCTGAGAGTCGAGATTTGAGATAGAGAGTGTGTGGAACAATAACATATATTTTATAAACTCTTGACGTTGAAATTTAGGGTTTGAAATGGCAGTTAAAAGTCCCACTTCATAAGGAAAAAAGTAACTTCGAGTAAATGTTAAGATATTATTCTTCAACTTTTGTTGCTTCTCTTCCACATCAATACCAATCTACAATAGGAAAAGCAAATTATGTCAGCTTAAATTTGTCGTTTCTTCAACATAATAGATAATTCAATAAATACATCAAACAAAATAAGCACAAAATATAATGATCACACATGCAGAAGTTATAGGTGGCCTATGAATATACAGAAAACTTACCGCTGAATTCATGGTCACTCCACAAGCTATTATAGAAGAAGTGTGTGAAATGTTGAAATGCAATGGTGGTAGGTGTGAGCCATCAACATCTTGCCACTCTACCTATTCACATATGCTATCAGAAATAAATATAAGAAAATAAATGAACTTTAAAGAGATATTCTAATAATGAAAAACAAGGAAGGTACAAAAAAAGTAGAGAACAAAGTCTTCTTGTACATCAATGGTCAAAAAACAAACTCACCTCAGGCTTCCCATATATATTCTTCTTAAACTTCAAGGACCTTGGTTTAACTTGACTATTTGTCTGATCTAGTAACAAACAAAATTTGTTTAAATATACACCAACCTCTCTATGCAACATATTCTGCAAAATTTGAAATAAGAATGCTTCTTTTATCAAAAGAGTAGATAGTTTAGTAATCAAACAAATGGACATGGATAGCATTTAAATAACTAAAAATGCTTTTGTACATACATGTATATAGCTCAAAATCTTTATAAAGCAAAGCCTAGGTTGTCATCCACTTTGTGCCACATTCAGACTAAGAAATATGCCTATCAGTACAACTAATCTAGACTAGGGTTGAAATAAACAATTTGTTATGTATCACAACAAATTCAACAAAACCATGGACTCTACAATGTACATGTAAGAAACACTTCACCATATTTGACCTCAATGGCGACAACCTAAATGTAAGAATTATTACGTGAAATTTAACAAGAAGAATGAATGATAAAAGTATTTAACAAAAAAGGACCTACATCTTGCACTGTTAGTGCGAACCAATGCACGGGCAAGTAGGGCTTTTCTTTAAAGCTGATCTCCATGTATATGGGAAACATTTTTTTTTCTCACATGGTGATAGAATTTCCAAATATTAATTAAAAAGGCTTGCATTCTTCACCTCATTAGGTAATATATACCATAAATGGGTTTCCTGAGAAAGTCGAAACCCAAAAAAAAATGTTTTCACATTATTGATGTAAATAATAAAGTTTAGAAAGACATATCCAAACAATAGAACATATGCATAACAGACTCAATCAAGCCCCATAGAATACTAATAAAGCCAATGTTCAAATATATCCCCAATAATGAAATGGTACAAAACAACCAAGTGTTAGTCCCAAAATTCTGGGGTCAGTAATGGACCTTCAACAGATTAGTTGTATTCTTTTCACATAGTAGGGAAGGCCCAATATGTATCTGTAGTAGATCATTCATAATAAAATAATTAAATTTTTTGCATTGGACATCAACCTTACTCCTTTTTTCGGGGCTTGGAACTGGTTGTGAACAAAATATTCAACAGTAAGCAGAGAGACAATGCAGAGTTAATGAAATGGTACGTAGTGTATGGCATAAAGTGTGTCATACATTGGAAATGGAAGCTGTATTGGGGCCAGAAAAGCAGCAGAGAAGCTCCTTTGAAAGCAACGAATATTCATCATGAAATTTAGTTTATGCCTCAACAACAACAACATGCATACTTAGGATTGTTGCACAACACAAACACTAAAACAATCAACCTGCGACCAAATAATAAGATAAAAGATAATTACAAAAAACATGACAACTGGTGAATGAAATGCCTCACTCTAACCCTAACCTTAATTTAATCAACATTTAACTCCCCATTGTAGCTATTGCAAACCCTAACTCACCAAACATTGAAAAGCCTCAATTTTGAATTGAAAAATGAAAAAAAAAAAAACAACAAAATTCAACAATTTGAGTCTAATTCAAAGAAATTCATGATGCAATCCCATAATAATCAAAGCCTGAATGTTTACAATGAACTGATTAGTAACAGAAAAATTATATTTTTTTTTCAATTTTTTCCTTGAATTTGTGGTGAACCGAAACAAAATTTGGGGAAGCAAACCAAGAGTGATTGATTGTGCTAGAGAGAGAGAGAGAGAGAGAGAGAGAAAGAGAGAGAGAGAGAGAGAGAGGCTTTGAATGAGTGAGTGATAGGAGAAAGAAAACTTTGAGAGTCGAGATTTGAGAGAGAGAGTGTGTGGAACAATAACATATATTTAAGACGGAAATCGTTTTCCTATCACACGGTTTCATCCTTTGTAGTTATTTATTTATTTTTAGGGGATATTACTATAAATCCATCTGCGATTTTGCCCGTTTGCACTTTTCCTACTTATGGTTTAAAACTTAACACTTTGCCAACTTAAGGTTACTTCCATTAGAGCTCCGTTATCCACCTTTGTTAGAAAGAAGGTTTAATATGTATTTTACACATTTTTTATGTTTCTCTCCTTCCAAAACATAAAACACATAAAAATTCAAGAGAAAACAAGATCAAAATGTGCTATTGGTAAAAAATATTATGCAATTTCTTAGAAATTCAACTTGTATTTGAACTTATCATCTCAACCACAAACAAACTAATTATACATCTGAAAGCATGATAAAACTGTATGAGAAAAATTGGATAAAAATTAAAACTCCTAATCTAACTCAACAACATTTAGAGACTCAGAAACTGAGTACTCCACAATGTGACGATGGTAACATCAAATGTGAGAAAAAAAAAAACTATAAAATGTGACAAGTACAGTCACATATGATGTTGGTACTGCACAATATGAAGATGACACCATTAAATGTGAGAAAAAAAAAATGAGGGAACCACCAAATGTGACAAAAGTATAGTTGCATGTGATGTTGGCATTGTACAATGTGAGGATGGTACTATAAAATGTGAGAAAAAAGAATAGGGAAACTACCGAATGTGACAAAAGTACAGTCACATGATGTTGGTATTGTGCAATGTGAAGTGGTACCATCAAACGTGAGAAAAAATAAGGGAACTATGGAATGTGACAAAAGTACAGTCACATGTGATGTTGATACTGTGCAATGTGAGGATGGTACCATCAAATATGAGAAAAAATAAGGGAATCACCAAATGTGACAAAAGTACTGTCACATGTGATGTTGGTATTGCGCAATGTAAGGTTGGTACCATAAAATGTAAGAAAAAAAAAATAAGGAAACCACTGAATATGACAAACATACAATCACATGTGATGTTAGTACTGCGCTTTGTGAGACTGGTACCATAAAATGTGAGAAAAAAAATAAGGAAACCACTGAATGTGACAAAAGTACAGTCACATGTGATATTGGTACTGCGCAATATGAGGATGGTAACATAAAATGTAAGAAAAAATAAGGGAACTGCCAAATGTGACAAAAGTACAGTCACATGTGATGTTGGTACTGCGCAATGTGAGGATGGTACCATAAAATGTGACAAAAAATAAAAGAACTACTGAATGTGATAAAAGTACAGTCACATGTGATGTTGGTACTATGTAATGTGAGGATTGTATTATCAAATGTGAGAAAAAAAATAAATGAACCATCAAATGTGGCAAAAATACAGTCACGTGTAATGTTGGTATTGCACAATGTGAGGATGGTACCATTAAATGTGAGAAAAAAATAAAGGAACCATCAAATGCCACAAAAGTACAGTCACATGTAATATTGGTACTACGCAATGTGAGGATGGTACCATTAAATGTGAGAAAAAAAAAATGAAGGAACCATTGAATGTGACAAAAGTACAATCACATGTAATATTGGTACTACGAAATGTGAAAACGGTACTATCAAATGTGAGAAAAAAATAAGGGAACAACTAGATGTGACAAAGATACAGTCACATGTGATGTTAATACTGCACAATGTGAGGGTAATACTATCAAATGTGAAGAAAAAAAAAAGGAATTATCAAATGTGACAAAAGTACAGTCACATGTGATAGTCACATGTGATATTGGTACTGCACAATGTGAAGATAGTACCATAAAATGTGAGAAAAAAAATAAGAGAACTGCCGAATGTGACAAAAGAACAATCACATGTAATGTTGGTACTATGTAATGTGAGGATAGTACCATCAAATGTGAGAAAAAAATAAAGGAACCACCAAATGTGGCAAAAATACAGTCACATGTGTGTTGATACTGCACAATGTGAGGATAATACCATTAAATGTGAGAAAAATAAATGAACCACCGAATGTGACAAAAGTACGGTCACATGTGATGTTGATACTGTGCAATGTGAAGCTTGTACCATCATATGTGAGAAAAAAAAATAAAGGAACCACCGAATGTGACAAAAGTATAGTCATATGTGATGTTGATACTGTGCAATGTGATGATGGTACCATCAAATGTGAGAAAAATAAATATATGAACTATTGAATGTGACAAAAGTACAGTTGCATGTGATGTAGGTACTGCACAATATAAAGATGGTGCCATCAAATTTGAGAATAAATAAGGGAATCATTGAATATGACAAAAGTACAGTCGCATGTGATATTGGTACTGCACAATGTGGGGTGGTACCATCAAATGTGAAAAAAAAAAAAAAAAAAAAGGAGAACCACCGAATGTGACAAAAGTACAGTCACATGTGATGTTAGTACTACACAATGTGAGGATAGTACCATAAAATATGAGAAAAAATAAGGGAACCACTGAATGTGACAAAAGTACAGTCACATGTGATGTTGGTACTGCACAATGTAAGGGTGATACCATTAAATGTGAGAAAAAAAATAAGGGAACCACTGAATGTGACAAAAGTATAGTCACATGTGATGTTAGTACTACACAATATGAGGATGATATCATCAAATGTGATGTTTTGGTAACCTGATATAGCAGGTTGCCTACTAGTGAATAGTGTACCCAAAAAAAAGAAGGTAATTGTAGAATTACCCAGACTTGAACATACTACTTTGTGTACTTGTCTTTGCCTACAAAATACTCATTTATATATTTACACCTCCGATCTCATCTTTGGATGAAAATGTCTACCTTTTATTATTTTAAAAAAAAGTGAAAGGGTGCTTGTTGTCATTACACTATTAAATAAAAATATTATTATTATTATTATTATTATATGTTTTAGAAGGTAACAAAATAACGCAAAAAATAGTTATTGTTATAATTAATGCTTGTTAACATTCATTAAATATTTTCCTTAAAATATATGTTTTGATACAAGATAGAATTTTTACTCTAACCTAATCTAAGTATATATATGTGTAAAGCTCCCTCCTAGAGACTTGAACTTCGGCCCTTGTCCTCCACGCCCTACAAGCATTTATACTTGTGGAGTGACTACCGCATCAAAGGTGTGTGGTGGTTACATAAAAATAAATGTTGATTACATAAAAAAATGGCCACATATCCTCAATTTAATTTACAACCAAATAAACAACTAGTATTTTTTATTAGTGTAATCCAACACTTATTGTAACTTTAAAAATAGAAAAAACATTTTTTTTTCTTCATAGATTTACCAAATGCTTATTTGTGGTTTTAAAAATTGTGTTAAAAAAAATCTATTTTATCTAAACTCGACAGTGAAAAATAGTAAGCCCAACATCAAAAGTAGAAATTTGTTAATTTTAAATTTCAAGAAAAATCTCATTTAGATCTTAACAAATTTGACAAAAAAATTAACTTGTCTTCTTTACTTTGACTTATAAATTTGATTAATCTATTATTGCAAAATAATTAAAGTTATAATTAATTTATACTTTAACCTCCAAAAACCTCATGGCTATTGGTGGCTCTCTCTTTCTCTCTCAAGCTCAGCCATAGCCAAGCCTCACGAAGTCCACGCCACCACTAGCACTAATGGTAGATCAACTTGTTTCTCTCTTATTCTCTTTATTTTTCTCATTTATTTTCTCCTTTTATTTATGGCCGAACCCTCTTTTGTGTTTGGTTTTGTAATTGGTTTTCATGGTTAATTGGTTGATTTAGGGTTTGGTTTTTTTGTCGACTGAAGTGATTTAGATTTGGGTTTGTAAAATGGGGTACTGGGTGTTTTCGATTTTGAGCTTAGCTATTAGAGTTTAGAAAATTGGATTTTAGGGTTGATTTCAAAATGGGTTTGGATGTACAACACATATAAATGTGTTTTGGTGATTTCAAAATGGGTTTGGGTGTTTTTGATTTCGAGCTTGATTGTGTGTAAGATTTGTTTGTGGTGGTGGGCTTTGTAACAATGGTGGTAAGGCTATGGTCTTGCTAATTTGGTATGAGTTTGGACTTTGGTAAACACACAAAGAAAGAAGAGAGAGGCACGAGAGAGAGAAGAAAGAGGGTCAAAATGACTAACATCCCTAATGGTATTTAGAGACTAAAATTTGTTGGTTTTGAAATATTTTTGAATTTTGTTGGCATTATTCCAAATCTCACAGTATGTCAATGAAATTTACCCTTAAAATAAAACAATATATTTTACCCAGTTTTACATAACTCAAAAAATAATTGAAATCACTTTTTTCATTTTAAAAATCATGACTTTTATCCATGGTTTCAATAATTTTTTAGTTTATTTGCAACAAGTATTACCCTTACACCAATAAAAAAAATTTATTTATATTTGCAACAAGTATTACCCTTATGAGAATGACCCTCAAATACCTAGTCATTATAAGCTCCCTACCCATTTGGATGGAGGGGGGAAGGAGGGAGAGTGGAGGGGAGTAGAGTAGAATTGGCTAAAAATAGACTAATTTTGAGCCAAATTTACTCTACTCTACTCCTTCTCAATTCAAACGGACCATAAAGCAGTTATTACATCTATTTGTTTTGGCTAGGTATCTTTAAGATATTCAACAGTACGTAGGAGTATATGTGTAGGGCATATTATGTAGTCATGAGAATGACCCTCGATTGTCTACCTTGTCACTTCAAGCACCTTAAAGCAGTTGTTACACTTGCATCTCTATTGGGTTTTAAATTGTTATTTTGTTCTTGTCATATTAATTAAAATATGCTTGAAAAGAGTGGGGTGTATGGGTGGCCATTAGTCAGTGTGTGGAGTGGAATGGCAAGTGTGTTTGGCTATTCATTTTTAACTTAAAATATTAATTTTTTTTTTTAATTTACTACTTACTAGTTGTTGTTGGTTGTTTATTAGTAAATTAGTTTATTTATATGTGGGGTATTATGGAATTGAATAGTTGTGTTAATAAATTGGTGCTAATTTGTAGTGTATAAACATTAGTATTACAAATTTTACTACATAAATTTTATAAATTCATGTATTATTAATTAAAAGAAAATTAGGATTGCAAGGAAGATTGTTGCAAAGTTTAGTACATAATCAACTACAGATGATTTTTGTTATTTAAAAGAATGTTGAATTCTATTTTTAAATGATTAAGTTAAAATGTATTAATAAAAAGTTATTTTGTTTTTTCTCTCTTTTGTTGATATTTTCTTAACATTAAATATATGCTAATTTGTATTTTAAAGAATTTTTTTTTATTGAGGTTTTGGCCTCCAATTTTACATATCGGTTCTGTCCCAGTTCCCTACTCTCTTCCTCCGAATTGAAAAACCCAACATGGTTCAAGTTTGCCACCACTATTGCTATTTCCATTCTAGTCCTTTACATCCTTTACAAATCCACTCCTAACCAACCCTCCTTGGAACACTTTCCCATCTCTCTTTACATATAGTCGCCTCTATCATTCAACAAAACCCAAATCCCCAACTGGGTTTTCGCTTCTTCATCTGGGCTTCCCAAACTAAACGCCTTCATAGCACTTTCTTTGATTCTCTTGTCCTTCACAGGCTTCTTAAAGACCATCCTCATTCCTTCAACTTGTACTGGAACACTTTTCAAGACCTCAAAAACTCTGGCTTTCCAATCCCTCCGAATGCTTTTAGGGTCTTGAAATCAGGTTATGCTCAGATGGGTATTGCTGAAAATGCCATGGAAGTCTTTTCTACCATGAAAGATTTTAACTGTAAGGCTGATGTTTTCACTTACAACTATGTTTTACAAGTTATGGTTCAAAAGCAGGTGTTTTTGTTAGGTTTGGCGATTTATAATCAGATACTGAAGTTAAATTGTAATCCCAATGTGACTACTTATAGCATTTTGATTGATGGATTGTGTAAATCTGGCAAGACTAAGGATACACTCTAATTATTTGATGAAATGACTCACAGGGATATTTGGCCAAATGAAATAACTTTTACTACTATTCTTGCTAGGTAGTTACAATGCTTTGCTTAATGGGTTCTGTAATTTAGGTATGATCGATGAGGCTTATGGGCTTTTAGCATGGTTTTAAAAACCGAATCGAGCATTAAACCCTTTTTTTTTTTCAATTTTCGATTCAACCCCGGTTTTTGACCGGTTTTTGGCCGGTTTTCCAGTTGTTGACCAGTTATTGACCGGTTTTGGGACTTTTAACTGGACCGGATTGACTCCCGATTCTCGGTTGAACCGGTCAGACCGACCGATCTGGTTCGGTTTTTAAAATAGTGGCTTTTAGAAACCTTTGAGAGGGACAGATATGATCTTGGCCTTAAAAGGGTATAGTAGTTTGATTGATGGTTTGTTTAGAGCCAAAAGATATGATGAAACAATGTCGTGGTTTAGAAAAACGATGGAGGAAGATCTTGAGCCGGTTTTTGTGATGGATTGATCGGATTTTTAAAAAGTTGTAGGGGTGGTTGGGCGGTGTTGATTTCTATGTGAGAAAGAGACAAAAGATTACATGAGTAGTAAATCAGAACACACTTCTACTTAATAGCAACACCACCCTTACCCTCACCATTACCCTTCTTTTTACCCTTATCTCTGATCTTGTGCTTCTTATTTTTCTTCATATCTTCGTTTTCTTCTTAATTGAGTATTTTATGAAAAGTTATTAGTTTTTTCCAATATTTCAATGGGCTACTCGTTAGCACTTTTTTTTTAAAACCATCAACTTCATATTTTTTTTAACAGCTTTAGTTTCGATTAAATTGGTTTCTTTATACTTATAGTCTAATACCACCATGATAATTTCAAAATCATGAATACTAACCATGTTATTGGC
The DNA here is from genome assembly GCA_023621385.1 of Quercus gilva. NCBI lineage: Eukaryota > Viridiplantae > Streptophyta > Magnoliopsida > Fagales > Fagaceae > Quercus > Quercus gilva. The sequence goes on along the minus strand of CM042476.1, from coordinate 103,091,887 downwards.
ACGTTAAATGTCTTTCATGCAAAACATGGTCAGATTTCTTTGAAGATTTTTTATATGTGTGGAGTATTTTAAATAAGAATAAATTAAAAGAAAAACTTGTAAACTCTGAATTGTGTCATTTATATTGAATACCTCAATTCAATCTCAAATATATTCTTTTCAAATCTCATTCAAATCCACAGTCCACAAAAATATGGCCTAATTTAGGGCCAACCCAACATCTTTTGGGTTATACGCAAATGTAAAATGTATTATTACTTAATTTTTTGAATGCAGCAAATAAATTTGAAAAAAGAACCCAACCTTTTTATATAACTAGTAATGACCTCACGCAATGCATGGATAATGTTATAAGCTGTTATGTGAAAAGCTTATATAGAATGTTCAAAATATCTTAAAGTAATAACATGAAGAAATGGTGTGATAACATGAAAAGGTTTTTGTTAAATTAACAATGCAATACAAAATTAAGGGGATGAAGAATTTAGACTAGAGGGAAAATGTTACATAAATTAGAAATTAGTTATTATGTGGGGTAATATATTCTCCAAAAAAAAAAAAGTGTTGTAATAAGGGTTTTTTTTTTTTTTTTCTTTTTCTTTTTCTTTTGAGAATACTAAATATTTTTAACACACACACACACACAGAGGGGGGAGAATGTCTCAAAGAAACTGATATTGGTGTATATCAAAAAGAGCTTACCTTTTTATATAACTAGTAATGGCCTCACACAATGTACGGATAATGTTGTAAGCTGTTATGTGAAAAGCTTATATAGAATGTTCAAAATATTTTAAAGTAATAACTTGAAATAATGTTGTGATAACATGAAGAGGTTTTTGTTAAATTAATGATGTAATACAAAATTAAGGGGATGAAGAATTTAGACTATAGAGAAAATGTTACATAAATTAGAAAGGCAAAAACACCATTTTGATTCATACATTTTTAGGTTACAGTCAATTTAGTCCCTACATTTCGGTAACAATCAATTTAGCCTCTGTTATTTTTATCTTACGGTCAATTTAGTTCCTACCATTAACTCACTAATAGAAAATGTCTACGTGGCTAACGGTGTGCACATTTGACACACTTGAAGCTTAGATGGCTTAGGAAATAATTTTTTAAAAAAAAATAATTAACATAAAAAAAATGCCACCTCATCATTTACTAAATAGAAAAAGGCATAAATGCATTTTTAGTCCCTATATTTTAGCTTTTTTCCATTTTGGTCCCTACATTTTAATTTTACCACTTTTAGTCCCTAAATCAATTAGCGCGTGTTATTTTGATCCTTTCCGTCAGTCAGCTGCCGGAAATATCTGATGTGGCAAATAGAAGAATTAAAATATTATAAAAAATGCCACATCAGCAATTAATTTTTTTTAAATAATTTATCAATTTTAACTAAATAAAAAAAAACATAATTAAAAATAATAAAATACATAAATTTAGATCTAAATCTAAATCTTTCATCTTCAACAAGAACTCTAAAGAACACAAATTCAGATTTAAACAAAATAACACAAGCCCAGATTTTCTAGCATTTTCTTGCCCTTTCTTGTCAACCAAACACAAAAACACAAATACAAACTGATTTCCAGCAAGAACAAAAACACAAACACAAACCCAGCAACAGATCTTCCTTGTCAACCAAACACAAACTCAGCAACTGACGACGATGAGGACGAAGATGTGGAGAAGCTTGCTTCCACCTTCTGAGGTAGTAGAACTCATCTTATCCTCTAAGAACAAACTATCCTCCACCACAAATTCCCAATAAACACAATCAAAACCCCAATACCACCTTGTTCACACAATCCAATTCTCAACCCCAACGCCCAACCGAGCTTAAGCCTTGATAAAAACTCAATTTCTCACAATCCCACCACCAAATTCTGCAGAAGCAGCCCGATTCTATACAAACCCACCAAGGATTTTACCCCCAAAAAGCACTAATTGCCATTGACCCATTAGTGAAACCAGCAAAACCAACCTATCCAACACAGATCTTCATCCATGGCCTCGGCTAGGACACCACAGTCGAAACCCTCACCTTCGTCTTCTGCAAGTACGGCGAGATCGAGGATTGCAAGGCGGTCATCGACCGCGTCTCCGGTAAGTCCAAAGGCTACGCCTTTATTTCTTCAAGCACCTAAGCGGCGCCTGGAAGGCTCTCAAGCAACCCCAGAAGCAGATCGGCAATCACACCACCCCATGGCAGAGACCCATGGCCACACCCATCAGTTGCTGATATTTGAACATAAACACAAGATCACAAATTCAAAATTTGAAAAGAAACAAGCACCGAGTGAGAGAAAGAGAGAGTCATGGATCTGAAAAGAAAGAAGAAAAACAAGATACAAACACAAATAGAGCAAGTAATGGATCTGGAAAGAACGAAGAAAAAGAAGTATAAAATGAGAGTGAATGAGAGTTGGCCATGGCTGAGATAGCTCTGTTTTTGCTGGGTTGAAAACGAGGGCTTTGAGATTTATGATTTCATTTTTTAGCTGAATTTTTTGGATTTTTTGTGTGTTTGTTTCTCAAGAAAATTTTTGGGATGAACCCAAAGAAAATTTCTGAGGATAAACCCAAGGAACATGAACATGTTCTTCAGAAAAAATAACGAAAGAAATAAATTTTTTTAATTTAATTATCTTATTTTATTTTTTAAAAAAATTAGAAAAAAACATGAAAATGTCTTTTTTTTTATTATTTTATGCTGACTTGGCATTTATTAAATAACAAATAAATTTTTTATTATTATTTTATTTGTCATGTCAGCATTTATTGTTGACACAGTGCACTTTATTTGCTACGTCAGATATTTTCGGCTGTTGACTGACGAAAAGGACCAAAATAACAAGCGCTAATTGATTTAGGGACTAAGGCTGCGTTTGGTTTGGTGGTAAATGATTTCCGGAAATCATTTACCACCAGACCCCAGTGTTTGGAAGGCAGGTGAAAAACCCATTTCCGGAAAATAAGATGCAACGTTGACCGAATTTACTCCTTTGACCCGGAAATGGTTTTACGTTCTTATTTTACCTTCAAACCATTTCCGGGTCTCGCACAAAACACACAAAACGCACAAAACATAAAAAGCACACCAAGAGAAACACTTGAGAACGGAAAAAAGAGAGAAGCCAGAGAAGAGAGAACCCAGAGAAGTCGAAGACACCGGAGAAAAGAGAGAACCCAGAGAAGAGAGAACCCAGAGAAGTCGAAGACACCGGAGAAAAGAGAGAACCCAGAGAAGAGAGAACCCAGAAAAGAGAGAAAACCCAGAGAAGAGACCGGAGCTCCACGCCGAGAGAAACTCGAAGACACCGGAGCTCCACGTCGAGAGAAGAGACCACCGATCCACGCCGTTCCACCACCACCACTCACAACCGCACCGGCCGATCCACATCTCGATCCGAGAAACCAAGACCTCACCGAGCCGATTTCAATGCCGTTCCACCACCACCACTCAACGGCGAGTCCGATCCACATCCCGATCTGAGAAACCCAGAGCTCTACTCGCCGATTTCAACGCCGTTCCACCACCACCACTCAACGGTGAGTCCGATCGCACTATATATATATGTTTCTTTTCTTATTGTTAGTGTGTGCTGTGTTGGGGGGGAGTCAGGAATCCCAATACTTTCTTAATTTGTCAAAGCTTGTTCCTTGCACTCTCAGGATGTGAGAGTTTAGTTTCAGGTTGGGTGCTTTTTTTTATCAATTTTTAATGCTAGGTATGGTGAGTGTTTGGGGTACTAGGAACTAGGAAGGAACCCCCGATTCGTGTTTTGAGCCTTGTTGTATATCTTGGTTTTTGGAATAAAATTTACCTATAAAAAAAAAAGAAAAAAAAAAAAGAAAAACCATTGATCAAAATTATGGTAGCACGTTTATGTGCTTTTTTCTATATTAGTGATTTTAAAAATAGTTTCGAATTCTTAAAATAGGAACTATAAAGCATATATATAGTCCAATGTAATCCCAAACATCTTCACAAAAGAGGTGATGGTGTTGTGGTGGTAACAATCACTTGAAGCAGTGGAAATAACAAAAGATATGCTTCAATTCCTTGGGCTGTCTTTTTGTTTCAGTTTGCGATTTCTAAAATAAAAACTATATATTAGCATATAGTCCAATCGTTTCACTTCAGTTTGTGTTCGGGAATTGTTGAATTTTTTTGTTTTTGTTTTTGTTTTAGCTTTTTACAAATAATTTAACTTTTAGCTTTTTTGAAATAAACTAATTTTTTGTGTTATTATTTTCTTGCGGTAGAATATGTGTGTGTAAATGTATTGTGATGACTAATAAATTGAGACATGATGGTATTGTGATGATATCAATGTGCAGTTATCAGTGTGATGGGTTTGTGATGGTGTAAATATTTATTGTAAATATAATGCAATGTGATTTGGTACTTGTTATAAATGTGGTTTGGATGTTTATTGTTTGTGGCTGTTTTTATTTACATTCCTCTTAGACCATAGTGTTTGTGATTTTGTTAGATGACAAAAAAAACCAAAGCCGCAATTCTTGCCTCAGTTGCTTCTGTCCTCGTTGTGGGGGTTGCATTGTTAAGGAAATTACAACGTAGACATAGACAATTGCCTAGGGCGCCTTATGTTAATCATGCGGCCGAGAGAGAGGAATACATAAATAGTATTCTGCATGGAAGTGAGCTAAATTGTGTGAATCAACTTAGGATGAAGCCTAGAGCTTTTCACCAGTTATGTCACATCCTCACTGAGGGGGAGCACGTACGCCCGACTATTCACATGCCTGTTACGGAACAAGTGTTCATTTTCTTACACATTATTGGTCATAATGTGAGGTTCCGTGTAATGGGTAGTCGGATCTATAGATCAACTGAGACTGTTCATAGATATTTCAAGGTTGTCCTTAGGGGGGTCCTGAAATTATATAGAGCTCTAATAAGACTGCGTAGCGAAGATACACCCCCAGAGATAAGGAATAGCAGAAGGTTCTACCCATATTTTAAGGTAAATATTGCTACTTGTGTATTTTTGTAAATTGTGTAGATTTATGTAATTTTAAACCATTATGTGTGTTGAAAAATAGGATTGTGTTGGAGCAATAGATGGTACACATGTTCGTGCATCTGTGCCACTTGAAATACAAGGAAGATTTCGTGGTCGCAAAGATGGAACCACGCAAAATGTGTTAGCTGCCATTAGTTTTGACTTAAAGTTCACCTATGTATTGGCTGGATGGGAAGGTAGTGCACATGATTCACGTGTGTTAAATGATGCATTTGCTAGGCCAGGGGGATTTTCAATTCCCAACGGTATTATACAATTACTTCACCTTTTTGGTTTATTAGTTTAATAAATATTGTGCATTTTCCTAAGCATAGTAGTGATTGAATTTTATTGTTTAATATATGTAGGTAAATATTATCTTGGTGATGCTGGGTATGGTAATAAAAATGGAATATTGTCACCTTATCGGAGTGTGCGATATCACTTGAAAGAGTTTAGTGATCGTCCTCCTGAGAATGAGAAAGAATTGTTCAACCTCCGACACTCTTCATTGAGAACTACCATTGAACGAGGGTTTGGAGTGTTGAAGAAACGTTTTCGAGTGTTGGATGCAGAACCATTTTGGTCTTTTCAAACCCAAGTGAAAGTAGTGTTAGCTGGTTGTGTGGTTCATAATCACATTATGGGGGTTGAACCAAATGACCAAATTATGGAAGAAGCAATGAATGAAGTAGAGTCTAGTGACCCCCAACGAGAAACACGATCACGTCGGGAGTCCATTGAAGACAGTAGATTATGGAATGCTAAGAGAGATGAGATATGCCAAGCTATGTGGTTTGATTATACGAGGAGTGGAGAGTAGTACTTTATTTACATTTTTATAATTGTAATATGTGTTTTTATTTTTTGTAAAGACAATGTATTTACTATAGACTTTTAGTGGCGTAATGAACAAGTATTTTCAGCATTACATTGTTACTTGATGGTATTACATTGTCATTTCTAGTGATAGCATGTTTCATTCTGTTGTAGACATTTTATACGCGTGGTTGTATGTGTGTTTGATTTGTTGTTCATATTTCGAGCTCCATTAATAAATGCTACTTTGACTATACCATTTTCATATGTAGTAATGTCAAAGGGCAAAGAAAAAATGAGCACCAGCAAGCAATTTAGGTGGTTGCCGCCTATGCATGAAATGATGCTGAGAATACTTGCACAGGAGGCCGCAAAGGGCAGCAAGCCCTCTAACACCTTCAGGGCAGGCTCCTTCGCTCTTGTAGCGAAGGAGATAAGTGCCCACTTTGGAGTTGAGTGCCACCCTTCCTACGTAGACAATCGGATGCGGACTTTAAGGACCACGTGGACCACTATTGAGACACTTCGAAAGAAGAGTGGCTTCGGTTGGGATGATAATCTCAAAATGATAACATGCGATGCAAAGACGTACCAAGAAGAAGTCATGGTATGGTTTACAATTATATTTTCTTAATATAAATGATAATATATGTTTTTGTCCATAAATTGAAATTTTAGTTTGGAAATTGAAGGCAAAGAATTTATTTGAAAAGATATTCATAGTTTCAAAGAAGACATCTATGAATAAATGTTAGAAGTTAGATGAAGTTTTAGTAAGTTATATAATGGTGTGAAGTAAACTTTATCATGATTTAATAAGTTTTAGTCGTAGAGTAATGTCACACTACCATAGGTAGATGTTTAAATGCAGCATCTATTCCACACCATGATTTTATATTTAATTTGACAAGGATGGACACCCACTTTATTTTTCATATAATAAAGTGACCTAAAACATTTACTAGCATGAATATTGCATTGAATATTGAATTTATGAGTGAAGTAATTATTGCATTGTTATTATACGTTCCTTTCTCCCTTACAGGCGCATCGAAAGCATGCAGAGTTTCTAAACAAGAAAATAGAGATGTATGATGAGTTAGCTATTGTCGTGGGGAAGGACACAGCCACGGGTAGCTTTTCAAAGTCCTATGTAGATATTGAAAATGAGGCAGATAATGGCGACAGTGCTGAATTTGTTGCAGATAATGTGGAGGAGGATGTGGTCGAAAAAGGAAAGAATGCAGTCGAGTCATCCACCACTGGGTCGGGAATTTCCAAGTCCCGCAAAAGAGGGCGTGCACCTTCTACTGCTGATGATAGCATGTTGATTGATTTGTCTGACCAGTTGAAGGATATAGCTACAGCTCTTAGAGAAATCAATCGGGGCCCGGTGGATTACACATCTCTTTATAATGAGGTTATGGCTATGATGGCGGATGGGTATAGTGAAGACATACTCGCAACTGCGTTTGACCATCTGTGTCAAAATGAGAAGGTAGCAAGGGGATTTCTAGCAAAAAATGCTAGACTGCGTAAGATGTGGTTGGATAGTTTTCTTTTCTCACAACTTTGACTTGCCTATGTCATGTAAACTGTGACAATAGCTTTAGGAATTCACTTCTGTTGTAGAACTAGTATTAACCTACCATTGTATTATATATATAGTATTTTGTATTATTGGGACAATACAATTGCCTGAATTATGTATTTGTACTATTCAGATACCACGAGTAGGTATCATTTTTGTACACCACAGAGGTGTAATGACAATGGTGAACGATGAATGTGGCTATTTTTATATTAATATTATCGGTATATTTTAAATGATTATTTTTGGTGTTGAAATGGATGATTATTTTGGTACTGTTACAGATATGTATACGTAATGCAGGTGCATGTTGAAGTGGATGATTAGTTTTGTATTGTTACAGGTTTGTCTAGATAATGCAAGAGTAGAAATTTGTAAGGCATTTCATATTTTCCGTAAAATAATTCACAAACCAAACATGAAAATTGATTTTCCAAAAAAAATGAATTTTATTTTCCGTAAAATGTTTACCTGAACCAAACATAAAAATTGATTTTCCGTAAAATAAAAAGTATTTTCCGTAAAATATTTGACCGAACCAAACACCGGAATTGATTTTTCGTAAAACGATTTCCGAGACAGCCAAACAACCTCAATACATTTTCCTTTTCCGGAAAATAGCATTTCCGGAAAATATGTATTTTCTGGAAACCGTTTTACGCGAACCAAACGCAGCCTAAATGTGGTAAAATTAAAATGTATGGACCAAAATGAAAAAAAAATGTAAAAATATAGGGACTAAAAGTATATTTACGCCATAGAAAAAACCATATCAAGAAAAAAAAAAAAACAATAAAAAAATTGAAGCGCGTGATTTTTAAGCCAAAAAGAATGAATTTAGACAAAATAAAACCTAAAAAATCAAAGTCTGTTATTTTCTTTCAATCCAAACCAACGATTAATAGAACACAAATACAGGACACACTGACACAAAATGAAACAGAGCATATATATATATATATATATACCAAAATTGATGCAAAACCAAATGATAAACTAGATCCAGAACATAAATCATATCCAAAGCAAAATAAAAATAAGACTGCCGTATCTAAACGAAATTGACCCTAGATCCACAATCACAATGACAATTAAAAAGAAAATACTTTTTTTTTTTTTGTCTATCTTGCTCTTGGTGATGGAATCATCAGATTATTGTTAATAGCAGAGAACCATTGGTCTGCATTTGGTAAAGCCTCTTAACTCCAGTGTTTGTCTCTTCCAACCAATCTCCGCTTCATCTTATGGTACTTCTTGGGATCTGTCTTCATACCACTCTTCTTTTAGATCTCCTCAGCCTTAACATCGTCATGGATGAGGAAATCAGCTTCCCCACCATCATCAACAATGAGATCAAGCCCACCATCATGACCATAGTCAAGAGCATGCTTGGTACACCACCAGTACTCCTGGAGGGTCTCGCCATTTCAGGCGAAGACTGTGGCTGAGTTACAAGCAAAACCTACGGTGGTGGCGTGGTCCCGTTTTGATAAAATATTGCATGAATACCAACGGACCTGGGCACCAAGGGTTGTCATGGTCTCATTAAGGACAGACAATGTGTTGTATTTAAGTTCCATTGATTGTGGGTTTGGCTCATTTTTCAGCCAATTTTTCTTTGTTTGGTTGTGTTTAGATTGAAAGAAAATAACAAAGACTTTTGAGGTTTTTTTTTTTTTTTTATTCATTCTTTTTGGCTTAAAAATCATCAGTTTTTTTTTTTTTTTCTTATGTGGTTTTTTATATTTATTAAACGTTGAGGTGGCATTTTTTTTTATGTTAATTAAATTTTTATAATATTATTTCCTAAAACACCTAAGCTTCAAGTGTGCCAACTGTGCACACCATTAGTCATGTAGATATTTTCCATTAGTGAGTTAACAGTAGAGATCAAATTGACTACAATATGAAAATACTATGGACCAAATTGACTACTATCAAAATGTAGGGACCAAATTGACTGACCCCAAAATATAGAGACAAAATGGTGTTTTCACCAATTAGAAATTAGTTATTATGTGAGGTAATATATTCTCAAAAAAAAAAAAAAAAAGTGGTGTAATAAGTTGATTGTAATTTGTTCAATTATTTTTTTTTAATTGAAATTTTTAATCATAATTTTTGTTTCTTAATTGGCTTTGAGTTAGCATAAAAAATTTGTAATTTCATGTTAATGTTTAGTTGGCTTATGGAAATATCATCCAAAATTTATGATGTCACATTTTTGTTATTGAAGTATAATAGTGGTAGATTAAAAACTTAGTGAAAATAGTAATATCCTATTAATAGAATTTTATTATAATCCAAAACATGTAAGGAAGTTGAGGTGGAAAGCTAAATGAAAAATTACTCTAATAAAGGCATCACATGACAAAACTGCATGGTCTCCCACATGAAGTTTTTGCTTTTTTATATAATTTTTTTTAAAATAAACATATAAGATATATATATATATATATATATATATAATTAGTGCAAACCCTATAGGTAGTTAATGTGTATTTACTCCATTAACACATTCAATGAATTAAAGTGTATATATAATTCTACTCTAGCTTACCTAATCTAAGTGTAAGTGTGTTAAGCTCTTTCCCAAAAACTTGAAACTTGAACCATGATATTTTCTTTTCACACCTCACAAGCACTTATACTTGTAGAGTGACTAGTGGCAGAACCAAAAATTTATCTTGGGGGAGGGGGGCATAAATAATTTTCTTTTTGAAAAATGAGTCATTAGTCCTAAACTTGTCCATGAACTTACCCATGAACCTAGATTTATCAAATTAAATTAACACTCATTAAATAAAATGATTGGAATTTTTTTAAAAAATATACTAAAAAAATACTAATAGTCCAAAGATTGTTAAATAAAAGACAAACAATTATTCAAATGTCAATGCATAAAAAAATATAATAAATAACAACTAAATACATGATAATATAGTAGTATATCCAGTATATTTTAATCAATTAATCAAGTACATTTATAAATTATAATGCCATATAGTATATAATATATTGATTATTATAATAATAAATAATATATTATAAGGAAAATAAAAAAAATGTAACTAAAAAGTTAAAGCAAAAGGGGCACAAAGCCACAGAGCATTGCAGTCTGCACAGGGGGTGAGGGTGAGGGGCCTATGGAAGCTTCGAGTTTTCTTTCACTCTTAACTCTTTCTTGTCTAGTCACAGTGTCACACAAAACTTTTATTTTTTTAATTGTAAACACAAAACTGAGGCAGCAGTGGGAAAATGAAAGAATTGAAAAGAAAAAAAGAAAAAGAAAAGATGAAGGCAAATACCAACAGAGACAAAGAGCGAGAGAGACTAAAAGAAAGTTACCTGTGTGAGGGAAAATGTTATGCAGTTGTGTGGGGGACTTGGGAGTGAGGCGACTGAACAAAGCTTATGATCTTTCAATTTTTCTATTGCTATGTCACAAGTAAGCCCTAAATCAGTTGAGATGAAAATTAGAATTTTTTCTCTTTTATTTGTTAAGGTTAAAATACTTATGTGTTCATTTTAAAGATGCTGAATGTTTAATTATTATAATTTTTTGACATTTATATATATATATATATATATATTTATGGATTGTATTTTATTTAAATGAAAATTATGTTTATTTTTAGACTTTCTTAAATATATACGTATATTACCAGCTATGGGGGCCAAAATGATAAAGTTCTTTAAAAGTTTTCAAATTATTTAGGATAATTCCAAAAAAAAAAATCTTTTTTTTTCAAAAATTGGGGGGAGGGGGGTTTCCAAGGCCTCCTTCAGTCCTCATGTGGCTCTGCCATTAGGAGTGACCATTACGCCCAGAGTACGTGGTAGTAAAAATGAATGATTTGATACCAAACTATATTATTTGAACTCACTAGTCATCCTATGGCTCCCCTAATGTTGCTCTTTTAATACTTGATTTAGTTCATCATATACTAGAGAAAATGAATTTGAGAAAAGTTAAAAAAGAAAATAACCTTAAAAAAGAAAAGGGTTATTTTCTTTAGAGAAAATAGCCTTTTCCAAGTGTAATTTTTTTTTTTTTGGGGGTAAGAGAACATGGTCATTAAAAGAAAATAAAGATATTCTTAAACAGTTTATTTATAAGGTACTACCATCTTCTCAATTCTTTGATTCTCGAAATATAAACAAACAACTTAAAATAACACTATGGCATTTGGTACGAGATAATGTTTTAGAATTCCTAGAAATGTTTAAAGATTCCCTTATTTGATAGCAAATCACACTAGGGAATCAGATGACAAGGTATCTGGATTCCCCCTCAACCCCTTTTTTGTAAGAATGTGGATTCCTTTTAAAATAAGTAGGTATCCAAATTCGCAAGCTTAAAAGAAATTGTGTTTTTTATAAATTGACAATTTTTATAAGTAGGTGTCAATATCTCTCTCATCAAAACAACATAAAAAAGATAGACAACTATGTTGATATATTCATTAACAATTCTATTTAGGTTCTACGTGTGGAAAAAAAAAAGGTTTGAAGGGGATCCTCCATTGTTACTAGGTATTCACTTTTACTATTGTGTGTAAGTTGCTCAATAATTATGAACCATGTATAAGGTTGAATTTAATCAACCATCTTGTTGGTTTTATTCCGTGACCATTTTGCTTGTAATTTAGCACTTAGTAACCTTGTATTTAGGTGGAAAAATTGTAAGGGTAGTGTGTAAGAAGATGTGAAGAAAAGCTCAAGTATGTGCAAAGAAGCAAAGCTTCACGGTTAGGACTCGCGGGTGGATCGCGACTGGCAAGCCGCCAAAAGCAGGCACGTGAAATGCACACAGGGAAGCTGAAGGGTCGCGCCAGTTGTCACACTATAGGACAAAAGTCCTAGGCTGGCCAGACCGTTACGTCGCGACTTGAACTTGTGACTTGGACAAGCCATGAGACCAAGCCTCCAATTTACCATGTTTGGTAAAAACTGTCTCTTCGTATTCTTTTCTCACCATACTATATATAGACCCTTATACTCACTATATTGAGAGAGCTTCTAGAAAGAATTTTGTGAGAAATACCCTAGAGAAAAACAAGATTGCCTCATCCCCAATCTTCACCTTAGATACTCTACAAATTCCTCTTCTCTTTTCCTCTCCATTGTTATACCTTTGAGAGACATTTTACCAAATTCTTATCTCACCACACCCACATCTGTGAGAAGGTTCATTTGGTGCTGTTGGAAAGTAGTTAGGAAGGAACCAATCTACATTGGTTGATGCTATGGTCTAGTAGCGGAATTCGATAAGCTAAAGAAGAAATAGGTTCAGCGTAACCTCGTTGGAGCAAGAAGCTTGGAGGGCTTAAGTACTTGGGTAGATTAGGCTTGGAGGGTTTTCTGCTATTCATGTATCCCCAACTATATTATTTAGTAGATTATTTAACTGCTTGAAAGGCGGCGGAGAGGTTTTATGCCGAGGGCTTCGGTTTCCTCTTCGATAACACATTGTGTGTTGTCCGTGTGTTTGTATCTTTCTTCCTTTATCTTTGCCTTATATTTACTGCTGTGGATGTGTTTATATTTGGCTTAGATTATTTATCAATTATGTTATAAGCTTGTTGTCATGTTCCGCACATTAACTATTTGATATATAGCTTGAATTTGTAATTTTATAATTGGGGTCTAAATGTTCAAGGGTGTTTCTTATCCAAATTGAACTTTCACCATGTTTGTTTGTTTATGTTTGATATGGGTAATCCACATTTTTTCTGGCATCTAGATTACTGGGGGTGTGATGTCTTGCAATTTGGAAGCCTGAGAATGTAAATATTATTATTTTTGGTTTATTCTTAAGAATCTTATATGAATGATTTATTTTTCTTATACTATCCTTTGACCCAATATCAAATCACTAATTTTTTTTTTAAATCTTACTCCAAATAAATAATGTCAAATAAAATAAATATATATATTCTAACAATTTCATTAAAACTATTGCCTAACAATTTTATTAAAACTATATCAATAGAGTTGTTTATTTTATTTATGTTGCTTTGGCAAGAAGAGATATTGATTATTATTATTATTATTATTATTATTATTATTATTATTATATAGAAGATATTGATGATTTGATTTTTGCTTTATCAAAAATCAAATTATTAATTTATAACAAATGTAATTTCTTTTAAATTTGAAAATCTGGATACCAAATGTAATTTCTTTTAAGTTTAGGAATCTAGATACCTAGCCTGTTTTAAAGGGAATTCACATTTGTAGGGACACATTTTGCAGCCCAAGCCCAAGGTGTATGGGATCTTGGCCCAGTGAGCCTAGTACAATAAATTTATAGAGAGTGGGTTGGAAAACTAAGCCCTAATGAATTTGACAACGGCTACTATGAATTTAAAAGATGATCAAATAAGAACAAGGAAAATAAAGTGGAATGGATTTAATGTTCGAGGAGGTAAGTCTGTCTATAAATCAATTAAAATGGTTGCAAATGCAATTTTGATTGCTACCGTCTTCTTTTTCTATCTTTTTCTCTCCCCTCTCATGGAGGGTCTCTCACATTATATAATTCCCTTTGGTCAATCTTGATCCTACACTTATTGATTATTTAAGCCCTCATTTGAGTATCTGTCCTATCGGACACCTTCTCTAGCCTTTTGTGAGTCGTGGTGACCAAGGCAGCATTATTTAGGGGTCTTTTCCACATAAATACGATTAGAAAAGTAGCTGCAATGCATTTAATGCAATAGTAGCAGTTTTTCCTCAGATATTTCTAAGTTCCTATCACTCTTTATATGTGTATGATGCCCGTCCATATTGCTAGAGCCTTCTAGAAGATCACCTTAATTGTTGGAATACATATTTGAGCCGCATTCGTCATATCTGAGGAGGAGTTCCTCCGCAGACCACCTTCCATTCGTTACTTACTTATAAAACTTTAAAATTTGAGTTCCCCATAACTATTTGTCCCTTCTCGGACCAGTTTATATCTTCGGACTAAGCCCAATGCTCAATATATGATTTTGAGCTCTTATCCCTACAGCATTCTTACAAAAAGGGTTAGTTGGTAATCCAGATTTTCTAGCATTTGATTCTCGAATGTAATTTGCAACAAAACATTGAAATTTTTTAACATTCTCTAGAATTTTAAAACATTGACTTGTACCAAATGCCAAAAAGTTAAGAACTTAAATAACATTTTTTTGATATTTTCAATTGAAATATTTATGATCAAATCTATCCTCTCCTAAACTATCAATTTTTTTTAATAAAAAATTATCACAATTAAAAAAAATAAAAATAAAAATAAAAATAAATCCAATATATATGTTTGAGAACAACCGTCTGAAATTTTCATTTTCATCTAAGGTTCTTTTTCAACCGTCTGAAAAACCTCGCCAACGCTCCATTTGTATTTATACTTGATCCTGTTGGGGTTGGCCCAAGCCTTGGCAGTACCATGCCACTGTTTTAGTTTAGTACATTTGTATTTGTATTTGTATTTCACTCCATTGTTGCAAAACTAAAACCAAAACCAGAAACCCATAAAACAATGAGATGAGGAGAGCTCATTGGCCATGGCCACGAAACTCCCTGCTCTTTTCCTCCGAACTGAAAAACCACCATGGTTCGAGTCTGCCACCACTACCGCTATTTCCAATCTAGTCCTCTCCATCCTTTACAAAGCCACCCCTAACCAACCCGCCTTAGAACGTTTACTTCCCCATCTCTCTTCCCACATAGTCGCCTCCGTCATTCAACAAAACCCAAATCCCCAACTGGGTTTCCGCTTCTTCATCTGGGCTTCCCAAACCAAACGCCTCCGTAGCACTTTCTCTGACTCTCTTGTCCTTCACATGCTCCTTAATGACCATCCTCATTCCTTTGAGTTGTACTGGAAAACTCTTCACGACTTCAAAAACTCTAGCTTTCCAATCCCTTCTGATGCTTTTAGGCTCTTGATTTCAGGATATGCTCAGATGGGTTTTGCTGAAAAGGCCGTGGAAGTGTTTTCTACCATGAAAGATTTTGACTGTAAGCCTGATGTTTTCACTTACAACTCTGTTTTACATGTTATGGTTCAAAAGCAGGTGTTTTTGTTAGGTTTAGCTGTTTATAATCAGATGTTGAAGTTAAATTGTAATCCCAATGTGGCTACTTATAGCATTTTAATTTACGGGATGTGTAAATCTGGCAAGACTAAGGATGCACTCCAGTTGTTTGATGAAATGACCCACAGGGATATTTGGCCAAATGAAATAACTTATACTATTATTCTTGTTGGGTTGTGTCAAGGGAAGAGGCCTGATGAGGCACTTAGACTGTTGAATACGATGAAAGAGCGTGGGCAGTGTCCTGATGTTATTACTTACAATGCTTTGCTTAATGGGTTTTGTAAGTTAGGTAAGATCGATGAGGCTTATGGGCTTTTAGAAACCTTTGAGAGGGATGGATATGATCTTGGCCTCAAAGGGTATAGTAGTTTGATTGATGGTTTGTTTAGAGCCAAGAGATATGATGAAGCAATGTCATGGTTTAGAAAAATGATGGAGGAAGATTTTGAGCCAGATGTTGTTTTGTACACAATTATAATTCGGGGGTTGTCGGATGCAGGCAGGGTTAAGGAGGCATTGAAGTTGTTGGATGAGATGGCTGAGAGGGATTTGGTTCCGGATACTTATTGTTACAATGCTTTAATTAAAGGGTTTTGTGATATGGGTCTTTTGGATAAGGCTCAGTCTCTCCAACTTGAGATTTCAAAGAATGGTTGCTTCCCTGATGCCTGCACTTACACCATTCTCATTTGTGGTTTGTGTAGGAATGGGCTGGTTGGTGAGGCACAACAGATATTCAAGGAGATGGAGAAGCTTGGTTGTGTTCCTTCTGTCGTAACCTTCAATGCTCTTATTGATGGCCTTTGTAAGGCAGGGGAGCTTGAGGAAGCTCATCTTCTATTCTATAAAATGGAGATAGGGAGAAATCCTTCCTTATTTCTTCGGCTTTCTCAAGGTGCCAATCGGGTTCTTGATAGTGCCAGCCTCCAAACAATGGTGGAGCAACTGTGTGATTCGGGATTGATTCTTAAGGCCTACAAACTTCTCATGCAGCTTGCTGACTGTGGGGTTGTACCTGACATCACAACGTACAACATTCTGATAAATGGATTTTGCAAGGCTGAGAACATAAATGGTGCTTTCAAGCTCTTCAAGGACCTGCAGCTAAAAGGGCTCTCTCCAGATTCTGTTACATATGGAACACTTATAGACAGGCTTCAAAGGCTTGATAGAGAAGAGGATGCATTTGGGGTCTTTGATCAAATGGAAAGGAATGGCTGTACACCTAGCTTTGCAGTTTATAAATCACTTATGACCCATTCATGCAGGAAAAAGAAGGTTTCATTAGCATTTAGTCTTTGGTTAAAGTATCTGAGGAACCTTCCTGGCAGCGAAGAGGAGGCCATAAAAGCTGTAGAGGAACATTTTGAGAAAGGAGAAGTGGAAAAGGCTATTCGGGGCTTACTTGAAATGGATTTTAAAAAGAAAGATTTTGACTTAGGGCCATATACCATTGTGCTCATTGGGTTGTGTCAAGCAAGAAGAGTAAAAGATGCTATGATGATATTTTCTGTTCTTGAGGAGCGTAAGGTTGTTGTCACTCCCCCAAGTTGTGCGAAGTTGATTCGTTGTCTCTGCCATGAAGAGAAGCTGGAGTTGGCAATAAATGTGTTCCATTATACTTTAGAGAAAGGTCTCATGTTGACGCCACGCACTTGCAACCAGCTGCTTAATTATGTACTTCGTTCCCAAGAAAGGAACAAGTATGTCCTGGACCTTGTAAGTAAAATGAAGTCTTTTGGATATGATTTGGATGCTTATCTTTACCGATCTACAAAATTCCTCCTATATGGTCGCTGGAACACGCAGGAGATTGAGAATGCGTCCCCTGGATGATTATTGGCAATGGCAGACAAATTGCAGTCAATAATGGACGGAACAATTCTTAGACATTCTGTCCTCATCAGGACAGCTGTTGTAAAAAAATAGTCTCAATTTGATATTAATAACCAACCCCATTTTGGAGATTCTTTTCCCAGCCTTGTAGCTCTTGGAGTAGGTACTTTGGGAGTGGAATTGATTTGTTCTAGTTAGTATGAGAAATAAGTGTTAATACGACTAAGGAAGTGGATGGCATGGATAAATTCCTATGCATCTAGACATTTTTGTAATGCATACCTGAACCTTTTGTAACTTTATTGAACCTATTTTTGGTGAAATGTAACATTGTTGACTTGAGAGAACACCATTAATTCATTTTTATCATGAATTCAAAGTTGTTTTGATGTTTCATAATCTATTTTTTATTCCACGTTGTAACCTCAAACATTCTGATGAAAAGTACCAGGTTTGATTGTAGGATCGATGTAAATTCTGTTCAATGAAAAATCTGAAAATTTCTGCAATTTTTGCTTAATCTGTGATGACCATAATTTGTGATATTCTGTGGAATTTAGTTTCCTCATGAAGCATAATCATATATTTTGCTCGTTTTTCATTCAGCACTGCTGCTGTTGTACGATGAACTACTCGTATTCTCACAAGAGCAACGTTTACTATTTGCTTATGCCTTAGGATCCAAATTTTCGGAACTCTCTATCTGTTGCCTCTCAAGCTGCTGTTTGTAATTATTGCCGTATTCCATAGGCATTGAAGAAACAAAGTCCATATATCACCTCCATGGCCTTAATTAATATTGATGATTTTGTCTTTGAGATTTGAATATATATTACTCTGGACTTTGCACAAAAATACAGAATCTGTGGTTATTTGTTTTTATTTTTTATTTTTTTATTTTACATTTTTATAGGTTCATAAATTTCTGGGACACACTTTTACATAATTTTGAAAATCTAACTATTGAATTACATGTTTTTTATATTTTTAACACGTACGTTAATTTTTGTGCTAATCGGATGTTATTTACTATTCGATTCATAAACTTATTTTTTTATGCATAATTTTATAATGCAAAAACTTATTTGTGCCTTTGGCAACGATTCAAGCTGGAGCATATCTCTTATGGGAAGCAGATGCAGTGAGAAACTATTGCAATGATTCCATTCCAAGTTCACTGTAGTTGAAGGAATGGAAGAGATATTTAAGACAATGACAAAGAGAGTAATCTATACATTACAAATGACTCAACATGATTGTGAGGAAAGCAATCTAATATTCAATAATCGATTGTTTGAGATTGCAGGGGTTGGCCCACTGAGCCCATGGACCCCGGGCATGATTCTATCTTAGCAATTCACACGTAGATCCAACCATTTTAATGCTCCACTTGGTATCTAGCCTAAGTTACGAGGCTCGGCACAAATGACTCAACATCAAAATAGAAATATATCATTTAATTACAAATCTCCTGCATAAAAGCCCTAGCTTAACCACAATTCTCCACAGCTACCATCTTACCTTCAAACCAGTTGGAACAATTAATATCTTTCAGATTATATCATTTACCTCTGTAAATTAGTGTCAGTGGCCTATATAGCAATCTAATTAGAAAAAACAGTACCATAAAATATTACAAAGAGCATTCAGTGTTCTACCATTTTATTTTAGAATTTCCCAAACTGTCTTTAACGTCTCTCTTTTTCTTCTCCTCCAACATTCAGTGAGAGATCAGAGGATTGATAGAATAAGTTGAGAGACCCAAAAAGTATATTAATTCAGAAGTTGATGCCGCTTATGAGTAGAAGCATACTGCAACCTTATTTCCAAGCACAAAACCAAGTCGGTGGCATTTCTTTACAACTTTGCCCTTGTAGACAGTCTTGCTCTCAGCTCCTCGGCTACAGCATCAATGAACTCTTCGGTATTTAGATACTGAGACCTAGTAACCCTATACCAAACATGAAAGTTTTGATTATACATAAAAAAAAAAAAGCACAACAGCAGAACTTTCTACAGAAATATCCTTTTAACAGAAATTACTTGGGCCCATGAATAAGAAGTGCAAGATCCTTGGTCATCTTTCCTGATTCCACCGTTCCAACACAGGCTGCCTCCAATTTCTCAGTAAAATCCAGAAGTCTAGCATTGCTGTCCAACTTTGCCCTGATAACATTGATTTACTCAATTTTTATTTGATGATTTAACAAGAAAAGAATCCCATTCCTAAAATCTTTAACTTTCAAGAACAAAAATTGTACAAGAATTCATCCATATAAAAGAATAAATACATATGATACCTGTGTGCAAGACCTCGAGTCCAAGCAAAAATGGATGCTATGCTGTTTGTGCTGGTTTCACCACCTTTCTGATGGACCCGGTAGTGGCGGGTCACTGTCCCATGGGCTGCTTCAGATTCAATAGTCTTTCCATCTGGGCACACCTGCAATCCCAGTCCAACTTATGATTAGGTTTAGAAGTGAAAAAATGGACCAGAATGAAATGCAAAAATAATTGCGGAAGACAAAAAGGAGAACAGCAAGATATACCAGCACAGATGTCATCATCCCAAGAGATCCAAATCCTGTATCAATGATAAATTTTTTTTATCATAAGCTAAATTAATAATTGAATACCTTAGCTAGTACAATCACAGAGCAAGCACCTTTCTATTTACTTACAACAAAAGTAGCAAAAGTTACAAAGAATGATATGTCAATCACAGATTATTTCCATATTGATGCAAACCTTGGGCTAAGAAATCACTCTGCACATCCCCATCATAGTTTTTGCAAGCCCATACATAACCTCCTTCACTTTTCATGGCATAAGCAACCATATCATCTATGAGACGGTGTTCATACCTACCAATTCAGCTGTAAGTTGATGACAAGCTTCTCAAACTGTATAAACTAATTAGCATGATAGTTTGATATCTCACCATATCCCTACAGCTTCAAACTTAGATTTCCATTGAGTTTCATAAACTTCCTGAAATATGTCCTTGAATCTTCATGAAAAGCATGTAATAATAAAATGACAATACATAATCAGTAAGAGCATAAGACAGATAATCAAGTCACATGGACAAAAAATGACCCCCAAAAAATCACAGAAAAATCATACATTAACACCCCATTTCTCTCTCTGTCTCTTTCTCTTTCACACATGAAAGTACAAGAGGGGCTTTGATAATTTGGTTTGCAACAAAAATTGAGCAGAATGAGAAGAGAAAAGAAAGTCCAACAAGTAACAGCATACCTTCCATCATATTTCTTAAGAATGGTATTTTTAGTGCTAAGATAAAGTGGCCACTTTTTCTGGTAAGCAGTATTCATTGAAGCCTCAGCAAAAGCACGAATAGACTGTTATCAAGGCACAAAAATGAAAAATAAAAACAACATCAAGAAACTCTTCTGGCAAGTCGATTTCAGGGTGGGTGCAAGTATTAAAGGAAGCAAGGGAAAAGAACAAGCATTTATGGAAATCTGAACCTCATCAGTGTTGTACATGGACAAGCCTACACCTCCAGCACCCGTAAAGTTGAAAACCTCAAACTCTTTCTTCTCATTATGTCCATTGGGTACTGCAGATATTCCAATTTCCCTCGATAAGATGATTATTATTACGTATGAAGGCATTGATGGAAATATAGGACAGAAAAACTAAGCTGAATTCAGCTTTTGTGCAGACTTTAACAAGTCTCCATAAAAAGTGAAACTAAAAAGAGTATTGAGAAGCTCATGACTGAAAGTAGGATTTTACCAAATACCAATTTAAGTTTTCCAGATTCTTGTATAACAATATCAGTTGCCCTGTACTGATCACCAAAAGCATGCCTTCCAATGCATATTGGCTTTGTCCAACCTGGAGAGAATACCAAGTCAACCTGGGTGCTTGGCTTCATCATGAAAAGGAAACTGGCACTGAAAAAGTAAAAAATTACAAACCTGGGACAAGACGGGGGATGTTTTTGCAGATAATAGGCTCTCTGAAAACAGTACCTGTGGTAAATGGAAAACAAAACGTTCCCCTTAATTTAATAAAAATAAAATTTGGAGCAAATAAAAGGACACAAAAAAACCATCAGGGAAGTTCATTGACCATTTAAAATATTCCGAATTGTCCCATTTGGACTCTTCCACATTTGTTTCAACTTGAACTCCTTGACACGAGCTTCATCTATCAAAAACCAAACCAATTTTACACATAAGCCAGTTAGTGGGCCAAAATTTCATCTGTTAAATTTGGGTCATTCCAATTGAGGTTGGGAATGAGTACCTGGAGTTATAGTTGCACACTTTATTGCTACATTGTACCTAGAAAGGGAAAATGATAGAATGAATTAAACAGCAAAAATAAATGGCACTAAAGGGTAGCAAAATTTTGTGAAAGACTGTACATATAAGTAAGTAGCCTCCACAGGAATTGAGAACAATTCTAAGTTCTAACAACTATACAAGCAAGCTATTTGAACCAAAAAAGAAGAAGAGAGAGAGAGACAAGCAATCACAATCTCTTCCTTTGAGACAATGCTAAATAGCAATGCATTCTTCAAAAGGAAACCCAACACTAATTGAACTGTCAATGAGGCATATTTTGCAGAAATTGATGATAATTGATAATTTTAATTAAACACTAACTCGAATAAAACTTAAGCTCCTCCTCTGGAAATGAACGGTGGGGTGAGGTCATGGTTTCAAAACTCAATGGGTGCGTGTATAATTTATCAATCTCCAAAAAATAAAAAATAAAAAAAATGATGATAATGATGTTAAGAAAATAGAAGGTATGAACTATGAGAGAAAATATATGAAGACATATATATACCTAAGAGTGGCTTGAGCACTTTCAATTGTAACATTATCATTAGTGGCATCACGATTAGTGAGACCAAGATCAAAGTACTTGATATCCAACTCCACAAAGGGAAATATAAGCTGCGGAGAATCAATACAAAAGTTACACAATACCCAAGAAAAAAAAAAAAGGAGATGAATTATGAATTATGAATGTAAAAAGACCTTGTCTTTGATTGATTTCCAAAAGATTCGAGTCATTTCATCCCCTGCATCAGTAAAGCAATGTTTTGAATTAAAAAAATATATATATATATATATATCTGATGAAAATTACACACTCAATGAGTCAAGGTAGTCTTGTTATCATAATTCATGTAGTGGTGCTTTTCATAGTTCATTTTGATATCAAACCAACACACATGAACAATTAGAACTTGATTTGCAACATGTTTTGTTTCTGGGTTTTGTAGAAATTGAATGATTATATGTAATAATAATTAAACATGATTGTAATAGATGATGAACAGTGTGAATTAATAATTACCATCCATTTCGACGATGGGGTTGGCCACCTTAATCTTCTGGAATCCCATTTGTAAATTGTAATGGATGATGATGTCGTTTGTTGTGCGTTGATGTCGTCTGGAACACTGACTTCAAACTCCAAACTCTCGACACAACCTCGGAACCAAGGCTCTGAGATGTCCAAAAGTTTGTCTCTCGCTAGAAGTAAAAATGGGGTAAATTTGTATTTTGTTTATCGTTTGATTGATGCCTCACTCCTCTTAAAAGATAAAAAAAACCTAAAAGAAAAATCAAGAAAAAAAAGGAAGATATAAAAGCTATAAGTTTTGTAAAAATTAAAATCTAATTTTTACATCATCTTGTCATATATGATTCTCAAAAAAAAAAAAAAAAAAACCTTTTCATATATCAATTTTTAGATCTTTTATTTTAACACATTAAGGTTACGTTTGGATAAATTATTTTTTGTCAACTTATTTTATTATTCAGCTTATTTTTGCTACTATTTATAACCTCATTGTACTTTTTGGTATTAATCATGAGTCTTACTATACTATTTCATTTAATTTTCACCTTTATCTACCATACTTTTAGCAAAAAGTTTTCAATTTTAATAAAATAAACGGTTTTCAGTTTTAACAAAATAAGCAAATCCTAACCAGACCCTAAAATAGCCAATAATGTTAGACAAACAACCAATAATGTCGCTTCAGCCTTACAGTGGAAAAATTATTAAGTCTACCAAGAGGACTGCTAAGAGAACTGCTGATGCAGTTTTTGCTGACCTCCCAACCAATAAAATATTCTTATTTGTGTAAATGTGACATCTTCTGGTAATTTTATTTTTTATTCCTTATACTAATTAGAAAGTTCACATATACATTTATATAGATGTATTGGTCAAAAAGGACCGCATCAGCTCCCCTCTAGGTGTAAATAATAATTTCTCATGTGATATAAATAATAATTTCTCCTGCAAATCACAGGTAGGCAAAGTCAGGGGCGGCGGTACGTTTGAACCCCCTGACCCGAAATTTTTTATTATATATATATATATATAATATAATATTTTTAAAAAAATTATTTTGAACCCCTACAATACAAATTTGCACCCCCTCACCATCAACCCGACCCTTTTATTTTTTAAAGCCCAACTCCCAAAAAAAAAAAGTCCAAAAAAAATTGTGGTCTTTAATCTCATAAATAAAAAGCCCATAAATCAAAATTTGAAAAATTTAAAAAAAAAAAAAAAAAAGGGTTAAATAAAACCTAAGGATGTGTAGCTACTTAACCTTCAAAATCTCTCATTATCCTTCTTCACTCTCCAAATCCAAAGGAAAAAGGTTGTCTCTACTTTACACACACAAAATCTGCTACCGCCTAACAGTCCCTAATTTGCTGTCGTCGTCGCTGCTTGGTTTGCCTTCTATCGCTGCTTGATCTGGTTTTTCAGCTCTCTCTCTCTCCTTCTTTCATTGTGAGAGTGTGTTTATAGTGTTTTGATGTGCTATTCCACTAAATCTGTGTGAGTGTATTTATAGTGTTTTGTACCGCCCACCCAGTGTGGTTTTATTTTTTTATTTTTTATTTTTTTATTTTTTTTTGTTGAGTTTTTGAATTTTGGACCGTGTGCGTGACTGTCTGTGGGAGTTGTGGCGTTAAAAACTGTGTTCTGAACTTCTGATGTTGAGTAACTCAACTTGAGTTTTGAGTTTCTAAAGCCTGACTGTGTGCGTGACTATGTGTGGGCCTGTGGGGTTAGCGGGTTATAGACTTATAGGACCTATTACTTTTATTAGATTATAGTGTTTTATTGTTGTTGAGTACTTAAGTGTGAGTTTCTTTACTGTTGGGTGTTGGTGTGTTGTAGAGTTGCTGTGAGTGTTTTATTTTTTTTATTTTTTATTTTTATAGGAGCTGTGAGTGTTTTATTGATTTGATATAAAGTTGAGTTATTACTTATCCCTTTTACTATTTGACTAATTTGTGACTTGTGAGTTGTTTTTTAATTTTGTTGAATGTGGCTTATGCGTTGTGAGTGATTGCTTGATATAAAGTTGAGTTATTACTTATCACTTTCACTATTTGACTAATTTGTGACACGTTAGTTTTTTTTAATTTTGTTGAATGTGGCTGGGAGTTGTGAGTGATTGTTGGCTATGTAACTTGATCAACACATTAATACTAAAGACAATAAAAATATAAAACATTTAAAGAATTGTAAACTTATAAATTTAAAAAAGAAATTGCAAAAAAATCACTTAAAAACAATAATTAATATACTTATTATATTAGAAAAAAATATGTCAAATGAACTTATAATTTATTTTTTGTTCTTTTGCTAGTATTATGGATAAATTTATAATAAGGAAACCTCGTAGGCCAAAAGATTCATCTTCTACCCAAGATTCTTATCTTACTCAAGATTCATCTTCTAAACATGGTCGTGTTGATGTGAACAATCTTTCTTCGGACCCTGGGCTACGAAAAAAGATTTCATTTTATCATTTTAATGATCGAGATGAAATAAGAAGATATTGTTTACTAAAAAAACCATGTCAACCTTATGAACACGATTTTCCTTAAACAAAAATTGGTGGACTTATGCGTCGATTTAATCCTAAATGGTTTAAAGAGAATGAAAGTTGGTTGGAATATAGTATTGAAAAGGATGCTACATATTGTTTATATTGTTACCTATTTAGACAAGATGTTGGTATGTAATCTGGAGGTGACAGATTTGTGACAAAGGGATTCAATAGTTGGAATAAGGAAGAAATGCTAAACCTACATGTTGGAGGTATTAATAGTGCCAATAACCAAGCTCTTAAGAATGGTAAAAATCTAATGAAGCAAAATCAACACATTCAAAGTGATTGTGTTTCTTATTGACCCCCCTGAACAAAAATCCTAGAGGCGCCCCTGTCGGCAAAGTGTAATTCCTCCTAAAATATTTTTTGTTTTATAAAACAAATGAACACAATTTTCATTACTTTTCTAATATACCCTTTTTCTATATCTTTTAAAAAAAAAAAACTATACTTCTTTTTGCATTTTTTTTTTTCACTACAAATTACGTTAAAAATGTCTTATATTCCAATATTAAAAAAATGTCTAATTTTTAAACTTATTTTTGTTAACTTTATTACTCTTTTTTTAAAAATTAATATTGGAATATTGGACTTTTTAAAAATGTCTAATATTTCAAATTATTCTATATTAGATAATTTTTTTGATATTGGAATATTTAGATGTACGAAAAAATGTGATCTATGAGAGGCTAAACTCTGCTTTGACGTTGTCCTTTTCTGAAAAATGAGTAATTTTTTTAATTATTTTTTTAAAATTATTTTATTTTTCTATATTTAGTAGAACCTTAAAATAGTGTATACTATATCTTCGTTTTCTTTATTTAGCTTGACACAATATTAATTTTTTTTCTAAAAAATTTAGCGAAAAATAACCTCAAAAAAGAAGTCATACTTTTAATAGGGTTTCCTTTAATGATAGATAGTATTGACTCTCTTTTTTCCCCCCTGATTTTACCAAACATGGAAAAACACAAAAAACACAACAACAAAAAAAAAAAAAAAATTATCTTCACATAAAGTTTTCCACCAGAATAAATGGCGGCTATAGACAATATATATATATATATATATATAGAGTAATTCTACGGTACCCCTCCAAAAAAATGGGGGGTACGGTACCCACTATTAGGTAACTTGCTACACCAGGTTACTTTTTTCTCACATTTGACGGTTCCATCCTCACATTGTACAATTCCAATATCATATGTGACAGTTCTTTTCTCACATTTAACAGTTCCCTTATTTTTTTCTCGCATTTGATAGTTTCATTTTCACATTGCGCGGTTCCAACATCACATATAACAGTTCTTTTCTCACATTGGGTGGTTCTCTTACTTTTTTTCTCACACTTGACGGTTCCATCCTCACATTGTGCAGTTCCAACATCACATGTGATAGTTCTTTTCTCACATTTGACGGATCCCTTACTTTTTTCTCACATTTGACAGTTTCATCCTCACATTATGCAGTTCCAACATCACATGTGACAGTTCTTTTCTCACATTTGGTGGTTCCCTTACTTTTTTTTTCTCACATTTAACAGTTCCATTCTCACATTGTGTGGTTCCAACATCACATATGACAGTTTTTTTGTCACATTGGGTGGTTCCCTTACCTTTTTCTCACACTTAACGGTTCCATTCTCACATTGTGCGCTTCCAACATCATATATGACAGTTCTTTTGTCACATTGGGTGGTTCCCTTATTTTTTCCTCACACTTGACGGTTCCATCCTCACATTGTGCAGTTCTAACATCACACGTGACAATTATTTTCTCACATTGTGCAGTTCTCTTACTTTTTTTTCTCACATCTAACGGTTCCATCCTCACATTGTGCGGTTCCAACATTACATATGACAGTTCTTTTCTCACATTGGGTGGTTCTCTTACTTTTTTTTCTTACATCTGACGGTTCCATCCTCACATTGTGTGATTCCAACATCACATATGACAGTTCTTTTCTCACATGGGGTGATTCTCTTACTTTTTTTTCACACTTGATGGTTCCATTCTCAAATTGTGTAGTTCCAACATCACATGTGATAGTTCTTTCTCACATTTGACAGATCCCTTACTTTTTTCTCACATTTGACGGTTCCATCCTCACATTGTCCAATTCCAACAGCATATGTGACAGTTCTTTTCTCACATTTGGTGGTTCCCTTACTTTTTTTTTCTCACATTTAACAGTTCCATCCTCACATTATGCAGTTTCAACATCATATATGACAGTTCTTTTGTCACATTGGGTGGTTCCCTTACCTTTTTCTCACACTTGACGGTTCCATTCTCATATTGTACGATTCCAATATCACATATGACAATTCTTTTGTCACATTAGGTGGTTCCCTTATTTTAGATATTTTGAGGGGTATTTTGGTCGTTTTATAGGTTTAGAGGTATTTTGGTTGTTTTAGAAGTTTCAGGGTATTTTTGGTAATTTTAGAAGTTTCACATTGTTTGTGGCCATTTTAGAGGTTTTGGGTTTCTTTGGGTCATTTGAAAGGTTTAGGGGTGTTTTCATCACTTTAGAGGTTTGAGGGTATTTTGGTCATTTTTTTAGGTTTCAAGGGTATTTTGGTCACTTTTTATGTTTAGGGGGTATTTTAGTCATTTTATAGTTTTAGGGGGGTATTTTGGTCATTTTTAGGTTTCGGGATTATTTTTGTCAATTCTTAGACTTCGGGGTGATTTTGGTCATTTTTAGATTCTAGGGTTATTTTGGTCATTTTTAGGTTTCTAGGTTATTTTGATCAATTTTTAGGCTTCAGGGTTATTTTGGCCATTTTTTACGTTTTGGGGGTATTTTGGTCATTTTTTTATGTTTCAGGGTTATTTTTTAGTTTTTGGGGGTTATTTTGGCCATTTTTTAGGTTTCGAAGGTATTTTGGCCATTTTTTATGTTTCAGTATCAAATGACTGTGTCCGACACGGGTATAACCACCCATCTAAAGTGTTTATGCAATTTTGTTTCATAAAATTATTATTAAATTTAGACCCATCTAAAACAAAATAAACATCCCAAAAAATTTCCACAATAACAAAAATTACCAATAGAAAAGCTAAAAACAATTAAGCACAATTGACCGATTTTATCAAAAACAAACAACCTAGTCATTTTAAAAAAAATTATCAAAATAATTTTGTCATTGAGAGTTTAGCATATCGACCACAATGATAAGTGTAAGCCTCATTTGAGTCAGCAGAGCCTCCACTAGCTAAGTCTGAGAGAGCCCTAATAGCAATGAAATGTTTTCACTGTTGAAGACTTATCAATGCCACAAAATACCCCTAAAACCATGAAATCATAAAAATGACCGAAATACTCTCAAAATTTAAAAAATGACCAAAAATACTCCCCTAAAACTTGAAAACAACCAAAATTACCCCCAAAACTCTCTAAAATTACCAGAATAAGTTGTACTTTTTGTATACTTATTGAAACTTAAAAGATGATAAGTTATCTAAAAAAGCTATCTAGCATGTACGGTTTTCAATAAGTTTGGTGTGAGCTCATAATTTCAAAATAATTTTATGTAAAGTTCAATGTTACATTGATGGTTTCCCTTTCTTCTTCTTGTTTTTTTTAAGGCTAAATGAAATTACTAAGATAGTTAGCTTTAAATGAAACATCAATACTAAACTTTTCAATTAATTAAAAATTATCTTTCAATTAACACTATTAATAAATTTTTTAAAATATCTAATAAAAGTTTGATTATTTACTTCTACTAATTTTTTTTTAATTTTTTTTTCACACTCTTACTTCTACCAACTCCATCAACAACTTTTGACACCCCTAATATTTAATGTAATAAACGAAATTTTTTTGAAGCCAACATCAAATCCCATGTTCACAACCACTGAATTTGCCAATTTGAACTCCAATCAGACTTGCACTGCACAAAAAGAAATTTCAGTGTTCAAATAGATACATGTTTGTTAAGCACTAAGATTATACCATCTTAAACAAAATTTTTGGGAACAACAATTTCTCACTAGTGATGGTTTCAATGACACTTCTTTTGCATCTGTATCATCTTATAAAACTAGATCAAATAACTTTGCATGTTTTGATGTATGATTTTTTTTTTTTTTTTCCATTTAACATGATTTTTGAAACAATTTTTTTAGTTTGCATGTTTTTGAAACATATTTGTAAACTAGCATTTTGAGTCCGAGTCTTAAAGACTCGAGATTGCTCAAGGAACTCAAGCCTTTAAGACTCAAGTACAAGATCGTGTTCTAGTGATTCATATTTATAGAACTCATTCACAATAAGTTATTTGCAAAAAATAAAAAAAAAATTATACATTTTATATATTCATCAAGACAAGATTAACTACGACATAAAGATGCAACAACTTGCTCAGTGATTTGATTATACAATAGCAACAATATAAGGCAAAAACAATGTCATAGTCATGACTCATGACAAGTCTATTCCATAGTCCATACTTCAACATTTTTTTTTCCTAGGGCCAAACCTAATTCTTGCATTCCCTAAGGCCAAAACTGCAATCGACCAGTTGGAATAAAAGAAGAGTTATTAATTAGACATGGTGTAGGAGGTTTTGGCAGGGCACAGTCCAAGATTTCCTTGAGTTACCATTCCAAGGGTCCAATAGGAGCATAGTAAACTTTAGAGAGCTCCTGCAATCTGGTGCATTTCTCAATCTGACGAATCACCTTCAAAACTGCATAACATGCATATAAAATAGCTTAACATCACTTTAAAGTTTCTAACAAATAATTTCACAAATATCTCCTATGCATTTCCAAAATCAAAACTAAAATAAAATATATTTAAAAATCTAATATGTATAGATCAATGTTAAGATTATACACACTCCAAGTTTAAACCAAGGAACATATGAACAAATCAATTTTCATATTAAGAAAATCAATTGGTTATCACCAGGAATATGATGACAAAGAAGATCCTTCACAAGGCAAAACCCAAGTTATTAAACTTTGAATCAAAACTTCAAGGACTAATGCACAATTTACTGTCAAACTACCTGCCAAAAGTTGGGGAAACTTAGAAACAAAGCTTGAGAATACACACACACACACACACACACACACACACACACACACACACATATCTATGGGAAGACAGGTCATAATTGGGATCCTAAAGTTGATAGAACTATAATGTTGCAAACTTTTTTTTTTTTTTTTTTGAGAAGCCAACTTGGAAGTCCAGGAAGGAAATTTATTGAAAAATAACAACAATAATGTGACGAAATGAAGATCATTCAAATTTTTAGGTCCAAGAATGGTTTGGTTTTTGGAAATTAAATTCAATGAAATGGAATTTGATGACTTCAATTATATCTATCACCACAAGGGCATACATTCTTTGCCAAAATATGCATTCCTACAAAATGGAAAGTGAGTTCCTACTCCTTTGGGATGATTCTTTGAAATTGGCAGAATATACCTAATCTACTTCCCATATTACACAATTTCTACAATAAAAAATAAAATAGCCTACAATGTCACATCTTACAACGGCCAATGACACATAACCCTGTGCATCAAAATCGGGCACCAAGACATTTTATTCCTCAATTTGCATTCTATGGGAACAAACTTAACTAATCTCCTATAATTTGACCATATATATACACATAGAACTACGGCAAGCATGTAGAAATCACAAGAAATTATAAATTATAACATTGAGAGGAAATTAAAAAAAAAAAAAATACAAACAGAGTAAACTAATAATGCAAACCTAAAAGAAAATACAATTGGTTGGATCTGTTGCTCATACAAAAGCTTGATGATTGTTTTGGCATGGAAAATTGTTTTTGGACCTATAATTAGGCTAGGTGCTAATGAATAACTAGCATTAGTAAGTTAGTACTCTCTCGAGAACTTTGTAAACATTATGTCAAAAGAGAAACAAAGCAAGTGACTTTAGGATATAATTTAAAATAACCATAATGGGACTAAATCCTTTCTACCATACTTCCATTTGTGGATTGAGGAAGGGTGCTTGCTAATGGTAATGTAAGCGTTTGGATTCAACTGAATCCGGCGTTTTCACAGCTGCGTTTTTAGATTTTTTTCTTTTTTTTTTTTTTTTTTTTTTGCGCGTGAATAGTAAAATCACTGTGTAGAGACAAAAATTACTGTTCATGAACTGTTCATTACTGTTCACGCAATAAAAAATATTAAAAATAGGTCCCACAGTACTATTTACACATTTAAAAATTATTTTGCTACAGTGTTTTTAGTTTTCAGTTTCAGCAACAATAAGTTCAATCCAAATGGACCCAATATAGCGGATGCTGATATGACAAGGAATGAACCAAATTTGATGGCTAGGAACTTGAACTCTGCACATTAAAGTAAAAAAAAAAAAAAAATTAATGTAGCCACTACATGAACAACTAACTATATAGGAAAGAGGAAAGGTATTTAGGGATGACTAAAGCAAAACCTAGTTGCTAGGAACAGTATTTGGGGTAGACAACTGGTTACTTCCACCTTTTTCTTTTTTTGAACTTTTCTCATGACAACTCTTGATCTGATGTTTACCACCAGGAGCATGATCCTTTTTCTTCAGCCCATTTAAATTAGGTTGTTCAAATTATCTCCAATAATTAATTCATTATTGCCATCTTTATCTTTAAGTACATTTGCATCTTCAATATCCTTTGCATCGAATAAAGGAATGAAGGGTTCTTAGCATGTTGCTTCTGAAAATAAATCAGCAAGCCTGCAACATTTCCCTCTGTCATAGCATTTCTCCTCCTTGAACACAAATAGTTGTTATAATCTAATAAAAGATAACCCAAATTTTCTCCACCCTCTACTTGACTACTCATAAAGTTTCTGTTGAATCCCATACTTATAGGCCATATCCACTTCAATGGCTTGGGTAGCAGTTACTTTTCTTTGTGAGGCAACATGTGAGTTTGTTCATGAGGTACAAGATCATGATTATGCTCCTTTTTAAAAGCCCACAAAGGTAGAACTGTTGGGTGACTTTGCTTAAAAACCAAAACTTAAGTTTGACTCTCCTGGACTTCCAAAGTATTTGATTTGCGGGCTATTACATTTGTGTGTGCAGGGATAAATGTACAAACTATAAAGGTGGGCATCTTTCAAATTTGCTTAAGAGCAAGTTGAACCGTATGCTTAATTTGTAATTGTGCTAAAACATAGTTGTCACATTGTCATAGAAAGAAGCATTTAATTTTTTGATAGGTAGAAAGAAGAACTTGATTTATATTTTAGATTTGCTTATCTCTCATATTAGAAGCTCTTAATCTATTGAATAGAGCCCCAAGTTATTATAAAGACTCATCATTGTATGTAATTTATAACTTGAAGATTTAATATTATATAGATTACAGTACGAGATGTTGAAACCACATATATGAGAGGAAAACAAAATATAGGATGGATAGACAAGATAACTAGCAATGGTAAAACATACCTTCAGGACGAATTTCTCACCAAGCGTGCCTTAAAAAATAAAATCAAATCCAAAATTAGAAACTTGAAACTATAATGCTTTAAGTTAATGATACTTACATATTTGGCATCGAAATACGAAACCAGTACAAGAGGAATAAGACTAATTTGTCAAAACAGTCGCCTTTCAAGTCTCTCTCCTTGAGACATGGTTTCTGGGAACAAAATTTTCAGCAAGCTCGATTAAGGAATAGGTAGTGAGGGCATACGAGGAAATTGAAAGGCGAAATACCCAAACCAAATTAACCCAAAAATTAAAAATAAACGCACAAATCTTACACAAAACCTAGAATATGAAATACCGAATCAAATCTAACCAAAAATAAAACCCAAATCAAATAAAAGGAAACACAGTTTCTCCATTTCCCTTAAAAATTCTTACCGATAGCAATGGCAGAAGGTTTGCGGTGGTGGCTGCTGTGTAGTAGTGATAGGCTGATAGCTGTGGCACATCGCCTCTCAAGGTTCTCGTTCAGCAGAGCTTGAAACCTCTTCGGTTGTTTTTTTGTTTTTATACTTTAACCAGATTAGCCGGTAACTGGTATCCATACTAAAATTAATTAACGACCAGGATTAAAGGGAAGTAATATGAAAGGTTAAGATTAGAGTGGGTACCGTACCCCCAAAAAAAAAGAGGGGGTACAGTAGAATGACCCATATATATAAGATGAAACGTAATATTTATTGTTACTACACTTCAGTTTAGTCACATTAACAGCCATATCATCAACCTATTTCCAACACTTTCTCTCTCATTTTTAACTATTTTCCTCTTTATTAATTTTTCAACTTATAATTATTCTTCCTCTAACATTTCCCCCTCATTTTTACATTTTTATCTCTCCACTACTTTATTCTTTAACATTACAATTTCTGCATCCATTCATCTTCTTTTATTTTGACTCTTCCTCTCATTTTATTTATTATATAATTTTTCCATTCTCTCTTTCCATATTTTTCCCACACAAAAAATGAATACTCTCTCTCTCTCTCTCTCTCTCTCTCTCTCTCTCTCTCTCTCCTTTTCTTTTAGTGAATTTTTAATTATTTATTCATCTATATTTTAGGTTAATGAATTTTTGTGTTGAACATTACTTTAGGATGATGCGATTTAGTAATAGTTTAATTTGTTATCTTTTTTTCCTTTCTTTTCCTTGATTGATAGATGTCATCCTATGATATTATATAGTTTATAATGACATAATGTTATTTTATTACATAGCATATTTTGGATAATTTTTTTTTTACAACCATACCTTTCCTTTTGTGTATTATTTTACTCATCTTCTTTTATATAAACTAATATGTAACCCGTGTTTATGCATGAGAATGATGAATTGTAGCAGTGCTATTGATCATTGTTCAATTATGACATTTGGAGGTACTAAAATAGTTTCTTCTTCCAATTTTAATGATATTGGTTATGCCAAGTTTCTCATTACATTGCTATTAAATATATAATTTTGAAAATTACTATTAAATACTAAATATACAATATCAATTCATAATTGTTGTCTGTGAAATTTTACTAAATATAACACAAAACAAAATAATAAATTGGTCAAATAGTGTCTCCTAAATTGGATGGAAATAGGTGCACAGAATTGTTCAACTTAATTACAGTTTGTTACAAAAAATTTAAATATCTTCGCATCCAAAAAATTTAAATATAAATATAATAAAAAATATGCACATTAGTTCAAAAAAAAAAATTTTGCGAAAATCTAAACAATTTAATTTGTATGAAAAGCTAACAAAAGAAAATTTTAATTTTGATTTTAATTGAATTTTCTCTAAACTTTGGTTTAAAAAAAAATATTACCTAGTTAGTAATGGACCGTATATAGTTATGGTATATTACATAAATAACTTATAAATTTGAATTGTTTTTAGTTATACATAAAAATAAAAATAAAAAAAATAAAAAGGTTCATAAATTAGGTTTTTAATGGTTTATTTATATTGGACATCTCGTTTTCTACACTAAATTAACTCATTCGGCACAAAAATTGAAAAACTTATATTAGATGGGACACTTGACCTAAAATTAAACTCTAAATGAAATCCAATTTTCACATTAAATTAACTCACTTGGCACAAAAATTTAAAAACTTAAATTAGATGGGACATGTGATGCAAAATTAAACTTTAATTGAATTCCAATTTGAAATCTAATTGGATTTTCTCTCAATTTTTCCTGTTAATATATATATATATATATAGATTTACTATTTTTCTCAAATTCTCTCCCCAAAAAAATGTGACTATTCTCTCTCTCTCTCTCTCTCTCTCTCTCTCTCTCTCTCTCTCTATTTTAGATAGATGAATTTTTTGGTATCTTTGCTTTGGTACATTTTAGTGGTGTGTTTTTTGAGTTCCCCATTGCATGTACTCTGTCTCCTTCTTATGTACTCTCTCTCCCTCTTATAGTTTTAGTTTGAGCTAATTCTTAAAATATTTTGAAATTGAGAATTTGATTTCATATGAAAACAAAATCTATATGGTATGTATTTGAATGTGTCTATCAATTATTTGAGTAATACCCATGTAGATTGTATATGTCAATTTTTTGAGTAATACCAATCGTAAATTTGTGATGAATTTTGATAATTATGACAATTATCTCTTTAAGAGAATGGGAATTAAAAAATTTTAGTTGTACCCAAAAAAAGAAAAAAAGAAAAAAAAAGAACACACAATAAAAAAAAAAGTTTGAAGAATATAGACCACTTATAAAAATAATAATATTGTGGTGGGCCTTTTTGTGTTTTTTCCTTTTTGGGCTGGACTGCTTCCTGCCGCACTGTGGCCCAATGATTCTAGGGTAGAAGAGTCAGGACCGGCTTGATTGAAACCCACCTCAAGCCGGCTTGTGCGTAAGCTAGAATCCTTTCACCAAGATCTTGATCACTTGCTTATGGCAGAGGACACTGTTATAAAAAAATGTTATGACAGAAGGCATATAATTCAACAAGAGTACGTCTACTGACAATAAAACATAACATTTAAACCATTTTTTTAACAAAAAAATATGACTGTGTGAATATGATGGGAGTACGATTAATGCTTAATTAGTTATACGAAGGAAGGCAAAGGGGAATTAGTCTGCTGTATTTAGTTCATCAGTGGATTAAGTCCAAGAAGGGAACCAGCCTTCAATGTGAGTAATCTCGCGTGGAAATCCTGCCATAGAAATTGCTTACTTTGAAGAAGTGGATCTAAATGGCTTGATCTCGAGTCTTCTAACTTGCTAGGGAGTAGGCTATTGAGAGGGAGAGAAGGAAAGAGCCTATTAGTGCATGCTTTATCACACTTTTTTGTATTCTCCCTTTCTTTTTTTTTCTTTTTCTCTCTCTATTTTCCCTTTTGTTTTTCTCCTTGCTATTTTCTCGCTTGTTTTCTTTTCTCTTTGCTTTTTCGTTCTTGTTTTTTCCTCCCCCTTTAGCCATGCACAACTAAGGCATTTTTATACTACCTGTCGTGATGAGTTTTACTGTTTTATCCCTTAACTTCTTTTGGCCTAGTGTGGGTGTCCTTCCCGTACCACCCACTGGTTTGCTAGTTGCTCAACCAGCACCACTACCTTATGCTAGCTACACCATGTCTTAATTCTAGACAAAAAGAGTTTTTGTTTTACTTTCTTGCCTTTTGTGGCATTCCCCTCCAGATAAGAATTGGGCATTCTCTCTTACTAATTTCTGTGGCATGCACCTAGTGATTCCAGCTCATCTTTCTCCCTTTTAGGTGGTATGTCATCTCAGTAGGACATTTCCCAAAAGAGTTTCAAGCAGGAATTCTAGAATAGACTTTTTCCTTCTCTCCACCACCAGACCATACCCTCTCTTACCTTTAACCCATGGCCCACCGCACCTATAGTAGTTGGGTACAAGTAGGTGGTGCCTGAGCCTTATACGTGCTCCACTTCAATTTGAGTCCAGGGCTTGTTTGTCATTCATGCGTTTGTCGTGGCCTGTGGATTGATCTAATCCATCTACACATCCTGCTGCTCATTTTTTAACCCTTTGTGGCATGGAGGAGTCATTGGGTCTTTATTCTCTGTATCTCGTTCCTTCCCTAGGCTGGGCTTTACTCGGGTATGGATACTTTCCTTCTTCAATCCGGCCCCTGCCTTCTTTGTGGGTCGGCTGACACTTCTGCCATGCCACTCCATTGTTTTTGCCATGTTGTCGTTTGACTTGTGCTTACTGGGCCTCCTTTGGGCTTGCCGTACACTTTCCCTTTACTCAGTTCACATTGCCCAGTACTTCTGCTGGGCTTGTTCTCATACTATTTTGGGCTTCCTTGGCCCATTTCATCCATTTGGGGCTTCCTCGGCCCGCTTCATTTCTTTGGGCATCCTTGGCCCATTCCATTACTACATTCTCATGGGCTTCTGCTAAATCTTTTAAGCTTTCCTGACCCAATTATCATACCATTTACTAATTCCTTCCCTTGGGCTCCTTTGGCTCATTTTTGCTTGCTTTCCATTTCTTATGATACACATGGGCTTCCTACTCCTTCCTCTGGGCTTTCTTTGGGCCCATTTGCTTTATTTTTGGCCTTTTTACCATTTTATAGGCATGTGGACCATTATTCATGTAATTCAGGCTTAATGGTTTTTCTTTTCTTTCCTTGCTAACTCTTCTTCCCATGCCCTTTTTTATATTGTTGGCCTTCTTCTTGTTATTGAGCTTTTTTTACCAAAGTGGGCATCAACAAATATCAATTAAACACACCCAAGTTTCTCAACCAAAAAAAAAAAAAAAAAAAAAAGAAGAAGAAGAAGAGCATCTAAAATAATAGAATGATATATTTGTAGAGATAAAGATATGGAAAATATTTTTAGAAATAGTTAAATTTTTAAGGAGAACAAATTATCTTCAATAAATTTGAAAGAATAAATTATGTATTATACCATATATGAATTAAGGTAAATGGTAGTGGTGAGATGAAAATGTAAAAGGGAGGAAGAAATGTTTGAGGAAGTGTAACAGTAAGTTGAGAACATAATAATGAGAAGAGTTAAAAATAAGAGAGAGATGTTATTTTGATTGTTAAATAATGGAGTTTTTAATTCATCTTAAATGAGTAAATGTAAAAAAAAAAAAAAAAAAAAAAAAAAAAATACTATAGGAAAAATTAGAAAGAAAAAAGATAATAACATAACCGTTGATGTGGCTCAACTGGAGTATAGCAAAAATAAATGCTACAATTAAAAAGTGAAAATAAAATTTAATTTGAAAATACAATCTAATCATCTCAAGGAGTTAACTATGATTGAGAATAAGAAAATTATATGATTATACAAAAATTCATACAATGTTAACAATTGTTAAAACAATATATGAATAATAACAACAAAGGTTAACAACTGTTAAAAAATTAGTCAATCATATAATCTTATAATTTTAAATTATTTTACATTAGAAAATATTGCAGGAACAATATAAATTGGCAAATACAATCAATACAAAATTTAATTTTTGTATAAAATATAAAAAGAGTTACAATTATTATAAGCCACCTTAGTTTCACACAACATACATTCATTATATAACTTAAAAGTAAAATATTTATTTATTTTAAGTAAATTAATAAAAAATTATTTACATATAAATTTTGATTAAGTCATGCATCGCATGAGTATAATGCTAGTTAATAAATAATAAAAAATAAAAAATAAAACCATGGGAAATGAACAAAGATACTTTTATTTTTTATTACATGGGCCCTCTTTGCCTCCACGAGTCCAGCAAATATGGGCTTCTGAGTTCTATTTTAACTTTCAAAAAGAAAAAAAAATTAACGACTTCTGAATTATTAATAAAAAAAAAAAAAAGAACTTTTATTGATGTCTTTTCTGTTTCTTTCCTAGTCTAAATGTTTTTTTTTTAAGGAAACTTTCACCTCCATTGCCATTTGCCACTGCTCCATCTTCTCCTGTGATTCTGTTGACTGCAAGCAGCCTGGTGGGTTTAAAATACATTTAAAAAAAATATTAAAAAATTATTATATGGAATCGAAGACTGAACAATCCAAACAAATTTCTTCACCCTGCCTTCTTCATTAATCTTATACATCAGTTGACTCCCTCCTTACAAATTTCATAGCCAGATCTACCATCTTCTAAAGATCAAAGTGAATGTGTTGATTTTACTTGCAGACATGAGAGAGGGAGAGGTAATATATATATATATATATATATTTATATTTTTGGATAATTCAAAAGTTAAGGGAATTTTAGTTCTGGATATTACTACTGTCACAAAAAAAAAAAAGTTCTGGATATTATTGATATGCAATGAACTGGGCTACAAGAATTTTGACAAGAGAGAAATATTTTTGAGAATAGAAAATTTAATAAAGAATGTGTGTATATTGCTAATGTTTTAAATTTTATTTATTTATAGAAAATGTTAATTTATGTTCTAAGAGTATTAATTTAAAAAATATTTTTAAAAACTTTTTATGGAAAAAGAGAAAGGCAAAAAAAATTTACTTTTTTTTTTTTTGCTGATGCATTAAATTTAAGTGGATTTTTTTTTTTTTTTTTTTTTTTATCAACATTAGATCTAATCAAATTTATCAAAAACTCATGTCGCTTGAACTCACCTCTCTATATAAGGGTCATATATATATATATATATATAATCTATAAAAATTTTTATTTTTTTGTTGATATTTTAATATTTTATCACAATTACATTTATATTTAAACAGTGGTTAAAATCATGATTTATTATATTTTATTTAAATATTAAAATTTTTTATTCAAGTAATGTTACGTCAACAATATTTTCACAACAAATTTTAGGTGGCATGATATTATTAGTTCTAATCTAACCTCACCATTGATATTACTTTTTTACCCATTAATAATAACTTACAATCTAAGAAAAATTATTGTAAAAATGTTAGGTTATGTTTGGGAAGAGAGATGCAAACAATGAGATAACACCGAGATGTATTATCGAAGAGGAAACCGAAGTACTCGGCAAAAAACCTCTCCACGGCCCTCCAAGCCAAAAAGATCCACTAGTAAATAAAGTTGGATTATAAAGATATCAAAAAGACTCTTCAAGCCTAATTTACCCACCGTACTTGAACCCTCTGAGTTCCAGCTACCAACGGACTTCATTAAGTCATTTCTTCACTAGTTATCCAGGTCTCGCAATTAGCTCCAAATTGCATCCGCCAATTGATAGCTTCTTCTAATGCTTCCCACACGCACCAAAACTTCTCTCAATACTCAAATTGGGTGAGGTAAGTGTTTGAGTTAAGAACCTCTCAAGGATTTGTAATTAGAGAAGTAAGACTAGAGGAAAACTAAGAGAAATTATTTAGATAATTATGAGTTTACAATCTCTAACTCTCAAGTGTATTGCTAGGGTTTTTGTTTTGAAAGTCTCCTTATAATTTCATGAGTAATGTGGGCTTATATAGTATGGATAAAGAAAAGAGGAAAGCACTATTTAAAATCATCCAAGCAGAGAGTTTCACGGGTTACTCACAGGTTGACCAAGTCACAAAGTGACACGCAAAATACAACATGGAAAGAGACTGTTCAGTTTCTAGCATGTGCTTCTTACGTGACCTTTTGCTGGTTGTCCACTCGTGAGTCAATCGCGAGCAAGTCGTGAACTTCACTGTCTTCACAATTCTTCACCAAACTCTCACACTCAACTTTTACATTAAATCCCACAAACATATTGAGAAAAGATTGACAGAATATAACCAAATTTGACACAAAATTAAAACCAACAAAACATAGTTGAAAATCACAACTTCACAAATTTTATATAAACTTATAATGTATTACGCACGAAATATCCATATACTAGTAAAAGAAATATCAAGACAAAATAAAGAAATCTAGAGATAATATAATATAGATAAAACTTCTTTATTCAAGTGCTCATCTACGTTACATTATAGATTTTTGGATATCTCTATCTCTCCATATCATAATTGAACACACACATTTATATATGTTATTTGAAGCATTCTTGATAGTGCCAAACTATTTAATTGGCATAAGAGGATGACAAACTTGATTGGCAAGAGAGGTTGTCAATCTTGATTGAGTTTTAGAGGGTACACTACATACCAAAAAAGTGTCGGCCACTTTACGTTTAGAACAACTTAAACTATATTCTTTCTCAAAAAAAAAAAAAAAAAAAAAAAAAAAAAAAAAAAAAAAAAAAAAAAAAAATCTTAAACTATATTACATTTATTTTCGGTACTATGCATACATTAGCTAAAGTCATAACAACTTTAACTATATTATTAGTTTATTACATTTGACAATGGTTCTTTATCGTCTACTTTATGGCATCGTAATTATTGTTTTTTTATTATTAGACCAAGATATTAATAGATTTTTAGTGTAGATGAGATTGATACTGTAAATCTCTTATTTTATATCTAGAAACTTTTCTAATTGAGCTATTTAAAACCCACTATATTACATATAATATCAGTGGTGTGCATACATTGGCTAAAGTTGACACAAAATTAAAGAGCAGCAGCTGGTTATAATTTGATGTTTTTTTTTTCCTTAGGCCAAGTGATTCGTCTTTTATAAGTAATGCTATGTCTACAGTATTAGCACAATAAATCTTATTATGTGACAAACTATTGCTAGTAGTCATTCTTTATTAAGCAAAAAGAGAAAAAAGTTGTCCGTTATGGTTATTTCTCATGTGCTTGGCACAAGGGAGTGAATACCGTACTAAAGACCGTTTCGGTTTGATTAGAGGAACGAAATATTTCGATATCGATTAATACTGATGAACCGTCTCGAGTTTATTGCTAAGTATTATATATATATATATATATATAGTAGTTGTATATCCATTACATTGACGAGACGGTATCTTGTGAGATGGGCGCATGCGCCCCTCTAGCACAATTTTTTCTACTCTGATACTGATGCTTATAAATAAAATAAAAATTGATATTGATGTATTAAATAATAATACTGAAGTAGGCCTCAAATAAATAGCGTGGAATTTAAGTGAGCGTTTGGATAGGTGGTTATCTGTGTTATCTGCGTTTGCGTTTTGGGCATGGGACCCACGCACAGTAAACGCAGATAACGCGTTACGTTTTGGGCTTTTTTTTTTTTTTTTTTTTTTTTTTTTTTTTTTTTTTTTTTTTTCAGCTGCTGCACCAGCCTTTTGGGAGACAACGGCTACTGTTCATATACAGTAGCCGTTGCTTTTTCTTAAACTCTCTTCTGTGGGTCCCATGAACAGTAAATGGGACCCACAAATTTCACTTTTTATCAATTTTTTTATTAAAAATGGGTCCCGCTGTACTATTTACACATTTAAAAAATATTTTGCTACAATGTTTTCAGCAACTTTCAGCAACTTTCAGCAATAATAAGCTGTATCCAAACGGACCCTAAATATCGTAAGACAATAGGGGCATGCACCCCTCTCGAACAAAACTTTTTCTACTTTGATATCTATGTTTATAAATAAATAAAAAAATTGATACTGATGTATTAAATAATAATACTAAAATAGGTCTCAAATAACTAGTCTTAGTCATTGTACTTGTAGTGTTTTGATGTGTGGGTAGAGCACACAAATCGAATAAATATTAAATAGTTATAATACATCAATAAGTATTAAAAAAACAAAAGAGGTAGAGTTTGAGTTTTTGAATGATGTTTACGTGGATTACCCGTGACATGTTACATGTCTTTTCTCTACCATGTGCCCATTTGCATGTGCCCATTCATTATATCTTATAATATACATTCTTTTCGTTCTTTTTGTGTGCTTGATAAGTAACAAGTCATTTAACAAAACAAAACAAAAAGACGAATAAGTTTAGTGCCACAATTTGTGAATAAGTTTAGTGTCACAACTCGTGCCAGAAGTTATGGCACTAAACTTATTCACAAATTGTGGCACAAGTTGTGGTACTAAACTTATTCGTCCTTTTTTTTGTTTTGTTAAATGACTTGTTACTTGTCAAGCACACAAAAAGAAGAAAATATATATTATAAGATAAAATGAATGGGCACATGCAAATGTACGCTTATTATGTGACAAATTAGTTCCACAAGTTGTGGCACTAAACTTATTTATAAATTGTGGCACAAGTTGTAGCGCTAAACTTATTCTGTCTTTTTTTGTTTTGTTAAATGACTTGTTACTTGTCAAGCACACAAAAGGAAGAGAATGTATATTATAAGATATAATGAATGGGCACATGCAAATGTATGCTTATTATATGACAAATTAGTGCCACAAGTTGTGGCACTAAACTTATTCGTCTTTTTTTTGTTTTGTTAAATGACTTGTTACTTGTCAAGCACACCAAAGGAAGAGAATGTATATTATAAGATATAATGAATGGGCACATACAAATATATGCTTATTATGTGACAAATTAGTGCCACAAGTTGTGGCACTAAACTTATTTATAAATTGTGGCACAAGTTGTGGCACTAAACTTATTCGTCATTTTTTTGTTTTGTTAAATGACTTGTTATTTGTCAAGCACACAAAAGGAAGAGAATGTATATTATAAGATATAATGAATGGGCGCATGCGAATTTACTCTTATTATGTGACAAATTATTGCCGGCATTCATTTTTTATTAAGCAAAAAAGGCAAAAGTTGCCCATTATTTGAAAGAGTCAAAGAGCAGTCGCAGGTTATTTCTCGTATGTTTGGCATCCAAGGAAGAGAATGTATATATTATGAGACTAGGCATATGCATTTTGCACTCAC
The DNA here is from genome assembly GCA_023621385.1 of Quercus gilva. Lineage (NCBI taxonomy): Eukaryota > Viridiplantae > Streptophyta > Magnoliopsida > Fagales > Fagaceae > Quercus > Quercus gilva. Next base: position 103,048,336 of record CM042476.1, on the reverse strand, counting down.
ACATACTACAGAACGAAGGAAATGGATTCAAAGACACAAGTAGCTGATAAGCCTCATGCAGTTTGTATTCCATGCCCAGTTCAAAGCCACATGAAGGCAATGCTAAAGCTTTCAAAGCTTCTCCACCATGAAGGGTTTCACATAACCTTTGTGAACACTGAGTTCAACCATCAACGTTTTATGAAATCCAGAGGTCCCAACTCCTTAGATGGCTTGCCTGACTTTCGATTCGAAACCATCCCCGATGGCCTTCCTCCATCAGATATCAACGCCACTCAAGACATCCCTTCTCTTTCTGAATCCATTATGAACAACTTATTGGCTCCATTTTCTGACCTCCTCGTAAAACTCAACAGTGCAACTTCAGATAATCCTCCAGTTACTTGTATTGTTTCAGATGCTACCATGGCGTTTACAATTACTGCTGCTCAAGAATTCAAAATCCCTGTTGTGATGTTCTTCCCTATCTCTGCTTGCAGTGTAATGGGTGTTCTGCAGCTTCCTACTCTCAAGGACAAGGGCATCATACCTCTTAAAGGTGTAACAAAAAGTGCAAAATCCAACTGAAATATTGCATTATTTTATTGTAATTAATCATTGTATGCTAAAAACTTTTTGTCTTTGCAGATGAGAGCTATCTAACAAATGGGTATCTTGACACAATTATAGACTGGATTCCTGGTATGAGAGACATACGTTTGAGGGATCTTCCAACCTTTGTACGAACCATTGATCCAAATGATATTGTTTTTAGGTGTGTGATTGATGCAGCAGAGAGTGCTGCTAGTGCTTCAGGAATTATTGTTCACACATTCGATGAGTTAGAGCAAGAAGTTTTGCATGCTCTCTCTACCATGTTTCCTCATGTATATGCTATTGGCCCTCTAGAACCACAACTCAATCACTTATCCAATGATCATTTGGAATCAATTGGGTATGGTTTATGGAGGGAAGAAACAAAGTGCCTCAATTGGCTTAATTCAAAGGCACCCAACTCAGTGATATATGTGAGTTTTGGTAGCATCGTTGTCATGACACCATCGCAATTGATTGAGATTGGTTGGGGACTTGCAAATAGTAAGCACCCATTTTTGTGGATAATCAGGCCTGAATCAGTTGAAGGCGTAATGATTTTGTCACCTGAGTTTCAAGAGGAAATTAAAGAAAGAAGTCTAATAACTAGTTGGTGCCCTCAAGAGGAAGTGCTAAACCACCCCTCAATTGGAGGGTTCTTGACACATAGCGGTTGGAATTCAACCATTGAAAGTGTGTGCGCAGGAGTGCCAATGCTTTGCTTACCATTCTTTTCAGATCAGCAAACAAATTGCAAGTATACTTGCAATGAATGGGCCATTGGCATGGAAATTGACTTTGATGTCAAAAGAGTGGAAGTAGAGAAGATGGTAAGAGAATTGTTGGAAGGAGGTGAGGGAAAGAAAATGAAGAAAAAGGCCATGGAGTGGAAAAAATTGGCCGAAGAGGCCACAAGTCCACTTGGTTCCTCATCCATTAACTTAAAAAATTTGGTGAGTGAAGTCCTTTTATCAAAAGGCTAATGTACCCTGCTACTCTCCTTAAGCTTAGGTTCTGTTACTTCCTTGTCTTTAGACTCTCTCCCAATTTGGTCTCTCTCTTTTAAAGTTATTTTTTATATTTTCTTGTTTCCGAGGTTGGCCCTTTGTTGTTATTGTTAATGTTAATGTTTTTAATAATAAACGAAAGGTATTATTTAAGATATAGACATTTAGATTTACTGCACTGGCACTCTCTGACTAAACCCAATTACATTACATCCTAAATATAGCATTGAAAAACTAAAGGATACTGGGAAAAATCAATAGTTCTACTGCTTTGATTTCTACCTGTTGTTGCCAAAATATCAGTGCTATTGATACCATATTTATTGGCTTTTAAATTTTAATGGAAATTTAAGTCTTGAATAATGAGATAAACCAAATTTTATCTGCCCAATTTTTTTTTATTTTATTATTTCAATCAATTTTGATTGGATTAACCAAATTTAATTGAGATTTACCTGAAATCTGTCCATTTGAATATTTGATTGAAGTAATTTGGTCCTATATAAATATCATGAAACTCCCCTCAGAATGACTGTTCACAAGCAAAAGTCGAGCTTGAAACGTTTGTTGTTTTATAAAATATACTACAATTTTCTATTGAAAATTTGAAATACATCATGGATTTTTCTTTTTCTGAAACGTTGTCATACGTTTCTTTGTGGCTTGGATGATCCCAAAATTTTGGACAAAAATTATAAATTATAAGTTTCATTTTGGACTAAGTTTAATTTGTTATCTTTTTTTCCTTTCTTTTCCTTGATTGATAGATGTCATCCTATGATATTATATAGTATATAATGATATAATATTATTCTATTACGTAGCATATTTTGGATAATTTTTTTTTTTTTACAACCATACCTTTCCTTTTGAGGATTATTTTACTCATCTTTTTTTTTTATATAAACTAGTATGTAAACCATGCTTATGCATGGGAATAATGAATTGTAGTAGTGCTATTGATTGTAGTTCGATTACGACATTTGGAGCTACTAAAATAGTTTCTCCTTGCAATTTTTATGATATTGGTTACGCCAAGTTTCTCATTACATTGCTATTACGTATATAATTTTGAAAATTACTATTAGATACTACATATACAATATCAATTCACAATTATTGTCTGCGGAATTCTACCAAATACAACACAAAAGAAAATGATAAATTGATCAAATAGTATCTCCTAAATTGAATGGGAATAGGTGCATGAGATCGTTCTACTTAATTGCAGTTTGTTACGTTCAATATCTTCGCATACAAAAAATTTAAATATAAATAGTATAAAAAAATATGCTCATTAGTTACAGAAAAAATAATTGCAAAAATATAAAAAATTTAGTTTGTATAGAAAGCTAACAAAAGCAAAATTTAATTTTGATTTTAATTGAATTTTCTCTAAACTTTGATTTTAAAAATATATGTTACCTTGTTAGTAATAGACCATATATAGTTATGGTATATTACATAAATTACTTATAAATTTGAATTGTTTTTAGTTATACATAAAAAATGGTTCATAAATATAAAATCATTCAAACTCTCTCTTCCTCTAATTTTATATATAGAGTTAAATATATTATTAGGTTTTTAATGGTTTATTTATATTGGACTCCTTGTTTTCTACACTAAATTAACTCATTTGGCACAAAAATTGAAAAACTTAGATTAGATGGGACACTTGACCTAAAATTAAACTCTAATTGAAATCCAATTTTCACATTGAATTAACTCATTTGACACAAATATTTAAAAACTTAAATTAGATGGGATACGTGACGCAAAATTAGACTTTAATTGAATCCCAATTTGAAATCTAATTAGATTTTCTCTCGTTTTGCCTATTAATATATATATATATATATATAGATTTACTACTTTTCTCACATTCTCTCACAAAAAAAAAAAAAAATGTGACTATTCTCTCTCTCTCTCTCTTGCAACTCTATTTTAGATAGATGAATTTTTTTGTATCTCTACTTAGGTACATTTTAGCGGTGTGTTTTTTGAGTTCCACATCGCATGTACTCTCTTGCCTTCTTATGTACTCTATCTCCCTCTTATAGTTTTAGTTGGAGCTAATTCTTAAATATTTTGAAACTGAGAATTTGAGTTTATATTAAAATAAAATCGATATGGCTATGTATTTGAATGTATCTATCAATTATTTGAGTAATACCCATGTAGATTGTATTTATCAATTTTTTGAGTAATACCAATTGTAAATTTGTGATAAGGTTTGATAATTATGATAATAATCTCTTTAAGAGAATGAGAATTTTGAATCATTAATTGGAAACTTAAAAAATTTTAGTTGTACCAAAAAAAAAAAAGAACACACTATATATTTTTAAAAAAAAAAAAAGTTTGAAGAATATAGACCACTTATAAAAATAATAATATCAATTAAACACACCCAAGTTTCTCAACCAAAAAAAAAAAAAAAAAAATCTAAAATAATAGTGTAGGGACCAGATTTGAACTCCTAGCCCAACATATGTATGGACTTAAGCCCAAAAAGCCCAAAATAATAAATTTATAGAAAATGGGTTGGAAAACTGGGCTTTAGTGAATTAAATAACAAGCTAATAGATTTGGATGACAAAGAAGGAAAGATAATAGACCTTCGCTAAAGAAAAACGTCCTTGGCCAAGTCCGAGGAGACTGATTCTTAGGTATTGCTTTTAAAGATTTATTACAAGTCTGGTTCTAGATTGCTACAGTGTTTCTTTCTTGATTTTCCGATCTCCATTTCATGGAGGGTCTCTTACATTATATAAATTTCCTTGGACCATCTTAATCCTACACTTGTTGATCATTTGAGCTCTTAGTTGAGTATCTGTCCCATCAGACAACCCTTTCGACTTTCTATGAGGTGTGGTAGCCAAGATAAAACTGTTTAGGGGTCTTCTCCACATAAATGCAGCAAAAAAAGTAGTTGCAATATATTCAATGCAGTGGTAGCAGCTTTCCCTTAGATATTTTTGGGTTCCCATCCTTCTTGTACGTTCATATCACCCATCTCCATCAGTAGATCGTCTTGGAATGCTACCTTGAGTGATGAGATATGAATATGATCCTTGCTTCGCTCATTCGAGGAGATAATCCTCCTCGGATCAACTTTCTCAACTTTCCTGCTTGTATTTATCTCATAGGGTTTTGAACTTGACACCCCTACTATAGTTTATCCTTCCTCGGACAAACTGGCATCCTCGGACAAAGCCCAATGCCCAATATATGATTTTGGGCCCTTATCCCTACAAATAGAATGATATATTTGTAGAGATAAAGATATGGAAAATACTTTTAGAAACAGTTAAATTTTAAGGAGAACAAATTATCTTCAATAAATTTTAAAGAATAAATTATATATTATACCATATATGAATTAAGGTAAATAGTAGTGGGGAGACGAAAATGTAAAAGGGAGGAAGAAATGTTTGAGGAAGTGTAACAATAAGTTGAGAAATTAATAATGAGAAGAGTTAAAAATAAGAGAGAGATGTTATTTTGATTGTTAAATGATGGAGTTTTTAATTCATCTTAAATGAGTAAATGTAAAAAAATAAAAAAATAAAAAAAAATAAAAAAAAACTATAGGAAAAATTAGAAAGAAAAAGGATAATGACATGATCGTTGATATGGCCCAACTGGAGTCTAGCAAAAATAAATGTTACAATTAAATAATGAAAATAAAATCTAATTTGAAAATACAATCTAATTATCTCAAGGAGTTAACTATGATTGAGAATAAGAAAATTATATGATTATACAAAAATTCTTATGATGTTAACAATTGTTAAAATACGCTATGAATAATAACAAAGGTTAACAACTGTTAACAAGTTAGTCAATCATATAATCTTATTATTTTAAATTATTTTACATTAGAAAATATTGCAGGAACAATATAAATTGGTGAATACAATAAATACAAAATTTAATTTTTGTATAAAATATAAAAAGAGTTACAATTATCATAAACCACCTTTGGATTGTAGGGTAGAAAAAATTGGTGTAGGGATTGGATTTGAGTACTTCTCCTTTTGGATGAATGGACTCAGACCCAACTAGCCCAATGCAATAAATTTGTAAAAAATGAGTTTAAGAATTAGGCCTTAGTTGGGATTACAACAACTAAACATGGCTACGAGTGGACTGAATAACAAGGTGACAGTTTTAAAGAGTGAAATTTTGTGCTCAGCCTTCCCCTGAGGAACTTAAAGTTCTTATTGTTTTCTCAATGTCTGGTTAAGAAAGTTTATCAGATGGTTCCAGCTACTACTACAATGTTTTCTGCTTCTCAATTGCCTCCCCCATTCTAAAGGACTTATTACATTATATACTCCCCCTTAGTTGATCTTGGCCCTCCATCTGTTGATCATGCAGGTTACTACTTGAGTGCTTGTCTCATTAGCCATCTTCCTCAGCTTTTTGTGAGCTGCAACAACCTAGACAACACTGTTCAGGGGTCACTTTCTCATTAATGAGGCCAGAATGTTAGTTGTGGGCATTTAATATGGAGGTGACAGTTTCTCCTTGCACTGCTCCTCCACTATGTTTCCATGACTGATCCATTGTACTTGTCTTTTCTTTGAGATGCTTTGGGAAGCTGCCTTTGGTGGCATGTTGTTTTCCCCTTCTATGATCTCGGCTGACCGAGGACAGGATCGTCCTCGGCAATGATTCTTGGCACTTCGGACTCCCTTTGTTCGTCCTCGGACGTTTATTCCTCCTTGGCACGGGCCTTGGGCTTGGTGTAAAATGGGACGGGGTTGCGAAATTCTAAGGCCCCACAATTGGCTTTGAGAAAGTTTGTTTGTTGTGACAATTTCAAGTAGTAATTCAAAAGGTAATTCATGTTGTAGTTCATTTTTTAATTATATAGTTGTATGATGAATTTTGGTTGTAATTTATAAGTTGTTTAGGATACTAAATGCGTGTAGTGTTTGATTTATGGAGTAGTCAATTAATTTTTCATTGTCTTTAAGTTAATAAGAACCTTACATATACTTTCTTTTTCATTTTAAAAAAATTTAGTCCAAATTGCAAAGAGAGAGAGAGAGAGAGAGAGAGAGAGAGAGAGAGAGAGAGAAGTAGAAGATCACCATAAAAAATTATCACGCGCAACACGCGGGTTTATCGATAAAAAATTACACCATAGTTTAGTTGGTACATATTTATTAATTCATATATGAATTTTCTATTAACATCACTTTATTATTCACCTTTAGGCTCCGTTTGGGAGTTCATAAGAGAATGGAATAGAATGAAATGATCATAAGGGAATGGAAATGAATGGAATGGAATGGAATGTATTTAAGTAAGGGAAAGGAATGGAAAAGAATGGAATGGAATGGAATTAAGTAACCTTGATTGGATTTTTTAAAATGAAGGAATGGAAAGGAATGAAAATGAATGAAATGTAAGTAATCTTGTTTGGGAGTAATATGGAGGGAATGGAATTGAATCATTTTGTGACAATATTACTATTAGACCCTTATTTTAAAATAAAATGTTAAATATATAGGGGTATTTTGGGAGTTTTAGTAAAAAAAAACCATTAAATTTAATTTCATTTTCTTCCATCCTCCCAATTTTGGAGGGAATGAAAATTTGAGATTTTAAGGGAATAGAGAGAAATGAGTATTCCCTCCTACCTTCCATTCCCTCATTCCAAACGAGACCTTAACAAGAGCATATTCGAGTGGACTTGACGTGGATTTTTAATTAAGGTGACTATAATTGGTCGAACCTAATAGACACATTGCACATATTGCATGTTACCAAATTGTAGGTAATATGCTTCCACCATTAATAAATTGTTAGCTTGATAGCTGTTAAATATTTGTGAAAATTTTTCACGTCATTGGAATTATTTGTAAATTAAGAAGCTTATATCTTTTTAAGAAATTTAGGATCCGTTTAAGATTCGTTTATTTTGCTAAAATTGAAAACTTTTTATTGAAAGTACTGTAAATAAAGGTAAAATTTAACTGAAATAGTATAGTAGGACCTATGAATTGTACCAAAAAGTGCAGTAGAACCCATGAATAATAACATAAATAAGCTAAATAATAAAATAAGTTGGCAAAAATAATTTTTGCCAAACGGACACTTACCGATCATGATTTTAAATTTAGAACCAATTGTCTTACCATTTTTCCTTTCCATCTCTTCAAATTAGTATAATATATTAGATTTTTTTTCTCAATCTTTTTAGTACAGAAGTTTCATATAGCCAGACTAAGTTTTTCGATTCAACCTAGAGTAATAACAATTAAAATTATTATTGTTGATATTAGAGTGCCTGAAAGCTGAATACTTCTACTTCAAATCATCTTAAATATAGTGACATCATTACAAGAAACCCAAGTAAACCAATTCAGTATATTGATATAGTCTTGAATATAAACCACCCCCCCCCCCCCCCCCCCCCCCAGAAGGAAAAAAAAAAGTGAATGCAAAACCTTTGAATGAAGATTTCCATCCCTACATATACAATGTATTTATTCCTCTTCATCTGAAATGTGAATCAATGAAATAATGTTATGCTCCAGAGAAGTCTTCTTCAGTATACCATCAACAATATATGTGTAATTAGGATTCATTTGTTTGTTTCTGCTCTTCATCCAAGGTAAATTCCCTCCAGAAATGTATAAAATCGTCAAATTAGAAGGCGGGTCTCTTATTTCTAAAAGTACTCAAAATCTATATAAGGAGGATCCTTAGGACTATTGCTGTTTTTGTCACCTCCTCCAATTTCTGTCATTTTCTTCTCTGCAGGGATTGCCTCTTTGCTACCGTATTGTGAGAAGTCTACAGGATCAGGAATGTGGGGAGGTGTTGCACATCTCACCAAGGCCCAGTTCACTCCCTCAAAAAATGGGTGTTGTTTTATTTCTGTAGCACCCCTTTTATATGCAATCCGCTTATTTGGTTCTTTTACCAAAAGTCCTCGTATGAGATCACGAGCCACATTGCTTACTTGTGGAGTTTCAGGAAATCTAAGTGGCTGGCCTACAACATTGAAGAGTGTGGCACGATTTCCTGAACCTTTGAAGGGAGTTGTCCCATGCAATAGCTCATACAAGAAGATGCCAAATGTCCACCAATCCACTGCACTACCATGACCCTCTCCGCGGATGATCTCCGGTGCTAGATATTCATGTGTACCAACAAAGGACATTGAGCGCACATTTGTTGGCTCTGCCATCAATTCAGGAAGGGAGCCTCCAGCACACAAACCAAAATCTGATTTTGATTTTCGATTCTTTTTGCTTGGTAAAATGCGTGGAAGAAAATTTGATGGCTGCATACAACCATGAATTACCAGCTCATTATCTAAGATTCCCCCAGCAACACCAATGTTGTTTACATTGGTGGCTGAAGACTTCACGAGTGTAGGACTCACGGAGCAACGTAGGGATAAGTCAAAATCCGAGAGCATGATATGACCCTCTTCTCTCACTAGTACATTTTCAGGCTTCAAATCCCTGTATACAATGCCTAGCATGTGCAGGTACTCAAGTGCTAACAACACCTCTGATGCATAAAACCTGTTAAAAGATGTAAGAACTTAAGAAATCTATTTGCTCTGAATGTCTAAAATCAAATCATCACAAGATATTCAGTTCACTAAGCAGATTTCGAGAAGTGTTATTTAAAAATTTTAGGCCTCCTTTATTCTGGTTGGTCTAACAGTACAAGGTAATGCTATATCAAATCCCTGTATACAATGCCTAGGATGTGTAGGTACTCAAGTGTTAACAACACCTCTGATGAAAAAAAAAAACCTGTTAAAAGATGTAAGGACTTCAGAAATATATTTGCTCTCAATGTCTAAAATCAAATCAACACAAGAAATTCATTTCAATAAGCAAATTTAGATAAGTATTAATAATTCTCTAAAAATCTTAGGCCTCCTTTATTCCAGTTGTTCAAATAGTACGATGTATATGCTTTAAATACCATCATAAAATAAAATTCATCATCAGAAAAATATTAAACCAATTTCAACAATTTGTAGAAAGATAAACTCGACTGATAATCAAAGAATAAAGTGAAAATGTAAATAGGTGGTAAGTACTAACCGTGCAGCCTCCTCAGTGAAGTGTTTGTTGGGTTGTTTCTGGCGAAGAGAATGAAGATTACCACCACTACAGAATTCCATGACCAAACAATAGAATTTATCAGTCTCAAAGTATGAATATAGAGTAGGCAAGAATGGGTGGTCAAGAAGTCCAAGTATCTCCCTTTCTGTCTGTGCTCGCAAAAGCTTGTTTCTACTCGCAAGAGAGCCCTTGTCCATGACTTTCATGGCAAAATAGGTCTTTGTTCCTCTAAGCTCGACAAGATAAACACTCCCAATATCTCCATACCCAATGCGCTTGAGAAGCCGAAAATGGCTAAGATTTAGAGGGGAACCTTTGGAAACTATGTTAATGGCATCCCACCGTACATCTCCACCGGTGTGTGGCCTGAGGGGTGTGTTGGAGCCCTCTAAGCTATTGCTACGAGAACCATTCACAATCCCTTGGTTAGGGTTGGTGAAGGAACTGGTACTCTTTCCACCATTTGTCTTTGTGCTTGCTGGTGTTACTCCAGCTATCCCTGCTGTTGAAGTTTTTGGGAATTCAGATTTTCCAGGTGTCCTTGGGCTTGGAATTCCATTATAGCTTGGGCTTGGAATTCCATTATAGCTAATATAGGAATTAGAAATAAACTTGCCAACTGGCTGGTCCATGTTTCTGAGATCAGATGGAGGGTCAATTGTCAAATTTGGTTTCCTTCTGGACTTTGGATCCTTCTGTCCAGGTTTACTTGTTGGATCTTGAGATGAATCAACATAAGCTTTTGCTACTTGATCGAGTTTTTTGGGCTCATACAGTAAGTCATTGTCTGAACCAGCAGCATTATTTGCAACATCATCCATCTTTTTGGGTCTCCATGGTGCTTTTTCAGATGAAATGTAGCTCATCTGCATTAACAAATGAAAATTTTATTTTTATCACAATATGTAATTCTTCACATGTTTAAATAATTAGTCTAGACTAATTTACAGTTTTATTTCCTCTTCTCAATAATTTCATTGAAGAGTAATCCATTTCAAACAATAATATCATGTCTATTGTTAGATTTGTTTCTAAAAAGAATGATAGTGCATGAATGAGTCTAGATATAGAGCATATTTACCTCAGATGAGTCTAGTCTCTTGACAGGCTTTGATGACATTTTAGGGCACCACCACTCAGCAGGAGCTCTGACAAGATTTGTATAAATATGAATTATTTCTCCCAAAATAAAATGCATAACAAATTTGTAACAGATGACATGATGTGATCTTGTGTGTATAGAGAGGTTGGACATTCGAGATCTTGTACGTATCAATACAATATTATCAGATTAATCAGCAACTAGATCCTCCATTCAAATGAATCATAATCTATAGACCTTGTGGACAATGCAGTTGCCAATTCTTCTATACATGTATCCATAATAATCATTTATGAGCCTAAACTCCTTTACGTGTGTGAAATTTTGCAATGAATAAGAACATGTCAAACAAATAAGTCCATAGCAAAAGCTACCAACTTTTGAAACATGTATTATGCATACCAAATCAACATGAGTGGCATGCACGTTATGGTATGACACAACACACACAAATCAAAACGTCATAGTTGGATTAAAAAAAAATGCAAACAGGCAAAAAACAATACAACAACAAGCACACACACACAAAAACAAGGAAAAGATCAATGCAAATGCAAAACTAGCAGAGACCAATATGATAAAATATGGAAGGGAATGCAGGACAAACCAGAAATTAAACAATGATAGCAGCAAGAAGAACCAAGTTGTAATTTTTTTTGTTTGTGTTCTTGACAAGTCATTGCATTTGTATTGAATAATATGAATGAAAGGGAACAACTTTTTGTTGGAATTTGGAAGAGAAAAAAGAGGAGAGGGAGTAAAGGGAGGGAGGGAAAGAGAAAGGAAAAGGAAACTGGGTGTTGAGAATGAATGAGTTGGAACTTGTTCTTGATTGAACCACCATGCACCACCCATCATCAGGAGTGACAATTTTTAAGAGAAATTTGTGGAACAAAATTGAGAGACTAATAACAGAACTACAATTAGAAAATCTCAATTTTATATTTTATATATATAAAAAAAAAAAAAAAAGCAAAATAAATAAATAAATAAATCAATTTGTGTGAGTGTCAAGGAGAAAAAGAGAGAGTGTTTCAAACTTGTAACAGGAAGGAAAGAGAGAGGAAAGAAAAGGTCATGAGTGAAGACGGATGGATAGGCACTTAATTCTCTCTATCCTTCAATTCAAACTCTATAACTTAACAAATTTAGCCTAAACTAAAACTAACAGAATTGGGCAGTAATTTCATTGTAGGCAACTTGTTTCATGACGTAAATTATTTATTTTATTCATTTTTTGTTTTTGGATCAAGTAAGACACATTGCACAAATTGCATGTCACTAGAGCAATATCACTACATTACCATGTCACCATTTTTTAAGGGCAGATTACATTTTCCCTATCATAATCTTTCACATAGCTTTTTACATTCCCCCCCCCCCCCCCCCCCCAAATTTCAAATTACTAAATTACTAACATTCTAATTTGAGAGAATTGTAATAATATCTACTATTCTGTCTAAATTAGGGGTTCATTTAAGAGGAAATGATGTGAAAAACAACTCATTGATTAAATTGCCACTCATTGATTACAATAGTAAACAAACCAAAATTGAGCACTACCATTCGGTCTTCTTCAGCACGACTTGGATACTTAGTGCGTGTTTGAGAATCTCATAGTTTTCAGTAGCTTATAATAATATATTGAGGTTTTCTATTATTACACTCACCTCTCTTGTAATTTAAAATAATACACACCTACCCTAAAATTTAAACTATTTATAATGCTTTCCTCTAAATAGTTGAAAAAAAATATTTTAAAAATTTCCCAAAAAGAAAAGGATTAGAAAAAAAAATTCCAAATTTACTATTAGAGAGAGTATAGAACCTATAGATGACTGTTTAAGTGAAGGTAAAACCCAAAAAAAAAATTAAAGTTTTTATTTTTAAGTATTTTTACACTCATTCAACCTTAATGCAATTTTGCCTATGTGTCCCTTGAAACTTCTAAATTAATAGTGTGTGTATATATATATATATATATATAATAAAATAAAATAAAAATAGAAAAGAAAAGACAAAATGTGGAAAAGCTAATGTAAATCCCAAAGCTGTATCCGAGGAACAGGAGTAGTAAGTCAAGTTGAAGAAAAATGGAAAGCCCAACACCAGCACCAGCACCACCACCACCACCACCATCTTCATCAGCATCGGCCGTACACCCAGGAATAGTACCAATATCATATCTGCTGGGAACATGGAGAGGCCAAGGAGAAGGTGGTTTTCCCACCATCAATTCCTTCTCTTACATCGAAGAGCTTCATTTCTCTCACAACTCTTCCAAGCCTGTCATTGCTTACTCCCAGAAGACTTGGAAACTCCATTCTGGGGAGCCCATGCACTCTGAGAGTGGCTATTGGAGACCCAGACCCGATGGTACCATTGAAGTTGTCATTGCTCAAAGCACTGGCCTTGTTGAAGTCCTGGTAGGTACTGCAGTGTAGCTCTACTTATCTATGTTTTTTGTGCCTACTCCTCAATTCTAAACTTAATAGTAATTATCTCTCTTTTTTCTTTTCTGACTTCACTTGGGTTATTATTTCAAACAATGAAGAAATGGGTCAAAGTTGATTCTTTGATTTGATGTAAAATTCTGTGAATCAAGAAGCTATCTTTTCTTTAATTTATGTAACATGAAATCATAGGCAGTTCACATGTATCATTTTACTCTGTTTGGGGATGAATGTGGTGTTGATGTTATATTTATGTCCATTCCAGAAAGGGGAATATGATGCAGAAGAAAAAGTCATAAGGCTTCAAAGTGAGCTTGTGGGCAATGCTTCTAAGGTAATATATACTGATTATTGATTGTAGTATCATGATGCAAAACAGGTTTAAGATATGATGGGTTCACATAGAAAAATATCATACTATTTAATTTTCCTACTAAATGATGAGTTTTCCTCAGAGCTACTTAACTCTCCTATGACAACTCAGTTTTGCCCTCTTCAGTATGGATTGGTTGTGCTGATAAATTCATGGTTATTTTAGAGCCTATGTGTAAAAATGGTGATAAATGAGCTTTCTTAACTGTCTCTGTTCTTTATTTTTTTTGAAGTGGAGGTAGAGCAGTATTTTCTTTTTCCTATTGTTGTTGAAAAGTGAAAGTCTCGTAGATGCATTCGATAATTGTTATATATACGAGATTGTTATCTGGGAAATGGCTATAGAATTCTTCTAATGATGTGTAGAGAGCATTAGTAGGTGAATACTTTCTTGTTAAGCGGTTGTTTTATACACCAATGAAGATAACAGACTCCATTATCGTTTTCATCTTTTTCCCTCTCATTTTGGCCTAAAGACTCTTTATATGAGAAGAAATATTAACATGATCCGTATGTGTCTAATCTAATATTATGCATTGCAAAAACTGTCAAGATGGTGCTCTAATGCAGAGAAATTTAAGTTCTTCAACTTGACCTTGAGATAGAAGATACCTCTAAAATGTGCATTTGAATTGAGCTTTGAATAGCAATGTTAAAGATTGCTTGCATCCAACATCTTTGATTTGGAGCTTCAGTTACATTTGAGGTTTGTCCTTGGGAGAGGTGCTCATCACTTGATTTTTGACTTAAATTGATTGTGATAATACCTCTGGAAAATCTGTAGGGATCTGTGATCTCAACTAAAAATCAAGGTAGAGTCATTGACAATTCATTCTTGATGCTCTTTTTCTGTTTAATGAGTATGATTTACGTACTTTACTTCCCCTTTGTGCTTACTATTCATCTGCCCATCTGACACTTAATGCCTGGTATTTGGCAGTTATAATTATTATTGCTTCAATAGATTCATAAAAATTAAAAAATAGGGATATAGAATGATCACCTACGGCATTTAACCTGAAGCAGAGTGTACAAATCTAATTATCTAATAGTTTAAAGGCATTCTTTTGTCGGTGAAAAAGTAGAGTTGACGTTTAAAATTGGTTGTTTTTGGTACTGCTGAGTTTTGTTCACTGTCATCCTGTTTTTAATCTGTAAAATTTGTTTTGCATATTACTAGAGTCAAATAGATTGCACTAATCTCCCTACTTTTTCCTCTAAATGATGTGACCTTGCCTTTGCAAGAACTTCCCAATCAAAATTTTAGGACTTGGACATTGTGTTTCTTTTTTTATGTAATCACCTTTTCGTACTGATATTAGCCACCCACTTCCATTCTTTTCTACTTATATTCTGTCTCCCACTTCCTTTCTCTAAGCACAAGCAATCAGACTATTATAACTTATTACTTACATTTATTGCATGATACATTAAGCATTTCTATTACATTTTATGTTTAGACCAGCATCTAAAGTTATCAGATGATTTCTGATTCCATGATTATCTGGTTAGTTTTGGTTTAGTGTTGTTGAAATGTACATATATTATGCAATGTTGATGAGAAGTTGATAACTATCACTAAGATGACGATTGTAAGAGGATGATTTAAAAGTGTGCAAAGAAAACTTCTGATGGGACTGGTAAAAGAAGTTTCCTTCTCTGAGATGAAAGGCCTATTTGGGCCAAGCAAATCTAAGCATATTTACAGTTTCATAAATATGATATGAAGTCCCTTTCTCTCGGGTAAGAGGATATGAACAAAACAGACCAAGAGATCACTGGGGAGGGCCTATCTTGCTTGATACATGGAAGTATCATGGGGACATGAGGAAGGTATACCAGCTGACATTCTGAGCGATATTAAAGGTCATTCTAAAGGACACTAATAAAGCAAGCAATCGTAATTTTGTAATTTATTAATTGAGAAAATTTGTTGCACTTTTGGAAATGAAGATTTGTGAGATTAGGCATCATTTAAATTCTAAAAATGATATATTTATGTGTCTATGCAAGCATCTCGTTGGACTAATCTACACGCTAATATTATAAATGAATTTATTTCTGACAATCTATTGGTTCATTCATATTCTTTAAGCAATTTTGATGCTGTGGTATTCTTTTTTTCTCTATTGTGGACACCAGATGCAGCAATGCAGCCCCCCAATCTTATGGTTGGATGATGGAGGCGGGAGGCCCATTGAACCTGATTGACTCTATGGGATTTGATTTGATTTTTGGAATTTGATTTATTTCTGGAATTAATATAATTGAATTTTGAGTTATTTTCCCTTCATACTGGGTTCAAAAAATTATTCATTTCCTTACTTGGGTGCCAATGTTAGATTTTTTTCTTTCATTGATATAAATTAGTATTTTGTGCTGCATCACCCTCTCTAAATAAAATGTTTTGACTGTAAAGTAATCTATGTTCCTTTCCTTTTCTGCTATAGGTGGAAAAGATAACCCGAGTTTTTCAGTTAATTGGAGGAGATCTATCTTATGTGGTTCAGATGGCTACAAATGCTACTAGTCTTCAACCACATCTCAAAGCCTCACTCAAGAAATTGTGACGCAAGCATGCTTTAGAAAAGTTAAGTGTATAAATGAGCATCAAAATAAGCTCCTATATGAAACTGACGCTGATGGAAAGGTATAGCTTCCCTTTCGTTCAAAGGATAGTGATATCCAGCTTGGTTGGAATTTGGGGGTAGACATTTACAATTGAGTCTTTATTAGAATACAATTTAGTTCTTCACAAAGTATATTTACATCAATAATTTCTGATTTGTTGCTTATTTCCACTTTCCAGTCCAAGAGTTATGCCATATAACTATGAATATTGTTGTTCTCCTCTCTCTCTCTCTCTCTCTCTCTAAAAGGTGATTGTGTCACTTGTTGAAATTCAATGATGAAGACAATCTCAATCTGTTGAATTTGCTGTTAATACTCTGCCCATTTATTAATGGAGGGATCACATGCCTCTTACATGAGTTAACAGTTTTTAGCCAAATTGAGAGGGGAGGGGGTTGGGGTAAGGGACACAACCCGTCATCTCTCTCTCTCTCTCTCTCTCTTCTTACAAGCCAATCCATTGACTGAGCCACCAATTGTTTCTTTGTCTCACCAATTGCTGTGAATCCGTCTTCAGTCACCTCTCTCTCTCTCTCTCTCTCTCTCTCTCTCTCTCTCTATATATATATATATATATTTATATGCGAGTGTGTGTATGTAAATATTTCATGACCCATGCCACCAAATACCCACACCCAATATCAAGCCTAAACGATTATGTAATTGAATTGATATTATGAAGTTCATCCAAATTTATAGACTTCTAGTAAGCCTTTTTTTGTGTGTGATAAATTTGATAGTTACAACAAAGATAAGAGATTTGAATTCTAGACGGCATCATTAGAAACATCAAGAGACGCCAGTTAAGCTATAAGGCTCTCAACATAAGCCTATTATTATTGTTGTTGCGAGGATGAGAACGATGATGCACACAATTGCTTAGGCATATAAAACTGAACAATAACTTGCATGGTGTAACATAAAGAGGAAACCAATTAGGACTAATTAAAATTAAACATTAAAATCAAAATTTTTTGGGCGTTTATGCCCGCATTTCCATGAGTTTGACTTTTGTTAAGCTTCTTGTTACAAGATTTTGCTCATCAGGGTCAATACACAAGATATCGTGACCACCAGTACATGGTGATGAAAAAGAAAAAAGAAAAACCCTCTATTGCAGAGGCACAACACTCTACAGACCCCGCCTATCTAATGCCTTGAAAATTGTCGTTTATCATCTCCACCTCCCTGTCTTCCATAAGGGTTGCTCTCACTAAAACCATGTTTAGCTCCTTCAACTTTTCGCATTTTCCTTCTGAACTTTGAAGCACCACTATCTATGTTCAGATTCACCTTTGGTGGGTTTGAAAAGCAGAAAGAAGCTGCAACAGCCTGAACAAACAAAATACCCAGAACACGAGCATTGTATTATATGTTGTATATTACGGCACAACAAACAGAAATCAACCAATTTTTCTTTTTAAAAAAATCAGAATCATTTGAACTCAGGTCAACGAGAATGTCAAATTGGTTACACAGGCCAATCAAGCACTATTCAAGCCTAACAGAATCGTTCACATGCATATGTTTGGTTGGGTTTCCTCTTTTACCCAAAATTTTAGGTTCACAAATATGGAGAGAACTCCCATAATTGCGGGATTAAAATCCCTCCATTTGGATTCAAATGGAGACTCCATCAAGAAATCCATTGTTGTTCTATACAAACATACTATAAAAACATGTGTTAAAAATTTTAATAAAAAATATGACACATCTTTTCACAATGTGCATAGGCAGGGGCGGAACTACAGTAGGGCAGGGGGGGCCATTGCCCCCCCCCCCCCCCCCAAAAAAAAAAAAAAAAAAAAAAAAGCTAATATATATATATATATATATGTTGAAATTTTAAATTTTGGTCCTAATAGCCCCCCAATTAAATAAATAAATAAATAAAAACTGGTATACATATGTAATTTGAAAAATTAAGATTTGCCCTTAAAAATATATATATTTTTGGATCTTCTCTGAAATAGCGTTGAGTTTCATTTTAATAAATGTGTTGAAATGTTTAAGAAACGCTTATTTTATATGGTATACTTTGTTGACATTTTTATAATATCAAATGTTTAAGAAACACTTATTTTATATGTAGTATTTTGTTGAATATAAAATAGATGTTAGTTTTTATTTTTATAAAAAAAAAATTTTGTTTTAAGCCTTTGCCCTCCTTAGATTCGAATCCTGGTTCCGTCCCTGTGCATAGGGCCGTCCCCCTAGGGTCAAAGCAATACAGATTTCCAAATGGACACTCTCCATTTGAACCTAAATTGAGAGGATCCTTTCCCAGAATTAGTGGATATAAAGCTCACCCAAAACACCAATTTAGCCAGCTAGGTGATACTTATTTGGAACCAAATTGCTCGAGACACCTAAATTCAAGAAAAGGCCCTTAAATTTTTTATTTCTAGAACTTTCTTGTCACCCCTAAAATTGTTGTCAACAATATATATTTAAAATGATAGAAGTTCCCGTTTACCAAGGAGAAAGGCTTTTACCAGCAGATCACTTATAAATATAAAAGGCTTTTACCTGCAGATCAAGGCGGTGAACATCAAAGATGTCTTTCATAGAGTGAGAGTTATATGCTAATAAGTAGGATCTGTATGCATCTTTAGCTGACTTATTCAAGTAATAGTTACTGCCCACCAACTTCTCCTGCAATAATCCAAATACTCCAAACTAAATCCAGCAGTTTAAAATAGAAGAGATATTGACCATAAAATGTGGAAGCAGTGAAGTACCAGGTGAGACTGCACATTAGCCAACTTCTTTTGATCAAATTCATACTCTTTAACATGGACTTTTTCTGCCTGAAAGTGACGTCATCTTAGGATGCAAAACAAGCAACTATACAGCAACAATTTATTATGGAAAATAAAGGAAAAATCTATTGGCCACTAATTTGATTCCTACTCATTTTTCTTCACAGGATCCTCCACAAAGCAATAGTCTTTTTCTTCTTTTTCATTTTTTTTATAAGCTCTTTTAATGTATTTATTTTTTAAAAAATAGGTAAGTTACACATGCACTTAATGGGCCTTGAACCCAACTCCGCATTCCCATTCTTCATTTTAATCTGAACTTTAAGTTATACAATAACAACCCCCCCCCCCCCCCCAAAAAAAAAAAAAAAACAAAACTAGCCTCTTCACATCATACTAAATATGGACGTGTCAACTTTAACATAAGGATTGTCTAAATCAGTAGCATCTAGTTTGTTTTGTTGGATTTTTTCTTATTCAGTGAATAAACTATACCTTTAGAAGGCGAAGAAGTTGCAACTCTTCAGGTATCAGAAAAATCAGAGCATTTCCTATTGCACCTTCCCCACGAGCTGTTCGACCAACCCTATGAACATAATCCTGAAAGGAGTATCCCCAAGCTAAACTTCAACATTATACTAAACATAGAAGAATAGAATAGAAAACAGAGATTATATTAAATTTGTTATAGGAGGGCAGGATGGGGAAGTTTTCACCTTGGGCTCATCTGGAGGATCATACTGCACAATCCAGTCCTACAAACAAAGACAAGGGGAAAATAACAGAATTTAAAACCATATCAGGAATAACAATAACAGAAATTAATAATTATGTCACGTAGTAAACAAAAGAAACATACCACATCAGGAAAATCAAGCCCACGAGCAGCAACATCAGTACATAATAAGATCCCCTTCTCCGCTTTGCAGAAGTCAAAAAAGGTTGATGTCCTTTTCTGCTGCTTTTGCTTTCCATGGATATCAAGGCAGTCCACCTGAATGTATCTCAGTAGTTCAGAATGAAATTTGACCGAATTGCATGAAGAGAAGAAGACCATCACTTTCTTTGACAGATTCCTTTTCAAGAAGGAATACAAAAGAATAAATCTCTTGGCGCTGGGCACAACACAATAGCCTTGCTGCAGCCCTTCATTGGTGACCTATAACATCCAGGATCTTGTCAGATTTCAAAGGCAAGGGGCTGAAGAAGAAGCAACATGATATAAATTCAGGACATCAATACTAACTGGTTAAAATGAACAAGGTCATTGACACGGGACATGGCAACATGGTAATTCCTGAAAAATTAGGACACCTCACTGTGGAGATATGATAATTAATTAATTAATCAATTAATAAATACTTTTAGGCAAAATTTATGGCTATTTTAAGTTTTCAAAATAAATAAAAACATATCCAAAATCAAAGGAATTTATTTATATATATCTTTTTTTTCTTCCAACACACTGAGGACATGCATGCAGTCCCCAGCGAGTGTCTGTGCTCTCACTCTTTTAAAGACAATATTATCAGGCCATAAATTAAAGCCTACATCAGTGTTAAAAGGTACAATAAAAATATCATGTTAATAGATGCGATATCAGTAAAGTTATCAATAGCAATTATTTGATAGAAGATCACTCACTGTCACAATAAGCTAATTTATGTGCACCGCATGTCTAGTAGTATATAAATTAAACTTATCTACCTTTTTCCTCCCAGCATCCACATCAATATAGATAGGAGTTGTCTGAAATGATAAGCGTGCAAGATCCTCAACCTACAAATTTACAGGAAAAGCATTAGAATCCAAATCAAAACCAAACTATTTGATATTTATATACACACACAAGAAAAGTGAAAGTAACATACAAAATTTTCTCCACAAAAGAAAGAAAAAGAAATAAATAGCATAAAATATTTGTAACGTGGAAAAGAGAAAAGATTAACTACCATGCGGCTTCGAAATGACTAACCTTTTTAGTCTGGGTAGCTGAAAATAAAGCTGTTTGCCTATTCTGCACATTGAGTAGCAACTCACAATCAGTTAAAGAACCTTGGATATTACCATAAATGATATAGCATATGATTTCAATTACTAACTGATAAGTAAATGGAACTGAGAATATTTCCATTTCTAATCAATACATTGCTAAACAAAGTTGAATCTTTTCAGAAAAACAAATTGCATGCTAGATGTAGAAATTGACTAATAAATAACATCTGTCCTTAGCAGCAATGTCCTAGCATCAGACCCACAATCCTAATTTCAAGTGGGGGAATATTGGAATCTATGAATTAGCTGACATGTATCACTCATTTAGTTTGTTGTAAAAGGTTTTCATATGTAATATGTTTTTATAGCAAAACATTTTCAGGTGTTTGGTGTGACATAAAATTTTCAATTGAAAAAAACACCATGGTGCCTCCTAGCCACCAGATCGGCAGCCAGACCACCAAGATCGATGGCTAGACCACCAGAATGGTGGCCCCAGCCACCAGATGGGGAGGGGACAGCCACTCTGTTTCTGTAAAATGTTTTACCATGTTTTTTGTTGGTTAAACATTTTACAGATTTTTACAAAGAGTTTTACAGCCAACAGAAAACATTATCAGGTTTGACCAAATTTTACCATGAAACAAACTCCGTAAAATGCTGAAATTACAGCAAAACAAAGGGTAGTGCATGCGTGTGTTAAAATTTTCTTCAACAGATTGGAACACTGGTGGAAGCATCCTGAGGATGCAACTACAATAGTTGAGACAATTCTTTCAATTAGTACATCCATTCCAAGGAAGCAAAGTGAATGCAACTACAAGAAGGCATTTTATCAACTTGATTTGTCAGTAAGTTAACATCGCATTAAAAAATGCATGTCTGCTCAGCCAAGTAATATAACTGATGTAGAACAGTGTAGGAAAATAAAGATAAAAGAGGAACAACAGGATAAACATGACAAACCCTATGCTCTGCCACCTAGAATCTAGCTGAAAGCCTGAAAACCTTAGGCATCACCACCTAAGGGTGTTTGGCATCACTACCAAACAAAAGAGGAGCACATTCTAAACTCATAAAATTGTTATTCCAAATCACACTGCCTTTCACGATTACAAGAGAACTAGTTTAATAGTGTTCAAGGATTACACCAATATGGAAAATACCTAATTAAATTCCATAAAACCCTTAACATTAAAAACCAAATTCCAAATTCAAATTCAAAAACAAAATTAATTTCAAATTCAAAAAATGAAATTTAGATGATTTTGGTGCTCCTTGCATCAATAACCTTCTTCCGAACAGATATATGTACAACTTTGCTTTCCCTCCATTGGGATCTTGGGAAGTACCAAATGGAGGAAAGGAAAACAACCTAGATTAGTTTGGAAATGCTAAGGAAACAAAGTCAGTTTCTCACCATTACCACTTCCTTTTTCCTTTTTCCTTGTCTTTCTTCCTAATAACTAAAAACACGACCTAGCTCTATTGTTAGATTTGGTGAAAGCTTGACACAACATTAAACCTTTTTTTTGATAGATGATACAGCATCAAACCTGCACATAGTGTTTACTTCCATATGATAACTGCCTTAATTCACTCAATGATAAAAAAATATATAATATAATATTTTTTTTTTTTTAAAAAAAACATAGATTACAATATATTTTTACCTTTGGTAGGAGCTTAATAATCTGCCTCATTTCGTCCTCAAAGTTTGATTCTAGTATCCTGTCAGCTTCATCAATTATTAGGCACTGCCAGTTCAAGTTAAAAGAAAAAAAAAAAAAAAAAAGAGTAATTAGAACGTGTATAGATAAATTGCATGGAATAACTAGCTTTAACTTGAGATAAAAAATAAATAAATAAAAAATTAACAGTTTGAAGTTAGTCAGTTACCAAGGAGGATATCATGGTATGATTTGAGAAAAATATAAGAATTTGATGAATTTTGGTAAATATTCTTATAGAAGTGCAGTAAAAATTTGAAGTTAGTCGGTTACCAAGGAGGATATCATGGTATGATTTGAGAAAAATATAAGAGTTTGATGGGATATTTTTTACAACAGCAATACTGTTAACAGTTTGAAGTTACAAATGAGATTTGATGAGAAAGTCACGTATAGCAACATTCTCCTAAACAGCTAAAAAAGTATAATATGTAGAAAAAATATTAATAATAACAACAAAAATAATGTTAAGAAATTGTGTGTGCATTACCTTCAAGGTTTTAAACATGAATCCCTTGGTATTTTGAAGATGATCAAGCAGTCGACCAGGGGTTGCAACTAATAAATTCACTCCTTTGACAATACGCTCTGCTTCTGATCTTCTAGCTGAACCACCAATAACCAAACCAAGAGTCTGGGAATGGTACTTGAGAAGGTCTTTCGCGACAGCATGAGTCTGTATTGCTAGCTCCCTTGTTGGGCAAATAACAATGACTCCGGTTCCATTACGTGAAGAAAAATGGCTGTGATGTAACAACTCGACAGCTGGTATTAGAAAAGCAAGAGTTTTCCCAGAACCTGTCCTTGCAGCTCCAAGAATATCTTTGCCAAGCAATAGTGGTGGAATTGCTCTGGCTTGAATCTGCATTGCATTTTTTTTTTAAAAGCGAGGTAAATAAAATTTCACTAAGCATAATAATTAATAAGTCTTCTTCTACAAACTTATCTTAAGCCTACAACATAACATGGAGTAGAATAAAAATACCATCTTTGATCAAATACATGATCCCACAAAATACAAAGTGAAAGAATTTCCCTTGCTAAAGAGTATTTACATAATGACCCAAAATTTTTCACAAAATAAATGACAGCTGCCAAGGTATCAAGTTATTAATAGTAGATGAAAATCAATAAAAATTTGCTAACTTAATTGTCGTAGTAGCATTAGGGTCCATTTGGTTAGGCGTTTTAGGAGCCTAAAAGTGCGTTTGTAAGTCCTCGTAGCTTTCTTACAAATGCTCATTTTAAACCCAGTTTTGCAACAGCTTATACAAATGCACCCTTACTCATGTATCAAAGAACAGCAGTAGTCATGTATTCCAACGTAAACTACTTATCAAAAAAAGTATATATATTCCAACGTAAACTCATATTTAAGGAAATGAAATTTCTTTGCTCATGAAATCAAACTAACCCAATAAGAATAATAACAATTAAGGTTGAATTGAAATGAAACAAGCAAAGGCAAGGCAAGGCTTTTGAAATTGAATTATAAATTTAGTGAGAGAGAGAGAGAGAGAGAGAGAATTTGGGTAAAGCTAACCTGAGTCATATATTGAAATCCAATATCCTTAATAGCATTGGAAGTGGGTTCAGAGAGACCCAAAGATTCAAAGGACTCAGTGCTCATAATCCCACCACCACTCTTCCTCACCTTCTTCTTCTCCTCCGTCGATTCCTCACCATTCTCTCTCTCTTCCTCTTCCTCTTCCTCTTCCTCTTTCTTCTCCTCTTCAATCTTCATCTTCTTCTCTTTCTTCTTATTCTTCTTCTTCTTCATTTTATTCTCCTCCTCCTCCTCCTCCTCCTCCTCCTCAACTTTTTCAACTTGTTCTTCTTCATTTTTGGGGTTTTGAGGCTCCTCCTCCTCCTCCGCTGAATTCTTCTTGGGTCTATTTCTCTTGCGCTTCTTCTTCTTGTTGGTCTCGTCAGCGACCATTGTTGTGCGCTTTAGCTCTGAATCTTCTTCGGCCATGTTGTTGTTGTTGTTGTTGTTCAGCTGATTCGATTCCAATTTCCGAAGGAAGAAGAAGATTCTCAGTTTCTCTCTATAAAGGGTTTTTGGGTCAGTCAGTCACTGTTACTAAACCCTAGCCACCATTTCTTTCTTATTTGGGCCGGGCTAAACCGACTCCAACGGATCGGATCACTTTATCATTTTTTTTTTTCTTTCTTTTTTCTTTTCTTTTCTTTTCTTTTCCCCTTCTTGAAAATATTTCAAAATTCATTTGTGTTGAAAATTTGAACCCATGCTAACAACAACAAAAAAGTATTGAAACCTATTTTATGGTTTTAGAATTATTGTAATATGGTTTCCCAAAAAAAATAAAATTTATTGTAATATGAATACATTATCATCTATAAGAAGTAAAGAGTAATAGAAACTCATATAAAATATACTTTGATATTTATCAACACATTTAAAATGCCCTAAGAAATTCTAATAATTCAATAGGGGTCATCCTCAATTTTAAGCGAATTTTTTCATTTCAAATCTTATATTTTCCTGTGTGTTTTGTTTATCTATCTTAACATTTTTATTTGATTACACTTATTTTTTGAATATGTTGTTATTTAACCATCAATATTTAATACCATAGAGCATAGCCAGTGTATGCATAGTATCATGAATTTAGTTTGTTACTAGTTTCAAGCTTAAAGAGATTTTGACATGCATACACAATTTGGCTAATGTAAGAAAGATTAAGGATTTTTAACAATTCCGCCCCAACTGTGTATATTGCCCACCTTGGGATTCCATGAATTACAAGACCCTTTACCAATTATAGAGAACCAAAAGGAGGTTTTGTAATCCATGAAATCTCACATCACCTAGAGAATCACAAGGGAATGTGCTTATAAGGAGTGGCCTCCCTTTAATGTGTAAAGACCTTTTCTTCTAATGCCGTTTGCTTTGAAGAGAACAAAACCATGAGGAGTGTGGGCCCCAAAGCGGACAATATCTACACAGTTGAGACGGGATCGTTACAACCACTTAATTCTTCAATGAGTAAAAGTAAGATAAAATTTCGTATCACAACTTTTTTGCCTAATTGTGATGTGGCAGCATAAGTCGTGGAGAAAAGCCACAATTGTGATGTGGCAGCATAAGTCGTGGAGAAAAAAAAAATTATGGAATCCATGTATAAGTAATAGACAACCACTCAAAGTCTGCCACATCAGAATTGTGGCAAAAAATTGTGAAACAAAATGTGGTACTAGAATCACTCAGAAGAAAAGTTCAAATCCCCCCTCTCACTTTAAAAAGAAAAAGAATAAAACCAAATGGCTTGAATTGAACTTTTAGGAAATATGGATTTATTTATTTATTAATATATATTTCTTGGCATCCTGTCCTGTTGAATCTAAATTGGCCAACCAGCTGAATCTATATGTTTTTGCTCAATCTCTCAATCTAAGACTTTTACTACTAATGGGTTGGCCCAAAAGTTTTACCACTCAAGATGGGCTCATCGGCCCCAGGCCAGCATTTCCAATGACCACTGATTGGTTCGCTTTCCAAATAAGCATATTACGAACGCACTTGATTTTAAAACGGCCCGCAATGGTTACAACAGTTTAGATCAAACAATTTTCCTTTTGTTTAAATGATCTCAAGACTCTTTTTCTTCATCTTCTTTTCTCTATTTTTTTCTTTTCTTTTTTAAATTAACAGTAAATGATCTTTCTTTTAGGACCTAAATAAAATTGTGTTTGAAATTTAGAATACAGAATCACATACAACAATTCATAGTTTACCAAATTAGAGCACTCATTAGATTAAGAATTTCAAAATGTGTGGTAGAATTAAGGGTTTGTTTGGATACAACTTATTTTGCTGAACTGAACTGAACTGAAAACACTATAACAAAATAATTTTTAAATATGTGAATAGTGTTGTGGGACCCATTTTTAATATTTTATTAAATAAAATGTTCATGAACAGTGCGCGCACAGTGCGTGAATAGTGCACGCACAGTGCATAAACAATGTATTTACTGTTCATGAACAATAAATTTTGTCTCTAAACAGTTTGAAAAAGTGTATTTACTATTCATAAACAGTAAAATTTGTCTCTAAACAGTCTGAAAACACGTGTGAAAAAAAAAAAAAAAAAAAAAAAAAGAAGGCAGTAAAACGCAAACGCCAGACGCAACTTCCTATCCAAACCTAGCCTAAGAGTTTTGTAGTTCAATTGGCATCTATCTCCACTCATATTCCCAAAACATGGCACTCTACTCTCTACCCATATTCCTATTCTCATCTACGTCCACCATTCATTCTCCTTTTTCTACTATGTTACTTTACTTTCCTTTATCTCCATCTTCTACTATTCACTTTCTCCTTTGTTTCAACTCAAACTTTCTAGTTATGAACTATGAATCATCAATTAATAGGAAGAAAAAAGATCTACTTCAAAATTTTTTACTTTTTGATATGTATCTATCCCGCTCTTGCAAACATTTAGGTATCATTGTTGTGGGTTTGTTTTGGTTAAATTTTGTAAAATCTCTATCTCTCTTTTTTCTCATAAACCTTAGAATAGCAAAACTAGGTCTATTGAGATGTTTTGTTTTTTCATTTGGGTCCAACTAAGCCTTCTATCAAGTTAAAAAAGATTATAAAAAATCAAGATCGTCCAATCCTGAATTATCGTAGCGATCCTACCAAAGATCCTTGAAAGATTTTGATCATTTTGGACAAGAGGAATCATAAAATCGTAGGATCGTATGATCTAGATCAGGATTTTGACAACCATACATTATCATCTCTAATAACCAGTAAAGAGTAATAGAAACTCATATAAAATATACTTTGATATTTTTCAGCACATTAAAATGCCTTCAAAAACTTTAATAATTCAATAGGGCCATCCTCATTTTTAAGCAAATGTTTTCATTTCAAATCTTATATTTTCTTGTGTGTTTGTCTATATCTATCTTAACAGTTTCATTTACTTACACTCATTTTTTGACTATGTTGTTACTTAACAATCAACATTAAGTACCACAGAGCATAGCGAGTGCATAGTGTCATGTATTTAGTTTGTTATTAGTTTCAAGCTTAAAGAAATGAGAAGGATTGCAGTTAGTTAATGCCTAGAGTAAAATTTTAGTATATCACATAATAGACCTTTTTTGAGAAACTCACATAAAGGACCTAATTGCAAATAAAATACATGTATGATGTATTACTGAATGCAAAGGATTGTCTGCACTTAGCTAATGCAAGGAAGATTAAGGATTTTTTTTACCATGAGATTTTGACATGCATACACGCAATAAGAAGATCAAGAAAAATGTTGAAAGTCTTGGAATATAATGTTATCGCTTAATTCTTCAATGAGAAGTAAAGTTCTAGTCCCTCCTCCCACTTAAAAAAAGAAAAGAAAAAAAAGAGAATAAGAATAAGCTCAAATGGCTTGAATTGAGCTTTTAAGCAACAATATGGATTTTATTTATTTTTTAATATGTATTCCTTGCCTCCTTGGCATCCAGTTCTGTTGAATCTGAATTGCCGAGGATCATATGCCCAATCTAAGACTTTTACTATTGATGGGTTGGCCCAAAAGTTTTAGCATTCAAGATGGACTCATTGGTCACTAGGCCAGCTTTTCCAATGACTAATGATTAGTTTGCTTTCCAATTAAAGCTTATTACGAAAGCGCTTGATTTTAAAACGGGCCGCAATGGTTACAGCTTACAACAGTTTAGATCTTCCTCTCCCTTCGTAAAAAAAAAACGGATCTTCCTCTCCCTTCGTAAAAAAAAAACGGATCTTCCTCTCCTCCTTTTTTTATTTTTAGTGAATGGTCTTTCTTTCAGGACCTACATAAAATTGTGTTCGAAATTTAGAATACTGAATCACATAGAACAATTCATAGCTTACCAAATTAGAGCATCCATTAGATTAATAATTTTGAAATATGTAGTAGGAATGTAGGATCAAGGATTTTGTAACTCAATTGGCATCTATTAACATTTTCAATGAAGACGTTTGTGGTTTAAATTCTTTCACCCCAATTATAACTATTACTTATCAAAATAAAATAAATACGTGACATTAAATAATATATGGGCTCTAGGAAATGGACTAATGTATTTGCATGATGGGAAGTAATTTTTTTTTTTTTCCTCTTCGAGATGAACCAGAGTGTTAGAGATATATTAGACATATTAGCCCAATATAATAAGCTTAAACCCACCTATTATATGTGCAAGACAAATCTCCTATTTGTACCAGTTGTTTAGGGTTTAATTTCTTATATATACTTATGTTATGGGTCATTGTATATAACACAGGTTTTATACTACACTTTTACATAATAAAAATATAACCCTTAAAACAAGGCTGAATCACGTAAACAGATGGAAGTCAAGTAATAAATTCTCATGTAAGAACATTCACATCAGCCTTGATGTGAATTTAATTAGCCAAATTTGGTCTTCGAGTGAGCTGCGGATGCTCTGACATTGTAGGGCTATTGATGACTATTGTTGCTATATATTCCACCACCTCTATAAGCTATAGCTATGCTATTTCGGTGCTTCCCATCTTAATTAAGTTGAACCAAACGACCGGTGATTATTCAAATGTTACATGCCATACTTTTCTTTTGTGTTCAATGTGTTGAATGAATGAATAAGATTTTGCTGCATCAAAAAAAAAGTTCATCTTCTATCTCTTTATGTTAGTATATAATTAAGTACTAAATTTTTTATTGACAGCTCATTGGTAAGATTGTCATGGATGATGCATAGAAATTTGCTTAGAACATGCATGCTTTGACTGCCAATGTGTAATTTGCTTTTCCAGTCACATCGATTGATCTTAGTTGTGTTCCATTAATATTCTGCTCTGCCGGCCCGTTGAAGAAGTAGAAGAATAAGAATGTCTGTACGCGGAATTCGGTGCTCTGCTTGACTTGAGTTCTCCTTCTTCTAAGCAGAGACCATTTTTAAAGAATCATTCTTAATTATTTGAATGTTTTTATATACTATTAAAAAATGTTTTTTTTTTAATTTTTTTTTAGTAATAATTGATAATTACCACAATAAGGGACTAAGGATTTGAATCATTCCTATATATATATATATAAACCCTCGAATAATAAATTTTTTTTTTAAGAGATAATTACAATATGTTGCTAATCTATAGCTCGAACCCTTTTCCTCCAGTTCTTCAAGCACTTTGAGCATGAGGATGTACCAGTTTAGTTACAAAGCCTTTGACAATGATTCTTTTAATATAGAACAACATAGTATACCATTGGATGTGTCTGGATATCTCTTATTTTGCTAAAATTGAAAAATTATTGCTGAAAGTACTGTAGATAAAGGTAAAAGTTAGTTGAAATAGTACAATGAGACTCATGAATAATGCCAAAAAGTGTAATGGGGCCTATGAATAGTAACAAAAATAAGCTGAGTAGTGAAATAATTTTAATTTTTCATTTCAATCCAAACGCACACGCACACTTGATTATAAAAATCTTTAATAGAGAGCTAATTAATAACTTAAGAAATTTGGTTGAGCTCAAAATTGATAATTGGATTATCATCATAAAGTGAAGACCTTACCACCAATGCAGGAAGATGAGAAAAGACATATCCTATTTTAGGTGTATGTTTCCTCCCACTCAAGTAGGGTCCAAAGCTAGTGGGACCCACTAACAGTGAGTGTGAGGAATTACACAAGCAAAACATTATGTATTATCTCATGGGGACAATTTATCCAAGTACAACTTCCAAGAAATTTCCAACGACATGCCCATTTGCCATGTAGGTAATTTGGGGTCAATGACCTAGTCCTAGGCCAAGGCTAAATTTAATTCTACTCAGTAAGTCTATGGCTAGGTACAAATTATTATTAGACTAGTGATCATAAGTTTGTTAGTGGTATCTTCTTTTTGTGGGATTTGGTTAATAATGCATGGTATATATAGTTTGTTAATATCATCATATAGGCTGTTGCATATATATGTGAAATCCAACACAGTTGTATATATTATTATACTACAAAATCATTGTCAAATCAAGCTTTTTTTTTTTTTTTTTTTTTTTTTGGGATCATTGTCAAATCAAGTTAACCGCATTTTACTTGCACACATACTGATAGTAACCACCCCTATTTTTTTAATATAAGAAAATCGTAAGTTCATTGAAACGAAGATAAAAACGATACATTATAAATCAAAATAAATTTAATTATATGCGAATTTTCTTTCATTTAAATTACATATGAATCAATGTTCTTGATATACTAAATTAAAATATGAACTAAGCGATTGCCCTTTCTCTTTACATAAAAAAAATTGTGCCTTTCTAAATTCATATAGCTCCCGATGAATTCCTTTGATGATGGTGGCAATAACAAGATGGAGGTTCACTAGGCCCTATCAGAGCAAAAATTACAATACGTGATTCACTCCCCACAACCACACTACCGCCATTTAATTTGTGTTAAAATACTGACACTAGTAAGAAATTGACTTTAGTAACAATAAATTAATAATAATATTGTTAACTTTATTTGTGACAGAGATAAAACCTCGAATTTACGGGGCACTCGCACTCTAACATATATACTTACAAAACTGCAAACCTGCACGCACAGGCTTAGGGAAGTTTTAAAGAAATTATATATGTAATTTCCTATATCATTGAAAGTTTAGCTTTTTATTTTTATTTATTTTTAATTTTTTTTTCATGAACGAAAATGGGAATAGAGGGACGACTTAAGTTAGCGTCTAACATTTGAGCATGACCGTAGTGACACTTTACTTGCTAGGCCTGAGCCTGCAAGAGCAGGGAATCAGGATGAGTCATAGCTATACACCCAGTCTCATCGAGAACGCTAATGAGCATCAGCCGAGAACATGAAGTTATTTCTTAGGCACTTTTCATTGCGGAATTCGAACTTGAGACCTCCACCTCCCAAACCCTTAAGACTAATTAACCCACAAGACTAATTAGTTAAACTAATCAGTCCATAGCTGCTGTATCATAGTCAATTTTGTAAAGCTACCACCCACACATAGCAATAGAGCCAATTAATTTAGGTATTAGCTCACATTATTAGAAACTAAATCAAACGATTATTTTTATTTTTTATTTTTTTTGTCTATTAACACATTACCAGATTTTGGAGTCCACGGTTCAAACCCTCCTCCCCAGTTATTGAATGATAAAATTAAAAAATAAAAATTGCAAACCCATCAAATTCTTAGGAATTAATATTGTAAAAAGGATTTTATTTTTAAGTACATGGAAAGCAATATAATCATATATATTGTGAGTTGTGAGGCGTAGTAATGGGGTTGGAACTTGGAAGAGGTCAAATAAATAATATATGCATGTGAGAAGCCAGCATGTTTCTAATATCTCATCCTTATCTCATGCATGTATATTAGCTGTTTCCAATTCCTTGCGTTGTATACCTAATAATGTCAACCTCACCTCTCTTGGGTATAAAGTCAAACTTTCAAATTACATATCCAATCCTTCTCATATTCAACTTTTAAACAGCGGTGATTAGACAAATAATATTACCATTTCTTTTTCTATATTGCACTTTGCACGAAACAAGGGAGTCAATTTCACAAATTTCTTTCCTGTACCCAAAAAAAAGAAAAGAAAAAAAGATTCATCTCTATTTTTTACTAATTAGTGTTAGTGTACGTACGTAGTTACAAAACACACCATGGTCCATGGATGCTAAATATATATATATATATATAATAATAATAATAATAGGTGAAACTGAGAAAAACTCAAGTTAAAATTCTAAATTAGAATTTCAATTTTGAGCCATGTGTCGTAAATTATTTATTCTCAGAGAGTTTTATTTCTTAATTTCAAATGTGGGATCACATCATAAATATTTATCCAAGTGAATTATTAAGTACAAAAATCAAAGAGTCTAGAATAAATTAATCGTATCACAATAAAAAAAATAAAAAAAGACATGGACAATTTACATTTTATACCTAATAATATCCTTACAAAATTTTTTAATGAGTTAACAAAATATAAAAATGATTATCAATTATATTTCAATTATATATATATATAGGATTTATATGATGCATCTTATTGTATATTTTTAAGTGTATCCATGCATATGCATTGGGTTATAAGCTAATTTTAGTTAATAGTAAAGTAATGGTGTTGTTCTTCCATGGAATAAAGGGATGGAATAGATTATATAGATATAGGAGCGAAACAATCAATTTTTTAATATTGTAAGAGAACAAAGAATTTTCAAATAAACTAGTAGTATCATTTTTTGTTCCAAAAGCAACTATAGGTATGAATGAAATCCCAACTCTCTTTGAGTGCTATTCATAGATAGAATACCAATAAAATATTTTCGCGTAGAAAGATTTGTTTAGATGAATCCCTACCCCTAGCTTTGCCAGTGATTTTAAGTATATACATGAGTACCAGATAAAATGCTAAAGACAATTATTGGTTTACATTTATTGTTCATGTAAATTGTATATATTTGCATGAATAGTGTACAATATTATACACATTAGTTTAGTTTATAATGTAAATATTACCCGAAACAATGGAATGTGTTAAAGTTATATTTTTATGTAATTGGCATATCCTATGACAAAACACACTTTA
This sequence comes from Quercus gilva, assembly GCA_023621385.1. Lineage (NCBI taxonomy): Eukaryota > Viridiplantae > Streptophyta > Magnoliopsida > Fagales > Fagaceae > Quercus > Quercus gilva. The sequence continues at coordinate 103,014,966 of CM042476.1, read as the reverse complement.
CTTGTATTTGGGTAGATCTAAGTGGGTTTAAAATGATCATTTCAAGCGCTTTTTTTAATTGAAGACATGCAAATTACTCAAGAAACAATATAAGAAAAGTTGAAATAGGTGTGGATTCAAGTGCTTGTGATGAGTGGTTTCCTCGTGGGAAGTACGCCTCGGCCTAGGGTGGATCGGGCGAAGGATATAAATGAAATCACTACCTAGATTAGTCTAGGAACCATATGTATAACGCCCTTGTGGAAGGAATGATCTTTACTAGAGCATGTGTCTGGAGTTTAGGTATGGAGATGGGAAGGTGTTAGGCACCCAACCCGTAAGTCAGCCTCCACTCATTGTGTTCAAAATCCTAATTCCATTAAAGGGTTTTCCAATATGCTAATCAACATGGCATAGCATTCCAAAACCCTGACATTCATCTATCGCATATATCCAAAGGCAGTAAGAATATCACAAGGCAGTAACATCAAACATCACTAGGCAGTAACATCAAACATCACTGAATGCATATCCAAACAAAATAAGACATCAACGCATCATGGAATCAACCAAGCATCTTTATCACCCCTATCATATTCATCAACCAAATCAAATGCATGTTCATGTGATTATGCATGACTCACCTCACTTATCTCACTATATCACACACCTATGCATAAATGCATATCCATGTTCATATGCATGTTCATGTTATTCATCCAAGGTACAAGCCCTAATCATTCATCTAATAATTCAAGCAAGTGAACATGTTATCATATTGACCTAATGACCTAAACATGTGAAACTAAACCAAACAAAAACTAAAATATGAAAGAAAACAAACAAAATTTGAAGAAACTTGAATTTGGATTTCTAGGCATTAGTATATGCGTGCATACATAAGGAATGCATGCACATCCAATGTGTATGTGTACGCATGCTTAAAGCATGCACACGCATACACTTCTAGAAACACAAAACAGATGAATTAAAATAGGAAATCTAGCAACCTATCATGCTTCTTATATGAATGTGAAATAAACCTAGACTAACATTAGGTATATTAAAGCATCAAAACATAAGAACAAATAAAAAAAATAAAAATGAAAGAGACAAAGTTAGACCTTTACCTCAAACCTAGAACTTTTTAGAGCTTTAATTTGACCGTTCCCTTTAGTCAATCTAATCAAGAACAAAACCAAGAATGTTACTAAGCTTAAAACTCAAAGGCCAAGACCAAAATAGGTCCCAACCAAGTAAACTTTAACTTGAGGATGTTTTAGTGTAAACATTCTTTCTTTGATTCACTATTTTCTAGTGAATTCGGTTTATATTCTCCATATTTTGTAAAAGAGCTTTTGGGGGCTTTTTATAGTGATCATAGAGGGGTGTAGGGTGGCTTCTAAATGATGTAGGAATCACTCTACACAAATTTATGCCCAAAAAATTTCCTTGCAGATATTCTAGAACCTTAGATGCGTGCGCATGCTTCGTTTATGCATACATATATTTTAAGCATGCATGTGCTTACGCGTGTATGCGTATGCATGCTTAGGGTTTTCTGTGAACTTTTTTTTTTTTACCAAATCATCCTTCAAGTCAAAGTTTTACAAGATTGAGCCCTAAATCAATCTTGGGCCTCCGAGTGATGTTGTCATTGTAGAATGGGGGCTCAGGTCGTAAGGGCTACGAAATGAGGTGTCTACAACAGGTTGTCTTAGTACCTACCTTGACACCTCCAATCTATCGAGCATTAATGAACCTAATACCTCCCTTGATACCTCTTGATCTATTGAGGTATGTAGATTCTGAACATGCAAATCTATTTTCGGCCCATAATGACAAGGATTTTCTAGGGTTTTGCAATCTAGGGTTCTAGAGGATGTAAAAACAATATGTTTATAACCGTCATTACACATAAAGACACTCATAGAGAATCTCATATTGAGATACACGTTTTTTGTGAAGTTACTACGATTTTGTGCCGTAGGGTTTTGTTACCAAGTTGCTTTCAAATTTATAAGCATGGATTGAAAAACTTTGCATTCAACAACAACAATCAAGTTGTTGTGCAGTTAGACATGAATTGGAGATTCATGCAAAGAAGAAGTCCCTATAAAACCAAGTCTAATTGGAGATTAGCGTAAGGGTTCAACTCTATGTTGGTATTTTGGGATAGGCCGAGTAGTGGTAAGATTCCTTATACTTGTAATCGTTTTGTCTTGATTAGTAGATTATTGGGAGTGATGACCTGAAATTCACCCGGTAGAGTTTTTTGCTTTGTAAAAGTTTTTCCCATTAGTCAACAAATCACCGTGTTAATTTAATTTCCGCTACACTCTAGTTTAGATTGGTGATTTGTTCGTGCATCCATTGCATATAATTTGAATAATTAATTATCTTGGGTAATTGAATTAATTAACTAAGGTTAATCTTTAAGCCATCATAATGTAATAATTTTCCAAATGGTAAATCTCCAGCTCTTTCAATGAAGTCCATGCACGCTTGGGTTCCAAGGAAAAACTCTATCAAGTGCAAGAAACTTTTTGATAAATGGTTTGTGCATTCTTGGACCTAAAAATTACAAATGTAAGACACAATGATTTGAAATAAGACTAAAGTAGATTGATAGAACGCGTTGAAAGTGTCAAAATATCCAATGGAATTGTTGGAATTTGGAGTTTGTTTGGGAACAACTTATTTAGTTAAAATTGAAAATTTTTTACTAAAAGTGTAGATAAAAAAAAAAAAAAAAAGTTAAAAATTAGTTGAATAGTACAATAAACCCATATATAATACAAAAAAAAAAAAAACTAAAAAAAAAAAAATAAAAAAAAGAATAAAAAAACCTAAAACTAAAAACTAAATAAACCAAAGCAAAATAAGCTCATCACAAACTCATGATTGGAAGCATGAAATTACTATCTAGAGTTAGGTACCAAAACACAATAGCAAACGGTAGAACCGTAGAAGCATAAAATGTACTCAATTGGGATTGGGGTCGTGACATGATTGTATTTGGATAAAGCTTGCAATCATAGACGCGCTTTATTAGTCTTTCTCTGAAACTCTGAACGAGAGATGTTTCACTTCACCACATGGACAGCTGTTATATTATCATATATATAAAGGTGGTGCACTTTCATGGTAAAGTCCAATTTGCTTACAAAATGTTCAATATACAAAAAAATAGATACTCGTCAGGTTTTTAAAATATGAATAAGTCATGCTGCAATTTTTTATAGTCAAGTTTTCACCTGTAAATTGTAATTCTCTCGTGTAATGATTTTTAATATACTAAATAAACCTAAAAAAACTGTTTATTGTTAAATCGGTAAAATAAATAAACTATATCAATCAATTTTAAACATATAATAACCATTTTTGTGTCTAAAACACTAGTGTTTAATAACTTGAAAACAATATCCTATAATGAAGTTTATTATCCAATTATTTCTAGATTTTATTATTTATTCATTTATGAAAAACAATAAATTATTAAATAGCTAATTTGAGCTCTTGACACTTTTGAAATGTAGTATTTTGAATTTTTAAAAATATTGATAGAATTAGAAAATTTTATTTCTATTTATTTAAGAAAGTTTGCAAAATGAAAGAGAATATATATATACACACGTACATAAAAACTACCAACATAATTACGACAAAAATTATAAAACATGGGGTGAAGATTTTTTGGTGGGGTCGAGGAAATTCCCCCCTCCCTCTCCCTCAACACCTAACTCTGTCATTACCGACCGTTGACAGTTTTTTGCGGTCACTAATATTTTGTATTTTGTCTATTTAACCTAGTAAATATTCAATATTTTGTATTTTGTTTGTTCAATCTAGTAAATACTCAATGTGAGACTTGACATGTCTTGAACATGGCACACTTATTCAAGCCATAAATAATTGGAGTTCTTGATATTCCAAATATTCCTTTCTAACCTTGAGCCTATAGCACTACAGTGCTTTGATTGGCTAGCTCCGCATAGTGTTTTCCAAGACAATATCTAGATCAGCAAGTTACCATAGGAAAAAAAGGTCTAGATTTGTGTTACTGTTTGTAATCTAAATGTTGAAAGTAATATATAGCTCCCTTCCTTATTTTAATATGTCGGCTAGCAAGATATGCCGCATCCTATACAATTCTTTATCAAATATATTATGAGCTGCATCAGACTATAGCCAGCACAAAATATCTCAATAAATTTTGCATATACTATATATTATAACCTGATTTTGTACCTATATTATATGATAAAATAAAATTAAAAGAGTTGAATTTCAAACTCTAATCATCGTGGATGAGAGAGAGAGAGAGAGAGAGAGAGAGATAGAGACCCCTATCAATATCATAGACAATATTTAGAAGGTATAAAAGAAAACCAAGAAAATACTATCTATAGACTATAGGGCCAGAAAACAAGCATCCTGAAGAATAGCTATACATTAAATAAATAAAAAACACAGAAAGTAGACAGTGCACTGCACAACAAACACAATATATAGCCCCAAATCGAAATTAAAGGCGCCTCCCTTTTGCCAATTCTATACCTTTCAATATTTTTTTGTTGCTTTGCTTTGCTTCCTTACTAACTCACACCTAGAACCTCTTTTTCCAACCCCCAACGCTTTCACAAACTTTACCTTACAACTTGATAATTACTTGTCCCCAACTGCAAACAAATCCAAACCCAATACACCCTTTAACTTGTTGCATTATTTTCTTCATCAACTCCTATCTCTCTCTCTCTTTTTCTCTAAGTACTTGTGTTCTTGTTCCTCTCTCCTTGTTCCTCTCTCTCTATTGCCAGCCAGGTCTTTGTTTTAGTTCACACTCTATAATATGATGAAGTGGAGGCCAGTGCTACTCTCACCCCTCCTCTTCATCTTCTTGGTTTCCATTACTACAGGTTTCCATGGTTTGGTTTTGTCTCACACAATTCCGGAGCAGCATGATTATCAGCATTCAAATAAGATGAGGCTGGAGTTAATACACAGGCACAGTCCTCAACTCATTGGGAAACTAGTGCATGAAGCAAGTAACAACAACATGCCTAAAAGTCAGCAACAACGCATTTTGGAACTTGTGCTCCGTGACACAACTCATCACCGCATGATCTCCCACAAACGAGGTCAATATGGCCCAAACTCGAGGAGAAAAAACTGGGAATTCAATACCTCCATTGAAATGCCAATGCATTCAGGTGCTGATTATGGAGCTGGTGAGTACTTTGTGCAAGTCAGAGTTGGAAAGCCAGCACAGAAGTTTATGTTGATTGCAGATACTGGGAGTGAATTGACTTGGGTGTATTGTAGTACCAGAAACACACACAAACGCAGACACAGAAATCATCGCAGGGTGTTTCATGCAGATCGCTCTTCTTCCTTTAAAACTATACCTTGCTTGTCTAATATGTGTAAGGTTCAGCTTGCAGATCTCTTTTCACTCACTACCTGCCCCACACCAGTCACCCCTTGTGCCTATGATTTCAGGTTGGTTCTCTTACTCTTTCCTATAACTGCATTCTTATTCTTTTTCTGCTTAATTGCCTGTTGTTGACTCATTCATTAGCATTCATTATAAGGTTTAGATTTATTTCCTGGACCAGTAACTGTGTACAAAGTGTCATATTATTTAAAATTTTAAATGACCCTAAATTGGATAAACTTTTATATTTGTAACATTTAATTTTTTGTTTACATGGTTCATATAATCAGCTTATATTAAAGGGTAATCACCCGTATGTAATTATTAACAATTTGCAGCAAATGTTGCTAGCAGTAATCAAATGTTGACTTGTTCTGTTTTCAAATTGGAAAAGATGGGTTTTTTTTTTTTTTTTTTTTTTTAAGGAAAAAAAAATTGGTAAAATCTAATGTTGCATTAGGGGGTTAATTAGGGCGAAAACAGTGGACAGAGTATGGGGGTGATTGGGATTCCAGCGAAGAAGCAAAAACCCAACCAAAAGTGGTTGGAATAAATATGTCCTTTTTAAGGAACACAGGTCAAATTTAGTGATAAAGGCCAGCCTAAAATAGTTGGAACTTGTCTTTATTGATGTGAGTTGAGTTTTAGTTGTGTTCCATTAATATAGACCGATATCGGTTTAGCTGGGTTGGCAGAGTGATGGGTTTTTCTAGTTATGGTAATTGTAAGAAATCATTGTCACTATCCTGATCACGGACCCTTTTGTTTTGTCTAAATGGACACTATTCACAAATATATGTTTGTCTAATCCATTTCCGAAGAGGGCATTAACCACCCTATTAAAGTATCTCATGCATTAGATATATATCCCATACAGTATACACTCTCGGATAGGATACATATATTTTGTTGTATGATATAATAAATGCACAATCACAAACACTGTCGACCAGGCTAATTTGACATACTGGTGAAGTTAGCACTTCTCTTACCTATATCCTACACAAGATTTAAATGGCAGTTATTGCTAGTAGGTAAGCTTCAAGTGAGCCCGACACCTTTGTTGGCTCTTACTACTAGTCCAAGACTAGTAGGCTTGAACAAGAACGTGTCTGACTTTCCCTGTCTAACAAGTTGCATTTTATAAGTTCATAACCTCTTTCTTTTTCACATCCTTATTTTACCAATGTTTAATTTGTACACTAATCTTATATATGCATCCTTATTAGTTACGTTGATGGATCGGCTGCGTTGGGCATCTTCGCCAATGACGCCATAACAGTAGGCCTAACAAATGGTAGAAAGATGATGCTAGATAATGTGCTAGTTGGGTGCACAGAGTCTACTCAAGGTAATGCATTCAAGGGAGCTGATGGCGTATTGGGGTTAGGCTACAGCAAGTTCAGTTTTGCAACAAAAGCTGCCGAAAAGTTTGGTGGCAAGTTTTCGTATTGCCTAGTTGATCACTTAAGCCCCATGAATATCTCAAACTATCTCATTTTTGGTGGCACTAGAAATGAGCATTCATTGTTGGGTAATGTGAGATACACCAAGCTCCTCCTCAATGTGATGCCTTCATTCTATGCTATAAATGTAATGGGCATTTCCATTGGGGATGTGATGTTGAGAATACCATTTGAAGTGTGGGATGCAAAGGTTGGTGGTGGAACAATCCTTGATTCAGGCACAAGCCTTACAATTCTAGCAGAGCCAGCTTACAAGCCTGTCATGAATGCATTGGGGATATCACTATCAAAGTACAAAAGATTGTTCTCGGACATAAAACCATTTGAGTATTGCTTCAATTCAACAGGATTTGATCAGTCATTAGTGCCAAGATTAGTGTTTCATTTTGCAGATGGAGCTCGATTTGAGCCACTAGTGAAGAGCTACATTATTGATGTAGCTCCTCAAACAAAGTGTCTTGGATTTCTGTCAGTGAGATGGCCTGGGACTTCTGTTATTGGCAATATCATGCAACAAAACCATTTATGGGAATTTGACTTGGTGCGTAGTGTAGTGGGTTTTGCACCCTCTAGTTGCACCTGCTAGTTCTCTTGTCCTCCATTCTTGTGTATGATTGTGTAATGAATTCAAAGCAATACTTGTTCTAATTTATTTAGCTTGAGCAATGAAAGACATTACAAAAACCTTGCATCACCTCAATTACTTCTTTTTTTCTTACAACAAATAGGAAAGGGGATTTGAACCAGGATTAACTCAATACAATTTGAGGCATAAGACAATCTTTAAATAGGGTATTTTTAATATTTAATTAGTAATTGTGTGTCTCAATACAATATTTATATGCTTCTTGCTTTTTAAGATACAAAATTATTAATTAAGTTTTTGTATTGTAGTATTTTTAACATCTCCTTTCAAATGATAATATGGCTTGTAGGATTTTATCATTTTTAATTTTAATTTTTTTAAAAAAAAATTCTTTATGCAAAAACAATTATAACAAGTAAGACCAATAAAGCTCTATGAGCGATATATGTATTATTTTGAAAAGAACCTCATCTTTTTTATACCATCAAGAATTACCATATTACATATTTGAATATTATTACAATTATTTTTATTTTTAACTTCTACTATATTCTTTCATTTATCTTTTAACTCTTTTTCGATGAATCTTTACTTCAGTTATGCGATTATAATCTAAATTTTCTATATAATATATATATATATATATATTATAATATTGCTAGTAAATTCATCAAGAGATACTATTGAGACTCAATTAATTTTTATATTAAAATTAATATTTTTTAGTAGACATCCAAAGCCAAAAAAATATTTACATATAAAATAAACACTATTTACAATATAAAATTATATTATGACAAGAATAAGATAAATTTTAAAGCGTAGAACAATAAAATCTAATTTATCAAATGTGCCCTTATGACTTTACTTAACAATAAAATCATTCATTAACCTCAGCATATCCAAACAAAGATGAATTCAATGCATAACTTGATAAATTAATACTAACTAAAGCCAACTTTAATTTCATATAGAGAATTAAATATCATGTTTTTGACATATAATTTAACAAAAAGAGATAAAATCTATTATTTTTGTTAAAAAGTGCTCAACTTTACCTTGGACAAGGTGATCCAAGGTGAATGTAAAATGGAATATAATTTTCATTTTTAATGATGGTGGAGAGAGAGAGAGAGAGAGAGAGAGAGAGAGATTGTTCGGTATGCGGCTGTGTGGGTGATTGAGAAATTGTTAAGAATTATCATGTGTGATACCCACAAATTGAAGCGTCAAACTGTTAAGAATTTTTTATTTAAACAACTTACGCTTCAGATTGCATTAGATTTCTATTAGCTAGTTCATTTTTATTTTAATTAAAAAAATCTATCATAATTCATACATCCACAATTTGAGAACTTTTTTTTTTATTCTTTATTTATTTATTTATTTTTAATTAGGGGCCTTAGGCCAAGGCT